>JAODJU010000119.1:15473144-15490875 GCA_026776725.1 Gnathonemus echidnorhynchus
GATTTTTTGGTGCCCCCCCAAGCACTTGGTGCCCTACGCGCAGTGCGTGATGTGCGTGTGCGGAGCGCCGGCACTGCAAACAAGGAAACTTTCTTTTTTGGAAACGTGATAGCAAACTTGCCAGCAGTTACAAATGATCAACGCCACAATGGAAGGATTGAGAAAGATATATTTGTTGACAGTTACTTGGTTCTCCTACCTCTTTCCAGTAAATAGAAGGTGTTTGCTGTGTCCTTTTGAATAAAATAAAAAATAGAGCCAGTCATTCTCTACCGGTCATATTAGAGCTATGTTAAATATTTACTTTTAATTCTATTAATCCAGTTTTCCTGGACCGAGGTGCCAGAGGAAGCGTGTCCCAGGCAGAATAGGGCCCAAGGCTGTAATGAGGGAACACAGGGACAAACAGGGACACACAGGGACAAACAGGGACACATAGGGACACACAGGGACACACAGGGACACACAGGGACAAACAGGGACACACAGGGACACACAGGGACAAACAGGGACACACAGGGACAAACAGGGACACACAGGGACACACAGGGACAAACAGGGACACACAGGGACACACAGGGACATGCTCACACCTGTCTCTGGGCTGTGGGAGGAAAGCGGAGTACAGGAAGCCCACAGACACAGCGAAGAACGTGCAAACTCCACACTCACAACAGCAGGATTCACACCTGAGACACTACAGGCGTGATGCCACAGTGATCCTCACATGTAGTTGTTTACTTTGTGTGATGATATATCTTTGGAGCTGATTTAATGAAGTCGTACAGAGTGGCCCTCTAGATTTCTTTAGAATTCTTGGCCCTTTCCTTTCGTAAATATACCGAAAGGTATTTATAGTATTTTAATGTGTAAAGTAATTTTGCAACATAAGTATAAAAGTATGCCCTGCGATAGGCTGGCCCCCCGTCCAGGGTTGTTCCCTGCCTCGTGCCCGTTGCTTCTGGGATAGGCTCCGGACCCCCCACGACCCAGTAGGATAAGTGGCTTGGAAAATGGATGGATGGATGGAAGTATAAAAGTATTTCATATGATATTTAATATAACATCATAAAATATATAATATTAAATGAATGATGGTTTCTACCATAAGCTTTGATGAATTCAGTATAATTAAAATTAAACGCGGTGCCCAAGGAAGAGCAAATGTCATTCGTGTGTAGGGTTCAGCTTGGCATTTTGGTTACTTTTTAACCAGCCAGGTGTAAATAACACAGTCTTGGTTGTTTGCTTATGATAAAACCACTTTATATGAAGTAGGGTAAATATGCAGTAGGCTGGTAAACATCGACATAAATGTCATGTCATTCTCTAAGTACAGACTCTACATTGTTCCTTAATGAATTATTCCATTCTTTAAGCCCCCTCCTCGTTATATACAGAATTTCAGTTCCCAGACACATTTTCTCATTGGCAGATGACTTCCGCAGATGTTATTGTAGACACTGTAACCACACCTCCTCCCTGCCCTCTGCTGACAAGCCCAGGTGATTCTCCTTTTAAAGAACATTAATGTCTTTGTGTTGCACATTTCAGGTGTGACTATAACATCAGCCAACTAAGCCAAGATCTCGCCGGCATCCTGTTTTACACATTTATGTTTTACTCACTTTTGCTATGACTTAATATTGCAGTCGTGTACACTCAATGAGTTTTACATCTATAGTCACTGGTGAGCTGGTGGTTTTCGTGTTTCACAACTTAAACAGAGTCATTTTTATTTGTGACAATACAATTCAAATTAAACTGTGGGGAACTGCTGGAAAACATTATCTAATAGGTAATGTTTGCACCCAATCAACTTAAACATTTATAAAGATATACTGCTATTTACCAGTGGGATTGGTACGTAGTCGGGTGACAAATATAGGGATTAATTCAGCACTAATGATGATATGACAGTGTACCTTCACATGAGCACGGAACTTGATATATGCAGTTTCTTGATCCCATTGCTTTTATAATCTGTTGTAGGTTTCACCCCAAATTTCCAAATTTCTTTTGCAAACATATTTGGTCATGTCTGATTTTTAATGTCAGTTTTATGTAAGTTCTCTGAGCGAGGGATATGTCTGGATGTGTTTCATACTCAAAACTGACATTGCCGCTCCTTGGGGTGTCAAGCTGTCCAAATACTCCCCCCCGCGCCCACCCAGTTACGGCTGATCAGCTGCATGTTCTCTGAGGAATGCACAGCTCTGAAGGGAAGCAGGCTTCCTGGGGCCTGAGGGCCACAACACAGGGCATTAGGACAAGCAGGTCTGGGCCTGTGAAGGCAGAGCAAGGAGAACCAGCGAAGCCACATGATAGGACAGTGCAGAAACGGGGCAACCGCGGCAGAGCTGACAGCCAATCCGCTTTGCGAGGAGAACCAGCGAAGCCACATGATAGGACAGCGCAGAAACGGGGCAGCCGCGGCAGAGCTGACAGCCAATCCGCTTTGCGAGGAGAACCAGCGAAGCCACATGATAGGACAGCGCAGAAACCTGGTCAGAAAAGGTGGAGTGCACACTAAGGCCAAATCCATGAGAGTTACCTCCTCACTGGGTCCAGATTACACAGGCACAGTTTAAATGTTTATCGTTCAGCCTCGTGAAGAGAAGCTGTTTATTTAGCCTCGTAGCAGCTAATGATCAGTAGCACTAGCAGATATTTACCATATCAGAGCAGATGTGGTGCTGTAATCGTTTGTGCTGCTTTGGGTTGGTTTAAGAAATTTCTTGGCAGGCTTGAGTTTCCATTTCCATTCCCTCCCCAGTGTCTCCCTGTTTTTTTTCCAATCTGAATGCCAGCGGGAACTTTTTATAGATTGAGAGTTTTAAGTACTAAGTACAGAGAATTTAATTGAATCTAAAAAAGCCTCTTTGGTGTCACTGTTTAGCAAATGAGACG
This sequence comes from Gnathonemus echidnorhynchus, assembly GCA_026776725.1. NCBI lineage: Eukaryota > Metazoa > Chordata > Actinopteri > Osteoglossiformes > Mormyridae > Gnathonemus > Gnathonemus echidnorhynchus. The sequence continues at coordinate 15,476,055 of JAODJU010000119.1, forward strand.
TGCATCAACAAGATCGTTGGCTTCTAACCGTGTTAGTCAAAAACCAGGTTAAAGACCAGGGCCCAGTTTCTCGAAACCTTAACGCTACGTCATTCGTAAATTCTATCTATTGACATAGAGCTTACGAACAACGGAGCATGTGGCCCCGTAGTGTGTGGCCCTGTAGCTCGTGGCCCCGTAGTGTGTGGCCCCGTAGCGCGTGGCCCCGTAGTGTGTGGCCCCGTAGTGTGTGGCCCCGTAGCGTGTGGCCCTGTAGCGCGTGGCCCCGTAGCGCGTGGCCCCGTAGCGCGTGGCCCCGTAGTGTGTGGCCCTGTAGCTCGTGGCCCCGTAGCGTGTGGCCCCGTAGCGCGTGGCCCCGTAGCGCGTGGCCCCGTAGCGCGTGGCCCTGTAGTGTGTGGCCCCGTAGCGCGTGGCCCCGTAGCGCGTGGCTCTTTCTCGCCTCTCATTCTGTGGGTGCGGTTCCCTTTCTGGGGGTTTCCCTCCAGCTACTCAAATACATGCCCAGTGTTTCCTGTGATTGGCCCTAGACTCGCCGTGGCATGGCATTTGTGGTGCAGAAGTGTCTGGATAGGCTCTTCAAAACAAGCTCTTTAAATGCACAACACCTGGTGTGTGATTCACTAGTTACCGGTGTGCGAGTTGGTGATTTTCATCTTACATCAGCATCACTTAACACGCATTGTCATTTTTAATAGTGGTGATAAAACTGTATTTCGACTCTGGGAACCTCCTGGAAAATTACTCATGATAATTAAGGATCTGGGGTGAGTTTCCTGAAGCCTTCTTAACGCTACGTCGTTCTTAAGTTCTGTGTTAAAAGATAGAACTAACGAACGACGTAGCGTTAAGAAAGCTTCGGGAAACTCACCCCTGATTAGGAGCCCAGTTCATAACTTAATGCCCACCCTGAGCATGATATGGAAGCATTCCTCTGCGAAAGAGGAACAACGACTGTTTAAAAATGCGACAAGATGGAATGCAGTACCTGTCGCAGGCACTGCATCGCTCTGCCGCTGGTCACGGACTGTACGTGGCGACTGAAGCTTTTAAGTCACACTCGCCACGCTGCTCTTTGGCTGTGAAATGGTTCAAATCAGCTTGCGATGCCAAAGCAAACTGCCATTTTTCCCTGCACCACTTTTCCACCAGGAAATAGTGTGAATTGCCTTCCTGGCTGCACCTGTTCTGCCAAGCACCATCTCACCAAAACGTCCACGGCTCACTCTGAGAATGCAAAGGCACCAGGCCTGCTGTGAAATGGCTACCTGCGAAATGACCTGTCAACCATGCGCTCAGCACGTTACACAAGGCCTTTCAACACAACCAAGTCTTTATTCTAAGAAATCTATTTATTTTTTTAAGGTTCCAGTCCAGTGTGGTCTTTAAGTGTTTCATTTTAAATATTTTATTGGCTCATTGTGTAATACAAATGTATCGTTTTATGTCATTCTAGTTATTGGAAAATCAATTAAGGGTACAGACAAAACACAAAAGACTTTTAAGGATGTTATAGTTGGATTATTTTAATGTATAACAATTGTTGTGTTCAGTTGTATGTAGTAATTTTGTTAGACACTCATTTTTAACCTGATTTTCCATAGGTCTCAATTCTCAGATTGTGTAATCCAGAGGATTTAAATAGAGTCGGTAAATCCAACAGATGGTTTATTTTTTTTCTCACTGAAGTATAACGCACAGCATAATCAGCCTCAGGAATGGTTGTGTGAGGTATGCACTTTATCGCGCACAGTAAAAATTAAACACTTGAACATAACATGCTTGGTTAGGAGAGGAGTAAATATGCGTTTATAAAACGGGAATATTTGAAGTTTGGGTAAATCAGAAGGTGCTGTACAGTGAGACGAGGTGCCAACTGGGATGAACTAGACATGGTGTATTTGATTTTCCATGGCGATAATAGGGTGGTAATGTAGATCAAAAAAAAGGAACAGTGTCAGAACTAACTAGAATTATTAGTTGCCATGACTAATCTCTCGGCATAGAATCCAAACCCGCCCAGATAAAAACGGCAATAAACGATCTTAACACACGAAGCGGCGGGAGCGGCAGATACGTTTCCAAGTATCTGCTGATTTGCTGTAACGTCACCAGCAGCCTCCCTCGACATACCTCAACCGAGAAGTAATGCTGGCCTGTGTATAGAACGGTGGATAGCACTGGATGTCTACAATGCTAAAACACATTACATTTAGCTGTAGGTCCCTCTAGGTAAGTGATTGACATCTGTACTTCATAATCTGACATTTCGCTATTACTGTATGCACTTAAAAGCGCCAAGTCCGGTTCATAAACAACGCTGTTCGAATAAATCCACCAGAGAGGCGAGAGTCAAGATGGTCTTTTGCACTGTTTCTTGGTATGAATGAAATGAAGCAATTTGGTATGTCAGGCTGGGGTTGACGATACAAACGTGTTAAGTGCAGGCATGTCCAGTTTTGGGATGGATCACTCGTGTAAAAGGACTAGACAAGGTAGCTCCCTAACAATGAGCAGGAAAAGCCGAATTACAACTCTCTTATTTTATTAAAATTACTTTCGCGCAGAAAAAGAAAATTACCTTCTCATTTTTTTCAAATTTGTATTGTATTGTAAATGCAGACCTATTTATTTATCATGCTTACTTTAACATTGGATTATGCAATTAACTTTATTTTTTTCCTTAAATGTTTAAGAAATGCAATGCAATCGGCCAATTTCACCAGGGTATATGGCCTATATGATACATGTATTTTTCGGAATATGCAGTACGAAGGACAGAGACCTTGGGAAATGGAGCGCTATCCTTTTAAATGCGATGTGTGCGATTTGGGCGGAGGGTGTGTTTCAAACGCAGCACATTGTCCCCGGGGTGTATACGAGCCGAGCCGAGCCGAGAGGCCGGCCCCAAACACCGTCTCTTTGCACGCTTGTGCTGATTTTAAAACAGTCGCATACGGGGATAAGATCAGTTAAAGAGAAATGGGCACGTTTTTGGAAACCCGCACCTTCGGGAATCAGCGATTCTTTCCGGGCTGCAATGTTTCATCGCTTTCATAAACCGTAAGTGCTTCTGGCTTTTTGTATGTTGTAGTTAAATGGGTATAGTTACAATAATAATATAGTTCATTTACCTTATGCACTAGTGATTGGTATTACCGTAAGGAGAGAAGGAGAATTACCTGTACTTTGTTTTCAGTTGCTTTTGAGGCTTATTCATAATATTATATGCTTTGATTTATTCCTTCCAAATTGGCTCACCGACTCTTGTGCGATCGGAGTTTTAATATCAAATGCGATACCTGATTTAGTGGGGATACTTACACGCCACGGATGGTGTTATGGAAATACAGGAATTGCAGTAATAAAAAGCGTACTGGTGGAGCTGTAACATGGGGAATCCAATGGTGTTTCATCGCGGTGAAAGTGAACAAAAAATGTACAACAGACAATACACTGAAAATGCGTTTATATTTTTTTTTAACGCTGCGGTGCATGCTTAATCTTTGCGATCCGGCTAGGGGATATCTTTGAAAAGTGAAATATCAGCTGAACAAAATGCCCGCATTATCTTTCCGTGCGCGATCCGGGTTGGTTAATTATCTAGCGGTGCCGTGGCAAAGGGGGGTATTTAATACTTCGTTTGCTGGTACCATCCCGTCTGTGCGGACACTTCTCATGCAGCACATCTATCGGGGAGCCAGGGGTGGGATGCTGGTCAGGGATAAAATAATCTCGGTTGCAAATGACTGTAGCCCTGCTGTTACCAGCCCCAGAGCCGGCTCCTTCGTCATACTACGCAGAAAGACTTTTGCGAAGCAGGAGAATCGTAACGCGTATAATAATGTCTGTCTTACAGTACACCTTCTGCTGTAACAAATGTGCGCAGCTGTCTTCTTACGTGGACAGGTAAGCCTTAGGTACACTTCTTGGTACCTTGATCGGAAGGGACCGGTCGCAGTCCTCAGCTGCTTTTATCATAAATCAGAAATGAAATTAATATGGCATGCAGCTATAGGGCTGTCTCCTGAAGTCCTTCATATTACCAGCATTTTAATTGCTGTCGTGAGCAGTATGACCCTTGCGTACTTGCCTTATTGCGTAGTTCCCTGTATGTAACTTATTTTTTTACGATTTGTATTTTTACTTTGCCTTCCTTGATTAAAGTTATCCTCCACGGTCTTTATATAGCAGCAGCGTAATACTAAGTAGTCGGCTGTTGTGCAGGTCTGCATTGCTGTTTAATTGAGGGGGAATTCAAGCTTAAACGAAAGATTACTTGATAGCAATTTCCCACTGCGTTCCTTGTAACCACGGACGCAATTTTCTTTAGTGTCTTGGATTGGTTATACTGAGTGTTGCCATGTGGCTCGGTTGAATTTGTTTCACTTCGAATTTGTTTCGTTATTTACTTCTAAATAATTCAGTCTTTATAAATGACATCTGAAATTCAGTGAGAAATTTGCATTTCGTTGCAGATCCCTTCAGTAGTCCAAAACAGTCCAGAAAATGTTATTTCTGCAGTCAGTCAGTGAAGCTGTAGACAAATGCAATTTGAACAGTATTCTGTGGTTAGAATAATTTAAAAACTAAAATTTTGTCCCTGATCACAGATAAATTCTATGTTCGACTGCCTTTTTTTCTTAAGATTGTTTCACAGATCTATCGTGCTTACAGTTTCCTGCCCTGCCCTGCCTTGTGTTGGCAGATCGCAGGTCTTATCCGTATCTCAACATTTTATGAAAAAGCTGAATAAGCTGAAGAACACCCCCCCCCCCCCCAATTTTCAGCTCTGATTAGTCAGTTCTGCGTATCTGGTGTCGGGCTTCTCTATTCGCTGTGCCCCCTGCATGTATCTTAAAGATGGAGTAAGCACTGCAGACCTCGCAGGACCATGCTCAGGTTCCAGTTTGTGGAATGGTGCATACTTACTAGCAGGCCACTGGCACGGGGCCTGTCTGTAGGGGGCGCCTCATGTATCTTAAAGATGGAGTAAGCACTGCAGATCTAGACCTCGTAGGACTGTGCTCAGGTTCCAGCTTGAGGAATGGTGCATACTTACTAGCAGGCCACTGGCACGGGTCTGTCTGTAGGGGGCGCCTATACAGTTGGCTATCAGAGTGAACGTCAGTTGCAGTGACCTGATGAGGAACCTCTGGTCACAACCAGCTTATGGCATAGAGATGTGGGATTCAGCCTTTGCGCAGAAAGACTTTTGTCAGTGGCTGAGCTGTATGGAAATCTATCAGATTTACGGTACATGTATTGTGTCATAAGCTGGTTTTTTGTTTGTTTTGTTTTCATTTTGATGCACTTCTCTGCGGGACTTTATTCAGAATTACCATGCAAATACGTTTGTGAAACCATGCATAAACATATATGAAACCAAAATGCTTCTCATAGTACACTGAAAATTGTACACACAAGTGAAAGCATTTACATACACTACTGAAAGACTCTCACATAATCAACTGAAACAGTCATATAAACAACTGAAAGTGTATTCATTCAGATATACAACTGAAAAGCTCCCACAAACACTAGTTAAAACTTTTACACACACTATTGAAAAGCATTCACACACACTAGCAAAGATGACATTTTCAGTTGTGTATGTAAGCACCTTTTACTAGTGTGTGTGAAAGTAGTATGTGTGGAAGGTTTCACTGGTGTTTGTGAGAGCTTTTCAGTTGTTTTCAGTGTACTGTGTGAAGGATTTTGGTTTCATATGTTTATGCATGGTTTCACACACACACACACATATATGACTAACTGACTTACTCTGAGGAAGGATACCATGTTAGTTACCTGGAAATAGGAGTGGAGATGGGTCTAACAGAGATGGAAAACAAATTGCATCTGTTGTGGCTTCTTTAGCACAAGAGAAAACACCTAAGAAAAAAGAAACGGGATCGAGGAAACAGCAACAGTAGGGATCTAATACCAAGGAAAAGAAAACTGATCAAGTGTGCCAAGTGTCGTAGAATTCCCGTCATATCACATGCCAGCAATATTCTGCCAAAGATCATTCAACACAGATTAGAGTCCAAATTGCCTGTTTTATACGCTCAATTCACAAAAGGCCAAGGAACAAGAAACTTCACTGCCAGCCTACAAAGGATATTCAGAAAAAACAAGGAATGCCAGAAGGAGGTCAACATGTGCTTTATTAATAATTACAAAGCCTTTGATTGTATTGACCATTTCAAACAATATTACCAGGCAAATGGGTGTAGTAGATGCATGTTATTTGTCTCTATGTGGAATCTCCACGCTGGAGAAGAAGTCAAAATTATGACAGAATATGAAGAAAAGTCAGTGGTTCCATATTGGTAGAGGAGCTGGACAAAGGTATATTTTCACCATCTCTATTCAACCTGCTGTGTGAATGGAGTTGGACTGGAAAGGTCATGAACACCAAAGGATCCAAGAGTCAAGACGTGTTACAGACTGGCACCGCAATGAAGGACCTAGAAATATCTTGGGAAGTGCTGATGTATCTCTCAGAACAAAGATGAGAAGTTTTCTGAATGTATTATTTTCCGGCTCTAAATTATGTGGAGTGAAGAATCGTGACAGGAAGAGTGTCAATGCCTTTGAACTTGGGTGCTTCTGAAATCTTTTATGAAGTCTGTGGACTGTAAGGGCGGCGGCGTGATGCTCATCTGTTACCACTGTTGCCTCACACCTGCATGGCTGTGGGGCTGAAATCCCACCTCTGCTCTGTTTGGGGAGCCTGTATGTTCTCCCCATGCTCTGTGGACTTTCTCCGGGTGCTCCAGTTTCCGTCCACAGCTCAGCAACATTCAGTCAGGATAACCGGTGTCTTTGTATTGCGATAAAACATGATAGTGTGTATTTGCCCTGTAATGGACTGGAGCTCCATCCATTTTGTACCCCTGGGGTAGAATGCAGGCCCTGTAGAACCCATGCTGGAACCAATAAAATGTCATGTCAGTTTGCTGAATAAATGGATATCAGTTTTATTTCATCAGTCTCATTTGCCACTGTGCAATAACAGTTGTTAGAAATCTTTTATTTTTGAGAATGCGATTGCGGAATTTTAGCTTTATACCCCAAACTTATACAGTGTAATCATGCTATATGAATGCTGGTAGTGTTCTCTGTTTTCCTCCACCATACTAATCTGTCCATCTACTAGTAAAGTGGGGGGGGTGAGAATTCAGCCATTCTGTCCCGACCACTTCAGTAGCTCAGCTCCACTCACTCTGGGCAGAGGCTTTTTTTAATAGGTCCCTCTTATCGTTATGACGCCTGTTAGCTGTTAGCTGTTAGCTGGCCAGATTGCTGTCCTTTCACATGCTCTGTAGCAGTCTTGTCATTAATGACCTTCCATGGGGGCAGACAGAGAAAAACAGAGTCTGCCTCTGCTTTTGCTGCGTCACAGTGGGTGACAAGGGAAAGGTTCCACATGTGTCCCTCACCGTGCTACAGTAACTCACTGACTCTCCTGTCAGCCTCGGGAGGAGGACAGCTCATCTTATGACGCTCGGTAATCATACAGAGTCAGTAAAGGCCCCCCATTGCCCAGAGCGATAGAGGAATTCTTTTCGCCTTTCTGTTTTATTTTTGATTCGCTAACTGCCTGTGTGTCATTGTGTTTACCTCGCGGATCCTCACCTGTTGCGACAGTGTTTTGCGTAAGAGGCTTGACGTCACCTTCCACCTTGCTGAAGGCACGTCTTTAGCAGCATGAAAAGAGCCAGCATGTTCTGTAAGAAGGATTTTGAGACATTTGCTGTAGGTATATTTTGTCCCTTAGAACATGGATCCCTCCTGCCTGCTTTTTATTATTGAACCAAAAAATGCTACCTCCCAGTAGCTTGACCACTGCGTTCCTGCTGTAGTAGCTTACAATCCCAAACCCTTCACAGTGTATAATTATTTAAAACCATTCAACGAAGAATACATTTTCTCGTGGCATGTTTTCGAAAAAATTTTTCCTGTCAAGTATTGCTTCACAATCGTTTTATGTATAATTTATAAAGAAAGTATTAACTATCTATACTATATAAACTATAAATAAAAAGACGAGTTTCTTTTACAGCTAGTCTGAACAATATTTTATAAATATAATCAAAAAATGCTTGAGTTGAGTTGAAGTCCATTTCGTTTGTGTTGACTTTCCTGAATTTCACCTTCCTGAAAGAATTGCATTGCATTGATATTTTCTAGTGACCAAATCTGGATGAGTCAGTGTTGTTGATGATTTATTCTTTTGTAATGAGTCAGTGACATGATGGTGTGTCTTGGGGGTGCGTCTATGCCCTCAAAGCCCAGGACTGTGGGGGTGATTGATGCTGTGGTTCTGTGTGCAGAGTTTGCATGTTCTCCCAGTGTCTGTGTGGATCTCCGCTGGGTCACTTGGTTCTCTCTCACTGTTCAAAGGCATGTTTCTTGTGTGTATGTGTGTGTGTGGGGGGGGGATCCACCAGGAAAATCTCTTGAATATTTTGTGTTTGCTGATGTCTTTTAATTTTGTATAGTGTCACCCTCTTGATATGTCTAGTTGGGTTCCCAGGATGCAGTGCGTTGATTTTATTCGGCCTTGTCTTTCCCAGTGGGCTTGTAAACTCCCTGGCAGTGGGACTTGATTTTCCCTTCTCAAGGATGACATCATTATTATAAAGCAAAAAAAATAAAAATCCCATCTGTCTAATGGTTATACATTCGAAGGTAAGAGGTTTTACTGCATCACTGTAAAAGTGTTTCTGTCACTGTCCTGTAGAGCTTCTGTTCCAAATCAGTTGTGTTTCGATAATCAAGAATAATTTTATTAATTTCTTTTAAATTAACCATAGCTAAAGTCTTTTAGTTCTGAAGTCACATATACTAGTAGACGAATGTTGGATCAGCTAAATACAGGCAAATAATTATGGTCTGACATGTAAAGCCGGGTTCCTCCCAGCCCCGAGGGTTGGTGTTTTTCTCTCGACTTTCCGTTTCTGCCCAGACGTGTCTTTGCTAGGGAGGCTCTCTAACCAGCAGCTCCTTAGCTGGGGGGCTCGGACTGAACCTGCACGCAGTCTCTGTTTTGAAGCTGCTGCGTAGTCGGACTCCGGCTGCTTTTGTAAAACAGGGGGGTTAATCGGCACCCCCCACCGTGCGGAGGCGAACACAAGCTGTTCTGGGAACAAAAAAAAAAAAAAAAAAAAGCGTTGCTCTCAGAAACACAGCACCCAGCAAATTAAGCCAACTTTACTCCTGGGGGGAGGGCTGGGGAATGTGAATGTCTCCCCACTGCTACTGTTTCCTGTCACTTCCACAAAGGTTTTTCGGCCGCGCAGGACGGCAGATGTGCCCGCTTGCTGCCGAGCGCCAAGCCGCGCTTTGGTGGCACAGACAAAACGGCACACACGGATCCGACGACACCCTTGAATAAGACTTCCCAGTTCCCCCCCGAAAAGACTATCCGCTCGCTGGCACTCCCGCAGGGGGGGGAGGGGGGTCCTGCCTGCCAATTCAAACGAGGCTTTTCATTCTGCGTTCTCCAGATGACAGAAATGGCTACCCTGTGCACAGGCAAAGGCAGGAACATCACCAAAATTACCCAAAATAGCTGCTTTAAGGGGTCAGATCCGCGCTCAGTGTATTTCAGGTCAAGCGTTCGCCCCCCCGACTCCCTTTTAAGTATGCCTTCCGGCCAGCGTTGGTGACTGGGGGTCCCCCCCCACCCCACCCCACCCCACACTAGCTAATTAAAAAGATCTTTTAAAAAGAACGAACAGGATGAATGTAGCTCCAGGAGCAGCAGCGATGTCCGCAGAAGGTAATTCGAGAAGCCGGGCTTTTGCCGTATCGACTGCAGCGACAGCAGCTAATCGCCAATGTTAAGCGGCGACAAACCGTGTAGCTACTGGTCCCTTCTAAGTATCCTGCTCCGGATTTCCCACAAAACGTAATCACACTTAAATGCAATCTTTACAAACAACAACAGGTTGTTTCTGAATCATTTCCAATACGCTATTCTAAAGGAAGTTGATACAAACTGGGGTTTTATTTGACTGTAAATCACATTTCCCATCATTCACTTAACACGTGGCTAATGGAGCACAGACATCCAGACTGTTATTTTCTATAATAAGTCTACAGGGAGAGAGTGGCTTTCCTCTCACACAAGGAGACGGCATTTAAGATTAACTCCAGAAGCCAAATTTTAAACCGCAAGCTTAACTGCATTTCACAGCAAACCGGAAAACGCAGCAAATAAAATACTAAATGTGCATGCAATATTTTATTTGCTTCACTATTATCAATATTCTACTATAAATACAGGAGAAATTGCTTTCTAATATCTCATTCACCAGAAGTTGGTTCCACCTACTGGAAATACAAGGACCTTGAGCATCCACGTGTCTTGGTAGGCTGCTTGATTGTTTGTGACAGGAGGGTAAGAGAAGCCATTTCAGTTCCAGGGAAAGAATGAGAGTAAGAAAAGCCCAAAACACTCAAAACTATTGAGATAATTCAGCCGCATCTCACATATTAAACTGGCTCGGACTCGGCAATGATCTGCAGCAGCTTTCATGTGGAAATTATTTTTTAATAGCCAAAAAGACACGTGTCGGGCCACACCTGGGACGCAGCCGAAGGTCGCCCGGCTCAGAAATTAAACATTACAATAATGATAGCTGCTGTTTTCAGAAACAGAGTGTTTATCCAGGGCTTATCCACACCAATCCCGGCTAACACACGTGTTCTTGTAATTCCCCGAGAATAGCTCCATAATTTTAAATATAGGCCATCGGAAAGTGGAGCGGACAGCGTTCAAAGCGGAGGCAGTCGTGTGCAGATGGGGGCCGCGTGCGTTATGCAAATGAGACGTCTCGCAGAGGCTAGACAAAAGTATAATCACACACCAGGACCACAGCTGACTCGCTGATACAAACAAATTCAGCCGTGACTTCACGGGCAGAAAGCAGATTTTTCTGCCAGGCTGCTGATCCCTCCCCGATGGGGCAGTGTTGATGTCTTTGTTACTGTAACTCCTCCGTGAAGAGCACTATACCGAACACAATATCGCTGAGTATAATAAGCTCAAAATCAATAAGATCAAAAATACCAAAAGTACTGCATGAATTTGCCAAGCTGTAATGCTATATGGCCACACGCCGGTTAGGCAACGGCAATTAATTAAACGGATACTTATTTAGCATTTTTCTAATAATGGAGATTATCATCGCTGTTTAATATTATGGAACAGGAAACTCACAATGACTATTATAATAACATGGAAAAAAACTGCCAGTCGGAAGGCTGGCACCAAGACGATCAACTCCGTCCTAAAGACATTTCGAATCTCATGGTTATTCAGCCTGTTGCAAACACAAACAGCAGAAAAAACACTAGCCTTCTCACGTCACACTCCATGACACTGCGGAGTAACGCACAGATGGTCACACTCCATGACACTGCGGAGTAACGCACAATGGTCACACTCCATGACACTGCGGAGTAACGCACAATGGTCACACTCCATGACACTGCGGAGTAACGCACAATGTCTTTCCTTCAGTGCCAATCACTCACTGCTGTCCCCACTAGATATAAACCAACAGAAGCAGATGCAAACAGTCTGAGCCCCTTTCATACCGGGAACTGGAAGTCAGCGAGAGAAATCTATTCATTAGCTTTGGCCGTTTTCAGACCACATTAATTACTACTTTCAAAGTTGGTGGTAATATAACAGATTTATGATAACAGTGCCATTAGCTCAGGTTACACACAAGCTAACCCCTGAAATGGCAGAGCAGTTCATCGCGCTATAAGAGTTGTGCACTTCCCCTAAATAAAATAGTGACTGATTACTTTTTATTTTCATTTAATGGTAGGTATAAAAATTTGTGATGGTCCAGCATCTCACTCACTGTGTTCTCCTGCTTTGTGCCCCCTGCTGCCTGGGACAGCCTCCAAACACCCCCTCCCCCACCAATAAAAGGGGGAGGGACGGATGAATGGATGGAATGTGCTAAAAAATTATTATAATAAAATGCCATTGCTGATTTCACATTATTTTCATGCATATTCAATTTGCAGGCTGAAGGATTATTTTATTTAATTATTACTACTTGAAAATAAATTAGCCCCTGTCCACACAGCACTGGGGGTAGAGTATTGGGCTGATTTAATCTGAAGTACTGATTTATTTTCATCACTGATGACAGAGAATGAGGAGTGGGGGGGGGGCATAATCTCCCCATTTCCCCTTCGGAACCTCCTTCAGCTGCTCTCCGGAGTTTGACGCTCGGCTGAAACATTAAACCGGCACGGTCCTGCCGTCCCCGAAATCCGAAGGGACGTTTCTGATCTGAGCTCTTTGTGGACTGATGACTGAGTCGGGGGTGTATTTAATGCTCCATCTCCACAGCAGAAAGGATCTGTCACCTCCTCTCTTGGTGTTAAACTGCAACTGCAGACAATGAACACTGTCAAATAAGCTCAGTCGCAAAAAAAAAAAAAACCCAGGATGTTAAATTGAACGGGGGTCAAAGACTGCATCCCAAGAGGAAGAATGTCATTATTCATTTCTAAGTGTATGCTAGATTACTTTACTTACCTCCTGGATTATGAGATCTTCTTGCAGTTAGTACAGAGACACTTCAGCCCTCTCCACTGGGGTTTCTATTGGCTTAAACCGGGCACTGACTGTCAGCCAATGGTAACCCTACCTTCCCCAGGCATCTCTCGCGGTAGCCCTGACAACTATAAAAATGACATCGCCATTAACTATGCCTAAACCCGCCACTGCATTCCGTATCGTGACTCGGGTCGGACTCCGCTGTCTGCTGTTTATCAGCAGCTGCAGGTATGACGTCGCTTTCAGATGGAGACAGAACTGAAATGCACGGTAATCTGAATATAGTCATTTTCGCATGGGTATGCATCTACATAAATGAAGTGTGGGTTTGGCAAAGACTGGGAAATCCATTAATGACTGCATTATTTGTTGTGTTTTGTAAGGAAGGCATTCATTCATGAGATGGTTTTATGGTCTATGAGAATTAATTGCTTTTGCTAACTTGAATACAAACACATATTTAAATATCTTTACTGACAGTTTCTGTAGTACTTGACACATATGATATGTAAACTATGTTTTTTTACCTCAAAACTGCCAAGATTTCAAGACCATTATAGATCCAAGGCATGCTTTCTCATGATACACTATTATGCAAAATGATTTCACCGCTGATGTGAAGTGCATGATCCCATCCCTCTTGGCACGTTTTCCCCCGAACACCACATCCATACGAGACGTGACATAAAAGTGCACCCCCCCCCCAAACACACGCTGCCCTCTCCTACACCCCGGGCAGCCCTGCTTAGCTCAGCTTCCGTGACCTCGATGATTATCCACACGAGAAACGACACCCAAAAAGATGCAATCTGAACAGGTTACCAGCCATTAATGGCTCTAGACCCAAAGAAATACACAATGTAGCAGAGCACAAATCTATATTAAGCACATAAACAGTCATTAGCATTATCATCACTCATTATGACCCAGTATACTGTTCTCTATCATACAAACCATTTAATTTGGCTGTGTCTGATAAATCAATGTGTGGCGTGATCAACATCAGGATGACGGACATTGATCCCAGTCAAACAGTGTAAAAGAGTTACCGCTTTCATCTGTAATTGTGTGTATAATACTGAAGCGGCTGTTGTAGCACTGACACACTGTTGCAGCTTCTCCGAGTAAAACCCCGTGTGAAATGAGAGTGAGAATGAGCCCGGTCAGCAAGTCACACTGAGCCATGCCACACCGCCACCTGCCAAGGGCAGCTTTACTCACAACGTGGGATTGGAGCTTCCATGAGCTGAAAGGTGAGCAGCGAATGAATGCGAAGAACCTCAGTCACATGACTTCAAGCCCCGCCCACCAAACTCGACAATACGCTACACAGTTACGGCTCTATGTTTGCGCATTTCCTGGCTCCAAACCTGCTGCAAATATTATATAGTTTATTAAATGAAATATAACATGTACCTGTGATTTTAATGACTGGGAGCACAGTTAGGCTGCACTGTGACGGAACGGCAGACAGCCCTCATTCACATCCCATTATCATGCTCTTTCACACAATTACTATTCCATTTAGGGTGGGGGCACCCGTTCAAACATGCCGATGTGTCCTTTTACGTCACTCTAATGGCAGAGGGGAGGCTGCCTGGATTTCCGAACGCCCGACTGCCTTTCTGGAGTGAGAAACGCCGCATTGGGCTCAGGAATAGACATTACGAAGAGCCATGAGTCACTGAAGGAGACCACCTACCCTTGACCCCACTTTCCCTCTACGGTGCCCCCCCCCCCCACCCATGCTCGCTCCCAGAAATACACACATCACACAAACAGCACACTTACAAGCAACCTGCCAATTTATTTTCCAGAAAACTACTGTCAGTGAGGGAGGCGAAGAGTGAGAGAGGGAGACAGAGTCAGTGGGGGAGGGGGAGAGGGAGAGAGGGAGACAGAGTCAGCGGGGGAGGGGGAGAGTGTAAATGACAAGTCGGATGTAATTATATGTGTGTGACACTGGGGACGAGTGGCCGCTCTGGGCAGGAGGGAGGGACAGGGGACGCCTAGGACAGGGCGCCCCCTTGAGGGCACTACGGTCTCTGCGATGATGTCATCAGCCTCAGTGCAGCACACGCAATGTGGAAACACACACAGCCTTATGGGTACTCTGGTGATTACAACTGCAACACGCACCCCTGGTGCTACATCTGTCAGGGTGAGTTCTGCAAATGCAACGCAGGACTCGTTTCGCTGGCATAAACAATCTGCACCCACCCCCCC
>JAODJU010000119.1:15512000-15529740 GCA_026776725.1 Gnathonemus echidnorhynchus
AACCGGGGAGTCCACATGGCCTCCTAAAGTCAGGGCCTCCGAGCCGAGCTCTGATCTGCTGGGTACCCTGTCAACCGGGGAGTCCACATGGCCTCCTAAAGTCAGGGCCTCTAAGTTTCAGCTGCAGGGCCTCTACTCTTCAAGGAAAGTCTGGATGAACTCCTTCTGTATAATGCGAAACACCAAAAGGGGCTTCTTGATGACGACATGCATGCGGTCAGTGTTTAATCCCTCTGCGACCATCTGTTTTTATAAAGTATTTTACTTCAGCTATTTTTGGGTAAAGTTAAAAAGCTATATATATATATATATATATCTAAGGCATCATCATTAGTGAGCAACTCGGTTGCTCTTTGGTTATTTCTGGATTCTCTGAGCCCCTCATCCTGCCAATGTGTGCATGTGTGTGAGAGTCACTCTGTGTCTCTGCATCAGGGGACTTTCATAAGCTCCTTTGAGGAGTGAATTTTGCTGTTTAAAATTTTTTTGCAAAGACTTACCAAATGACTCATTTCACATGTAAGTGCTAAAATGTCAGCTACAAATATATCCAGCCTTTAAGCCTCTGGGTCGCCGTCATGCTCTCACAGCAGGAAATGTCAAGTATTGGTGGCCTTTCGGAAGTGCATGTTTGTTCCAAAAATTCATTCGCTCTCATGGGCTGAGCTCTAAGAACCAGAACCAGGCTGCAAGGACAAGAACTTAGTGGAAAGGACTTGTTATCATTCCATTTTTTTGGACGTATTGCTATTATTGCAGAAGTGCATCATTATATCTGGTTATTAAGGGACTGATAATAAGGCCTAAAAGACAAGCATACATATGCTTTGCTGCTGTATTGTCTATGAGCAGAGCTTCCCAGATATAGCAGATAATCGACCCATGCTGTATTATCTGATCTTTATGTCATTTAGGCCATTTTACCACTGTTTCTTAAATATGTTATCCAATATTGTCAGTCAATTGTATGTGTACTTAGTGGTGCCTCAATTTGCAAATTTCGGCTAATACCGATAACCTATATATTTTTGTCTCATATTGATTACCGATAACCAATATATTTTTGTACCGATAACCTGTACTGACAACCAGTTAACTTCTGAGCTCCACAAATCCGTAGTAAAACCGTGAATATGTGTAACAACGCATCTTTTAATGCAGGCAGTGAGACGTCAGAGAAGTAGTTCTGATGTCTAAGTGTTGAATGAGTGACACAATTCCTCACCTTCAGCTACGGAGGATGATGCATTGTTTTAGCAGTTTAGCTCTGCTGATGCTAACTTTTAATACTGACTAAAGTCTGCAAATCAGCTGGCAGTATCAGGCAAGACTGACACATCAGACCATTTCCAGTGTTTTGATTTTTAACAAACATTAGCCATTATCAAAATGGTAACCTATATATCTTACATCTCTGTGTTTAATGGTTTTGGCCAGTTAAGATGTTGATGATCTTGAGATGTGTGCTGCAGTATTTATAGTAGAGCTTTGAAGCGTATATCAAGGAACAAGAGCACTATCTGCCAATCCTACATATCAAACTTCTTACACAAATTGACCATGTTATTTAATTACCTGTAGTTTAATGAGTAAATATTAGTGCAAAAAAAATGTGTGTAGCAAGATATTAAAGTATTAACTGGATAAGAACCCACACGTTTCCATATGTTTGTAATTATGTTGCTAAGGAGTGTATTGCCAAACAAAAGCAGCAGGGAATATAAATTATCCTCAGATTAGAAGCAGTGGCTATATTCAGCAGTTACTTCATTATCCTCATTTGATTTGCGTGGCTGTCTGGGTCCCACTGTTTCCTCCTTCTTGCAGTCTTGGATGTTTGTATCCCACCCGTGCTGTGTGTGTGTGTGTGGAGTTTGCACGTTCTCCTCATGCTGTGCAGGTTTGCTCCCACATCCCAAAGTCCATTTAGGCTAACTGCTGTCTCAAAATCGTGTGTGTGGATGTGCAGTGAGCTGGACTGTACTCCAGCTTGGTGGCTTGTGATGTCTAGGAAAGGTCCCCCTGTGACTCCCTCCACGATAAGTCGCTAAAAGTTGGGTCATGTTATTTTTTGTTTTCTTGATAGATTAGGAGAACGTATACACATATTTCCTTGATCTATAGGACTATAGCTGGATTGATTGCTCCCCCAATAGTGCAGAGGGTCATGTTGCTCTTGGTAAGCTGTTCTAGAAATGAATCAAAAGTATTATTTTAATGCTGTGTGTGCTTTGAAGAGCACTGTAGATGTTTAGCAAGGTAGAGTTTATAAGGGCTTTTCACGCATCTGAGCACATTTTTGATTGCAGGACTTCCTGACTGACCTGATGATGTCCGAGGTGGACCGTTGCGGTGAGAACGACCACCTCATTTTTCGAGAGAACACTCTGGCTACCAAAGCCATCGAGGAGTACCTCAAGCTGGTGGGTCAGAAGTATCTGCAGGACGCCCTCGGTACGTACATGAAGAGCGCTTCTCCAGCCATGAGAATGAATGGCAGCGGTAATCTGCAGTGATGGGGTGGGGGGCACTTTCTTCGTGATAATATCAGCGCTTGGGCTCTCTTCTCTTCCCTTTTGTGCTTGCTGACATTTTGGATCCCCTGGAGGTCTTGTGGTTGGAAAAGCAATAACATTTTATTTCTCCTGTAAATGTCCTTAAACCTCCACATGGTCGTTGCTGCATCTCCAGTTTTCATTTCCGTTTTATATTTGGCTTCAGACTCCTGAGGGGTCTGCTGGACCTTGTGTCAGATCCCCCACAATTCCCAGTTCACTGGGGAGAGGGACACACAGCTAGCTTCCCAAAGCAGACACCTGGGCTGTGAAAGTTAGCCATCGTGGTGTTTGATGCCTGAAGCACTACTTGACATGCTCATCTAACAGATAAAGAGATTTCTGCTACTGCGCAAGTAACATGGATTTGACATTCCTGATATTGTCCCCGATATCGATAGTCTGATATTGTGCTTCTCTTCAAGTAGAAAGTGTTATCACAGATATTCATGTTTTATTTTCTAAATGTATAAATTTTAATAAACTGCATTCCCCGGGCATGTAAAGAAGGAATCCCTCTGGGTTGCAAAATTTCAGCTTTTTCATGATGAGTTTGAGCATCGAAAAGGTGACATCTTATCCTCTGAAAAAGTCCTGGAGGAAGACAGAGTATTGGCATATAGACAAGTACTGATCCTGCTCTCTCAGGTTGTGACTTCTGCACAAACCAGCCATAACCAACTTTCACAAGGGAGAACCTTCACAAGGCTGGGTGTCTGGGTGTAGGAATTGTTTCAGGTTTGCAGTTTTATTTGTCACATACACAGCCGTACACTGTACAACAACACAGTGAAATGTACTTCCTGCAGCTATTGGAATTGTGCTTCATGAAGTGTGCAATGCAGCAAGAAAAATCAGAACAGTTTAACAAGAATAAATAAGACATAAAAATAAAATTTAAAACTAACGAAAATAACAATAAGATAAAGAAAACTGCAGAAACAGACCATTTGTGTCTGCACTTGTCAGTAGTTTCATTATGAATGAATTTGTATTTTTATAATTGTACGAATCACACAGTATGGCTTTAGAACTGTACCTACATGCATTTTTTGTTAGATTTACATTCACATATTCAGAGATGTAGCTCTGGAGATCCAGTCTTGGTCTTGAGACCGCTCTACCTGATATTATCTGAATCGATATGCAAATTTACTTTTTTCCCTTCACTAAGCGAAATTTAATTTTCCTGTGCTCTTCTCATGTAGCAGTGCTATTTAAAAATGTACTACGTCTCCCAGCTGCCCCGGCGGTATACCGCTATTGGACAGCTTTGGAGGGCGCCGGGGCTGCTGGGAAGAGATATTGAGCAAGCAGGCCATTTAAAAATGAATGTGAAAGATGCAGGAAAGATCGTGATCGTCCGTCTGTTTGTTCATAGGTCTCTCACACTCGACTATCTTGGGTTACAGTATCCAACTGGATATTCGTGTTGTCCTGTGCTTGCTTGCCCATCTTGAGTGGATACATCTCTGTGTGAGGAGCATTTCCCAATCAGGGCCTTAGCTAGATGGGAGGTCATCGAGATCCGGACCTCACTCATTTTTTTTAAGAGCTAAAAATAAAATTTGAAGCTAAACATTCACCTGAATAAAAACAAATCAGCAATCAGCAAAATATCAAGAGTGCATTCTTAATTCAGCTTGAATGTGTTATTAATAGTGTCTGCTGTGTTCGTGTGTGTGTGTGTGCGTGTGTGTGTGTGTGTGTGTTGTATGTGTGACAGAAAGAGTGCTCGGGCGTTCAGTAGTAGCATGACAGAGGGCCCACGACCACATGCATGCACTTCACTGACAGCAGTCCGAACTCACGTTGCCTGTGTGTGACCATGCAGCATTGTGAGGGAGTGTGTACAGGCAGCATATCATTCAGTAAAACAAAATAAAGATCATTATCTGTTAAAAACATCCCAAAACTGCAATCTGCTGCCGCGTTTGGAGTAAAGATAACTGTATAACTGTATGAAGCATGTTAATTATAAGCGTAGGCTAGGCTACTCTGACCGTGTTAAAGGTTGGGTTTCTTTCATATTATGCCTAAAGGGCTGGATTATTCTAATGTTTCACATAATGTCATTAATAAAAAAAGAATAATAAATAGCTTATGAAGGGCTATCGGTAATAGTGTCTAACTATAGAAACATTTCAAAGCCAGATTTGGATATCAAAATAAGTGTATTTCATGTTACCTTGTAATGGTGTATTAATATTAAGCATTTCTCTTTCATTTTTATTTTTATATATGGTTACAAATAACCTTAAATTACATGCTTCATACCCATAATATTTGACTGCTCTGTAATGTTCTTATGATATAGACCTCAATTCATTCAGTAAGGCACATTCATATAATAGCTCGACATAACTTGCTTCAACCTAAACTATCAATTAATTGTTATGAATTCTCATTTAATACTCATTTAACAATCCACCCCCCCCAAACCCCCTCACCCCCGGGTCCCAGACTGCACTATTTTTTAAACCTTAGCTACAGCCCTGCTCTCAATCACCTCATGCCACATGAAGAACTGATATGTTCCTTTCGGAGAGCTGTTCACCAGGTATACTGGACTGTTTTGGACACTGTTTGTAGTGTTCATTGTTTAGTGTTGATTGAGACATATAGACAAGTCAGCAAGCTGGGGGGGCTTTGTAAACATGATTTCGTTATATTGTGTGTATTTTTTAGTACATCTGCATTGTTGTTTGGAGTATGTGAACATTAAAATTTTCAGTAATAGCCCCAATATGGGTGCACTCTACCAAATCTACTCTGATTGTGAATTTTCAAGTCTTGATCTTGTTTTGGTCTTGATTAAAAGTCTTAATCTTGTCTTGGTCTTGGTTGGGATTGGTCTTGATCATCTTGACTTGGACTTGGGTTGGATGAGTCTTGATCTTGTCTTGATCTCGAAACAGATGGTCTTGAACACATCACTGCACATATTTAGTAGACATTTGTTTAGACATTTGGATATTTGTCTAAAATGAGATACAAGCGAATAGCACATCGCAAACATTCATGCTGTCAAGGAGTGAACTAGGCATAAGTGCAGCTCGCCTGGGCTTCAAGTGAGTGACCTGGTCCATGTGTAAGCAGGACTACAGCAGGAGCTATACAGCAGCTACACACCTACACATACAACTATTAACAAAGTAAGAACCTAATAAGACTGCAATTCAAAGAACATTCAAAGAACAATTGGGCTAGTAGAGGAATTCGTGGAACAGACGGGTCTTTGGGCATCTCTTGAGGGTAGAGAGGGAGTGTTATGACTGGACGTGCTTTGGAAGCTTGTTCCACCACTGGGGAGCCACACAAAAGAACCATCTGTGGTGACACATCTCCCAGGGGGGAGCAGCTCCAAACGGCATTGACCCTTTCTCAGCTAGATAAGACAGGCATATATGTTTTGGCAGTTATGCTTCTGGGTTTGGTGTGAGAGTATATATTCATTGCTACAAATAATTCATGATTGTTAAGATGTTTCTGATCCAAGCTGCAGATTCTTCAGAATGCCGATAGATTGACTGGTTTCAGAATCCGGGAACTTCGTGGACTGCTGGAAAATGTGGGTCGCACTTGGCTTACGATGTTTAAAAAGTGAAGGGTGAGGCTGTGTGGGCACTGGACACACTGTAATTCTTATGTTAATCACCCTCAACATGAGAAAAGAAAGAAAGATTAAAATGACAGATTTAAGAGGTGAATGTAACAGCAACTGGCTAATTAAAATGATTTGGTGTGCTACGTTCTGCGGTGTGGCTCCGTTAATTCCTTAGGGAGACAAGTGTGTTCCCACAGAATAACTCAAATGGGAAGGAAGGAGATGGGAAACATACATTTTTGCATGGAAACCTTCTGAACTGATGGGCTTACTGAGGCAGTATCAGCGTCTAATTCATGTAAAATCATGTAGACTGGGTAAATTACCTCTGGGCAAACAAGCCTATGATTTCATTAATTGTGGTTTCATTATAAATTAGTCTTGTCAAAAATACAGATTTTTCGATACATACCGATACTGAATATTTGAAG
Source organism: Gnathonemus echidnorhynchus (assembly GCA_026776725.1). NCBI lineage: Eukaryota > Metazoa > Chordata > Actinopteri > Osteoglossiformes > Mormyridae > Gnathonemus > Gnathonemus echidnorhynchus. The sequence goes on from JAODJU010000119.1 coordinate 15,518,594, forward strand.
CAGTTTCACAAATCATCTTCCAGAATGGATACCAGCTGCATTTTCTCGCTCTCTCTTCTCTGCGAGAGTGCAATTCCCCGTCGCCCCTCATACAGTCAAGGTGCCTTTATGGCATTCGCTAATCAAAGATGGCAAGTGCAGAACCTCCACAGTGGGCTTTGGTGGACAGAGGAAACAGCGGGATGCTGTGTGGAGATACTTTGGATTTGAGGCAAATGGGCAAGGAAAGCCAAAAGATACGAAGAAGCCCGTATGCAAGCTTTGCTACAGAGCAGCCATAACAAGAGGTTCTAACAACGTCATTAAAGATGGTCCAATACAAAAGCCCGTTGTCCCCCTCAGATCTCTCAGGCGTGAGGAATCTCGCACAGCACACTTTCAGTAAACAGGGATTATAGTTTGACTATAGTCTAAGGTAGGGTCAAGGATATAAAATCTTTTAATGAAAATGTTAACTTTCATGCCCTCGATGTTTTGTCAGTTTTTTTCTTGTGTTATGGAAAATAGCACTGGATATCGATATTTTTCCTGGTATCGCATCGAAGTTAGAAATTCCAGTGTCATGATAACTCTATTATAATTATTTTTATAATGCGGCAGATGTACAATGGCAGAAAGGCAGAAAAACAGGGAAACAGGGAAAACAGAATGTTAAATAATAATATAAGTATACAGGAAGTTCTTCCAAGGAAGTCGCTTACTCATAATACAGGCTTGGGTACATTTATGCAAAATTCAAGAATCTGGTTACAATACCAAACCAAATGTTACATGTTTTTTTTCCTCAAATGTCAAAAAAAGTATTGTTTTAAAAACTATTCAGCTTCTATTGACTAAATTGCCCTTTTTGAGAACGAAGGTTAAAAATATTGAGGTTCTTTGTCTGTGCTATTTGGATGCCCCAATACATGTGATAATTTGCCCTTTCCAACGTCTGTCCCTTCTAAGGTGAGTTCATTAAGGCGCTGTATGAGTCGGATGAAAACTGTGAGGTGGACTCGTCCAAGTGCTCCGCTGGAGATCTTCCTGAACACCAGAGCAACCTGAAGATGTGCTGTGAGCTGGCATTCTGCAAGATCATCAACTCCTACTGGTAACGGAGCCCCTCATCTCCGTCACTGTCTGACGTAGCTCTCATTCTGGCAGTAGTGCAGACGACGGCACATTCTCACCTTCGTGTTAATGTGATCATGATCCCGCCTTGTGCCCAGTGCATGATGGGATAGCCTCTGGCTCATCTAGATTCCCATTAGGGCAAACTGGGGTTCAGATAATGCATGGATGGGTGGTGGACTGGTGCTGCTTGGTATATATCTGAGAGAGTCTGAAATTTACTTTTGGCCATGGGCCTATTAGTGGTAATTCTTCACCATCTGTGCACTAGCTAATGTGTCCATCTTATTTGATGAAACATCTGGTTTGCATCTGACGATCAGAATCACTTATGTAGCTGCTAAATTGATTAAGGGGCGCTCTGCTTTTGCTGCCTGTTGTTTTTAAGTAGCAGGATCTTAAAGGGAAGGACAAGATCGTTACAACTGTTATCTAATCAGAAACAATATCCATCAACGTTATTAGTTTATTCATCATTAAAAGGAAAGTGCTGTTTACCTGAAGATTTCCCGGTGGGTGTTTGTCTGCTTCCTGCCCCTGACAGCGTGTTCCCACGGGAGCTGAAGGAAGTGTTTGCATCATGGCGACTGGAGTGCGGTAACCGGGGGCGACCGGACATCAGCGAGCGGCTGATCAGTGCCTCGCTCTTCCTGCGCTTCCTGTGCCCGGCCATCATGTCCCCATCGCTCTTCAGCCTGATGCAGGAGTACCCGGACGACCGCACGGCCCGCACCCTCACGCTCATCGCCAAGGTTACACAAAACCTGGCCAACTTCACCAAGTGAGCCCCCCCCCTGCCCCCCATCCTGTCATCCCTGTCATTGCATCAGCCTAAAACTGACCCCTCCCTCGACCGACTCCCCATGACAGGTTCGGCAGTAAAGAAGAGTACATGTCCTTCATGAACCAGTTCCTTGAGCACGAGTGGACAAACATGCAGCGCTTCCTGCTGGAGATCTCCAACCCCGAGACCATCTCCAACACGGCCGGCTTCGAGGGCTACATAGACCTGGGCCGCGAGCTCTCCATGCTGCACTCTCTGCTGTCGGAGGTGCTGTCTCAGCTGGATCAGGTGCGCGCACAGATTCCCTCAGAAGATGATGAGGTCTGTGTTCTCTTCTGGTCGCCATGCAGACCTACAGCCGAACGTCACAGCATACATCAGGTCCCTGGATGAGGGTTATGTGAAGGTTATGAAGCTATAACAGTGTCTGATGCTGCCATCCTTACGTTATCGGCCATTGATTGTATTTTTAAACTGTTTTGCTTCATATCTTTTATAGAAAAGGTCATTGTTTTATTGGTTAAGAATAACTTCCATTTAAAACCACAAAATGTCTTTGATCTGCAATCAGGTAATGTCTAAAACCTTCAGATGACATCCTATATTATATCGATACTTATCTTGTGACATTTTTGATGGAAGGTTAATTTTCAGACGTACACACTTGTTTATTCCAGTACCAGATGGTTAACAAGAAAACAAGATGGAAACAAAAAGTCCTTTTCCCATTTTCTGGAGCTGACTCTGACCTCTTGGCTTTAGTCAGAGGCCCGATTGGAGTTCAGGACACGTTGCTCTGTGCTGCATTGGCAGCTTTCTTGTTAGTGGGTTTGAAGTACATTTCCCCCGCATGTTACCACGGCGCCAACTGAGACGAGCCGTATCCGTGGCGATGTCGTTTGTTCACGAATGGGACAATGATGAGGGCTCGCCTCGCAGCGTGCCGTGGGAAGAGCCTCAGATGCAAAATGAGCAGCTCTGCTTAAATGGAGTCGACGTGCTGTGGAGAAACACAAAGGCGGGAAGATTAGAAATTATAATAGATAAGCATATCGGTAATCTTGTAAAGCAGACAACTGTGTTATGACATGTCATGAAAGAGTAGCTATTTAGCTGCATCAACAGTCATCTGAAAGGGCGTGTTTTTTTAACACTGAGCCAGTAAATATTTCCTAGTCTTTCTTTAGTCTGCCATAGCCGCTTTTTAAAGGCATGCATTTACAACACATTTCCAATTAAATTTCTATCTGAACTGCTGAAATACAGGTCTGTGTGTGTGTGGTATTTGAAAATAACAAAGTACACATCCAAAATACGCATGTCAATAAGAAAATTTTACGCTTGTGTGACTGGATTATTGCATAATCTACCCTATATGTAAATTCCATCAGTGAATACACCCTTGTTTACATCCTAAAATATTACAAACATTTCAATTATACATACCGTGCCAGTCAAAAGTCTGGACACACCTGTTTGTAATGCATTTGTCCCTGTTTCAGCTGCTATTCACCTTGTAATAAAGCCCTTCAGGCAATGAAGTAATGCATATCAAATATTGCAACAATCCAGAAAAGTGTTCAATGTCAAACTAAGACTCCTCAAAACAGCCCCCGTTTGCTTTGACTACAGCACTGCAGACTCTTGGCATTCTCTCAGCCTGCTTCCAGATGGAACCATGGCGAATGCTTCTCACACTATCCTGAAGGACTTTCCACAAGTTCTGGGCACACGTTGGCTTCCTTGCTCTTACTCTTCGATCCAGCTCACCCCAAACCAGCCCACTAGGGTTCAGGTCGGGGATTGTGGGGCCGGATCATGTCACTGCACTCCGTCTCTTTCCTTGTTCACAAGATAACACAACACTTATATAACCTTGAGGTGTTTAGGCTTGTTATCTTGCTGATAAATGATTTTCAGTAGGTGTGTCCAGACTTTTGACTGGTACTTTATATCCTTCTTACAGCTATTGTATTGAACAGTCTGTTCAGAGCCTGTGGCAAATTTTTGACTCATTTTGTAAACGAATCCCTAATGGTGTCCACTTAAAGCTACAATTTTAATACAGCATAGTTTCATTATGCCACCTGCCAGTGTTTGTGGGATGAATGTCTGTTTTCTGGCCAGGTTTTTAGACAAACTTGACATTAATTACCAAAGTGGCTTTGCTGTTTTGCGTGGTTCACATGTTTTTGTCTGTGCTAAACTTAGTGAAATAGATTAAGTGTAAAAGCTCGCCCCATCCTGTTGGGGTATTTCATGGAGCTCTTCCAGGGAATGTATGCTCAGAAAGTCATTTATGTGCTAATGGCGAAATCAGTTTGAGAGAGAGTTTCCCCTCCCGATTATCAGGTCAGGCATATTAGCATCAGCTTAAGGAAAAAAGCAGAGAGCTTTGTACTCAAGCTCTGTACCTAATGCAACCGTAGGTGCTTAACGTTCCGATTAATTAATTACAGTTTGTTTGCTGAAATGCCCTTTGAATTAGAAAAGGCCAGCCTGTGCTTAATTTCTCTGCAAGAATTCAGTAGAAGGACAACAGGCACATCTTGTCCCCCACCTTCTGCAGGGCACAGTTTCCAAGCTGGGGCCCCTCCCACGGGTCCTTCGCGATGTCAACACAGCGCTGACAAACCCTTCCAGCATCCAGGCGTCTCGCCCCTGCGAGCGCTTGGCGTCTCCACCGGGGGCAGCGTGCAGCATCTCCACTGGCCTGCAGAAGATGGTCATCGACAGCGACTTGTCCGGGTTGGTACAGCAGTGCGGTAGCCGTTTGAAGCATCTCCCCTATACAAACCATGATGTCTCTGTTACGTTCAATGAGTCTGTTTGTCTTTTTTGTCGGAGTAGCATTCTCCAAAGCAGCTTAGAAATGTACCAGTGTGAATAATGGAATGCTGTTTCCTGATTAGGGGAGACTGGTACAGCAGGGCTTGTTGCCAAATGCCACTGTACGGAAGACTTTGCACAAGAGTAGTGATTTTGTACCTAATGCATTGTCAACCTTGCAGGGGTGAGTTTCCCTAACCCTTCTTAACGCTACGTTGTTTGTAAGTTCTCTTTGGGAAACTCACCCCAGAACATCAGGAGTGCACTTCATCCTTATTGTGTATATTCATTTATAAGATGATCTTCCCAGGGCTTCTTTAAGGGAAATAAAGACAGCTGGGCCCTCTGAAAAACATCTTCATTTGAAGCCATCTGTCATTATTTTATCTGGCTGTGTTACACCAGCCCCATGGATTTATTGGGGCGAGGCGTTTGCTCCTTCACTGCTTCCCTTTAATTGGAGACTATTTACAGGGAGGAAAGGGCCAGAGTGATGCACTTGCTGGTGGTCAGTGTTACAAAGAAATAAATCACCGTGTCTGAGTAATAGTTTCAGGACAATAAGGGAACACGGAGCCTATTCCCGGGGACGGATTGAGCAGGAGCAGTGCAGGGACGCTGCTGGAATACTAATGCAGCTCGTCTGCTCTCAGAGCAGCGTGTCTTCATTGGGTGCCATGTTTCCCCCAGAAACGATCACATCAGTCCCTTTGCTCGCTCTTGAATTATAAAGGAAGCGTTCCCCTGGCATCAGAGCCAGCTGTTTCCACCAAGATACGTTTAGATCGTGTCAGACAGGAGAAGCCGTGTTACGAAAGCATGCCGTTGCTTTTCTTGTGTTGTCCTCGATCAGGTTGGTGGACTTCACAAGGCTGCCGTCTCCGACACCGGAGAACAAGGACCTGTTTTTCGTGACGAGGAACTCTGGGGCGCAGCCGTCGCCCGCACGAAGCTCCAGCTACTCGGAAGCCAACGAGCCCGACGTGCAGATGCCCAACGGCAGCAAGAGCCTGTCCATGGTGGACCTGCAGGACAGCCGCAGCCTGGACAGCGGGGCCAACCTCTCTGTGGAGGCTCTCAACGACAGCCAGCCGGGCGGCGGGGTGTGGACCGCTCGGACCCCCCAGGCCGGCGTGGCCGCCGAGCCCACCATGAGAAGAGGCGTCCAGAGCCCCACCACACCCAACTCGGAGAATTTGCCGGGCCGGACACAGCTCTTGGCGCCATTGTCTTTCCAGAACCCGGTGTACCAGATGGCGGCGGGCCTGCCCGTGTCACCTCGGGGTGTCGGGGACTCCGGGTCAGAGTGCCACAGCTCTGTCAGCTCGCACAGCAATAACGAGGACGCCACTGCAGTCAAGCAAGGCTTCCTGAACCACAGCGGGGGCGGGGGTGGGGGCAGCAGCGGCGAGGACTACGCCCGACGTTCCGGAGAGTTCTCCCGCCGACAGCTGTCCCTGGATCAACCCGCGGTCCCGCGGCAGAACAGTTCTGGACCCCAGCGCCGGATAGATCAGCCGCCACCCCAAGTGGCTAGGGGGCGCACTCCCCCCAACCTGCTCAACACGGCGCCCTACCCCCGGCCCTCGAGTGGTAGCATGATGTCATCATCCCCGGACTGGCCTGGCAGTGGGGCGAGGCTCCGCCAGCAGTCCTCGTCCTCCAAGGGGGACAGTCCTGAAACGAAGCAGCACACACAGCACAAGCAGGTGAGAGGCCTCAGATCAGCGCAGCCTGTCACCACTGATTTACCAAATTGATTCAGTTTCGATTCACAAGGTCCCCATTCAATTTTATTCAATTCGATATTGATGCGATTTGGGATATTTCAAGTACAATACCAATTTTGCTTGGATAGGAAACAAATTCTCTGAGAACTTATGCTGTAATTTGTACAAGGACTACCCTGGTGCATTTTTAAAAATATTAAAATGTGCATTAAGAATTGACCCCAAAGTAACTGCATTAATGAACTTTTTATTTAACATGACCAATAAGTTTCAGATCGGACCTTTTTGCAGATTGCAGATCTGGATGATGTTTCCTTGAATGATTTTTCAGATTTGTGGTACTTCCACAGTATTTCATTTCCATTTTTTCATGACTTTGCTTTTGTCCAGCTCTTCACTGTCTTCATATTTCTGAAACCTGAAAGACACGCAGCCATTTGACTTTAGGCTTGATGGCACCTTCAGTGAAGCAGCTCCCTGCCATGTTATTTTATCTGTTTTTGTTGCCAGATCTCGTTGTGCGAGGCTGGCCACGCAAGACTAACTGGGTTAAAGCTTCACACCTCCACGGTAAAAGGCTACAGACTGTAAAAGGCATATATTAAAAAATCGATCTCTGGATTTTATGAATTAATATCTGATTATACAAATGAAGATCAAATTGAATCAGAAAAATAGATTTTTTTAAACCCAGCCCTCATTCGGATATGTCTCTTATCAACATGACTCATCAGATACAGGTTAACATGAACTTAAAAGACGACCGAATATCAAGCATCATTAATAGCACAGAAATATGAAGATGCTCATTAAATGGTTCTATATATTCTGTGTTCTTTACCATGTTCTCTTGCATATATGTGTGTGGCCTGTCTTAGTTATGATCCCCATGAGTCTCATTTATGAAACATTGTATTTTTACATTTCGCTGAGGGTTTTAGTCGATTATGGGATGGTTTGGAAGTCGAACAACGATTCTTTAAAAAAAAAAGTATTGGCAAAATTATAGCAATTTTGATAATAACCGTAATGACTATCCTGACTCTATGTTGAAAGCTTGAGTTGAAGTGCTATGGGTGAGTTTTGCATCATGATGGTCAGCAGGTCAGCTGATATGATCGCAGGCGTCGGCCCCGATTCAGCGTACCGCGTATCTGACACGAGCTCCGCACCACGGGACGGTTGAGCCGCCTGGCCTCACCTGAGGCGTCTGGCTCTATCCCTGGGCGCATAGTCATGAAAGCCAGAGTATTATGCAGCCAAGAATTCCTCACATTCTGCAGAACTAGCCAGCAAAGCAATTACAAGTTAGGAGATGATTGGCAGGCAAAAATGGTGTAATTATTGTTGGTTAGACATACAGTGCAGTCTTTAAATGAAAATGAATCACTGCTGGTTCAAAAGCAGTATCAGTATTCAGCTAAGGGGACAGCCATTGCCGAATGTCATTCAGCTATCATAATTATTCATTCCCATAGTTTATAAGTCAATTTTTGCCTTTCTATTCATTAGAATGTTTCACTACTGCTATTAAATCTGACACCTGCTAAAACTTATCATCGGCTTATGAGTACCTCTGAGTACTTTCTTCCTACCAGCTTTGCTTAAACTCCTTTCTGCAAACCCACTTGCGTCTGTTCATGCGCTGTCATCCACATTCCCGGCACGCCTCTGCACCTGTGTCATTCTCAGCGTCTTTCAGTTGCTTTCCTCAATGTCTAAATTATTGCAACTTATTAATGTGTTTGGCTTTAACATCTATAAAAGGCCCCCCTATTAGAGTAAATAAGACTATTTTATGCCATTTCCTCTGCAAATAATGCAGGGAATTCTTACTGGTGTAAGAATGTTGAGTCCTGCTCTGCCGCATCTCCATACTCAGCTGATATGCTGGAGATTTATCTTCCCATCTCTTCATAATACTACTTCATTTCTTTAAGTAAATCGTTTAGGAGACTGCAGTCTCCTGCATATAATTACTGTAATTTAATTCTGCATCTTTAATGTCTCCTGTGTGTGTATGTATAAGGCCTGGCCCTAAGGCATTCCCTCACATGTACAGAGCACATTGCGCAGAAACACATATTAATTCAGATCGGTGGTGATAAATCAGGAATTTCTATTCTGTTGTGTTAAATATGTATTTTCGGACAGCTCCGGTATGCTGCGGGGAACGCCCTACCAGCGTGTTGGTACCCACAATCCCTTGCTTCATGTCTGCCTCCCCCTTTTGTTTCCAGTCCCCCGCTTCCAAGCTGCCCCTCCCTCACGCGTTTGCTGTGTTGATCCCACTCAGGCCCCCTCCCCGGTGAACCCTAATGCCCTGGACCGAACGGCGGCCTGGCTGTTGAATATGAACGCGCAGTATTTAGAGCAGGAAGGGCTGGAGATTGATCCCAAACACAGGGAGGACCCCCGAAGCAAGGAGGAGCTCAGCCAGACCGAGAAGGTACCAGGCCGCCCCCCCCCAGCTCAGCCACTGCCTCTCCCCAGCAACCCCCACAACAAAGGATTAAAACTCCAAATGCTTCGCAAAAACTGAAATTGCGTACGGTTGTCTACCCTATTTGATATTGTGATTTAATGAGATTTCACACTTAATTTAAATCTTATTTTAATATTAATGTTTAGGCTTAAATGTGTATTTTTTTTATCAGTGTAATTTCTTTTATGTACCTCTTTTAAATAGGTTATATAATATAATTGCTCATTTTTTTATTAAGCACGGTATTCATTTGCTTTATTTTATAGCATTTAAGTGCTTCATAGATGGCAAACCATTTGAAATGCTCTGACTGTTGAGTCATCTTCCACACACACCATGGATGGGTGAAAATCCATTTGTTTCTTTCCGAAAACCAGCACTCGCTCCTCGGAAAAAGAGCCCAGAACCACAGGCTCACTCTGGTCCCTCACTCATATCTGCCAGAAACGTCTCCAATTACTCCCAGAATTACACACATAAGCAGTCTCAGCTCTCGTGGGCTGAATTTGCGATTCTGGGCTGGGGCACACGGCTCAGACATGCAACACAGAGGCAAGGCTCACCCTGTCACCTCGAACGTCGTCTTGTGACTGTTCTGCCAGGCGAAACCTGCGGGTGTGCAGTGAGGTGCAGCTGAGTGTACAGTGTTAATCCACTTCAGCGCCTTGTTACCGTCGGAGATGAAGGGGGGGTTATACCTCACCTAACATATCTAATAGCTTCTTTCTGCTGCAGCACATGTCACAGTCAGTATAACATAAGTGTGGTGGACATCGTTAGCCTGTCAGCTGCTTCTGTCCCTTTGCGATATACTATTGTAAGATCGCTATGAGTTGACCTATTGATTTAAACAAGGAAAATATGGATGGTGGATTTGATAACATCTGCTCTTAGCCAGCTTACGGGGTCTCTGAGTCCTCGGGAACCAGGAGCACTCATCACTGCGGGAATCCAGTGCTGTTCAACTCTGTTTGTGAAAGGCAGGGGCCTCCGCAAGCCATGTTTACAGTTCGAACCTGGAGGCCATGCTTGTCAGAGTTTGTTTGCTAAGGAGAATACCCTGGACTTGGGGCTTACACCTCATTCGAGTCAAACAGAATAGGGTGAAATGCTGCCTTTAGCATCTGTTTGACTTCCCTCCTCTAGCACAGGCAGCTGTCTATGTAGCATCTGGTTCCTGCCGCCTGCTGAATTTGAATAGCGCTGCTAAAACAGGCAAGGAGCCACACAAGGCCCTCCTTCATAAATGAAGGATGAAGCCCTATAAATTTGCCACTCAATTATCTCAGTGTTGTAATTCTTGCTGACAGGCCACTAGGTGTCCAGCTGCACTCTCTCTGTACAGAGTGGATGGAGCTGTCTGCGTTACAAAATGACTGCTGATTGGCTAGCAATGCCTTACTACCTGACCAATCAGAATATCTATATGGCACCAGCAGGTAGAGAGTCCTGTTTGGCCTTGTTGTCATTCAGATGGTGTGAAGTTTGCATGTAATGCATTATAATTATTTTTCATAAATAGTAGCTTGAGTTTGGGGTAATTTATGCTAAATGTGACAGTGGAGAAGGCCTGAGAGATGAGAGATGGTGCAGAACCACTGAAGCCTGCCTGCAGGGCAGACTAGAGTAAGCAGAACCGAATTTTAAACAAGAGAAAAACGCTAAACGTAGAAAACTGCAATAAACATGAAATAAACATAGAACAGAAAGGATTGTAGAAATCCTCCGTGAAAATATAATTATATTGTATTTTTCTAAAAAGAAATTTGTTTGTTGATCTTGCCTTAAAACCAGGCTTGAAGAAAAGTCGTTTTTATAAAACAGCTTTTAGTGAATTTTTGAAGATTGCTTGAGTGGACATACTGGACATTAAAAGCAGCAGCTGGTATACTAGCTAAGGGCACTAACTTGTAACGTGATGATTGCCTGTTCAAGTAACCTGCTGTTTGTTTTGTCCATGAACATGCTGTTATTCTTTAGCACTATTTAACATAAACTGCTCAAGCAGAGTTGTTTGTCAGTTTGAATAAAACCATCAACTAAGCAATACATAATAACAGTAACTAATGAAATAGCAGTTTAAAATGATGTGGTAAAATTAGCCTGATTTGCCACAGCTACTGAAAACACACAAAGCATTAATGTAGAGACCTAACAAAAAACATTCATCTTCAAGGTGCATGGAGGCCTGTGAAACACTCCCCCC
>JAODJU010000119.1:15534905-15553740 GCA_026776725.1 Gnathonemus echidnorhynchus
ATACACACAATATGTGATACATAAGATTTCAATATAATTAAGAAAAAAAAAGTATATGCAAATATTAAATTCTCTCAAATTTTACCTTTGCATTACATTGATTTCATTTCCTCATAACAAGGTGCCCATGGAACACCCCAGAGCATTGTGGGCCTAGAAATCCTATTGGCTACCAGTGAAATGGGGCGGGGACAGATGATGTCATGCAGTCACATTTTAGGTCTTTCATCCACAGTAAACCACGTTTCTATCCAGTGAATGCCACTTGTAAACCTTTGCGTAGGGTTGCCTCATAGCTAAAATAAATATTTACGTGTAAACATACTTGTACATTGTACCGGTAATGTAGTTACATTATTGTTTGAGCAGTGATAGACGGAAAAACAGGAAAAAGACGTAACTTTCCTTTTGCCAATACTTTTTATTTAAGTTTGAGTGATTTTATTTAGCATTTTTATTTTGCAGTTGCACCAGTATGAACTGCTCTGTACATTTTTGTATTTTATTTCCTACTTGTTAAATACATTTTTTTCTGCATGTGTCATGCTCAGTGCTACAGAAAGTAGCACAAATGGTTTGTTGTTAAGTTGCCAATAAGGAAGAAATAGTTTCCGCGCTATTTTTTTATTATTATTATTATTATTATTATTTTGCTGCATACTTAATTATAAAGGTGGGTGTATTTAGAAGCAGTTTGCTTCAGTTCTGTAAATACAATGTTCACAATATTTTTACCTAATGTTATAAGAGAATCTTTTTTTTTTGTAAATGGTCCCTGTGATTAATTCTACTGTACTGATATCACAAGAACATTGTAAATAGTCCGATGGGTGATTTTCGGTGCTGCTTCTTTAGACGGTTACAGCTTAATCGTATTGCTGTTTAAGTCATTTTTCTAAATTTCTTTTTCAAAGGAAAACACTGACCCTTCTTACAAAAATCATTTCAAACGTGGTTTAAGTGCGTGGTGATTGGCAGGTATGTTTAGAGGGGGTATGAAAGTGACAGCATAGCCCTTTATGGTGAGTCATTCTTCTCACTGTATGCCACAAAGGCACTGCAGGGATTTATAAGCACAAGGTGTGCCGTCGGCTTTTTGCAAACCTCCACCCGCTTTCACCCTCCAACTCCATGTCCCTTCGCATCACTTCGTCCCATTAGCAGGGAATCCTGGGAAAGTAGCCCCCACCCCCAAAGCAGAGCGCAAACGGCACCTTGCTTGCCTCTTACTGGCAGTGCAGGATCAGGGGATCCCCGTCAGTGTTTTGCTTTGAAGAAGAGGATGCAGTTTATGAAAAGTAGCAACTGAGACCACTAATGTAGACAGGAATCACTGCTGTGTTGACTTCTGTGGTTCTGTCCTCTTGCTGTGTGTGAGTGTGCGTGCATTCCTGTGTGTGAGTGTGCATGCATTCCTGTGTGTGAGTGTGCGTGCATTCCTGTGTGTGAGTGTGCGTGCATTCCTGTGTGCATGCAAACGTGCGTGTGTGCGTGTGCAGATAATTCAGCTACAGTCCTTTTCTGATTCACTGGATGTAAAGCCTACCATACAGGGCTGATTCACTAATTACATTCAGTATGTTGAAGCAGTTCCTTCATTGGTTTTATTGAGACATTGACACAGTAGAACAATCAAAGGTAATCAAAGGAGTGAATGAGATGTGAGGAATATGCAGGTATGAGAAAGGTTTTATTTTCTGGTCATATTTTCACAGGAGGTCTTGTTCATTCCTTGTAATGCATTCAGTGTCTGTGTCCCTCTCCATGGGTATCTCCATTTATAAGCAATGCAAATCGAATTATTTAAAAATCCAGTGATTCACAAACTTATACTGCGTATATATAATCCTATCTATAGCAAATATACTGTCTTTCACCTCATGTTCTGCCTGCATTTCTGTGGCATTGGAGTAACGGAACGGGACGCGTCATCCTTCAGTATCGGGGAGGATCCTTAAGCCTATGGGACGTCTGTATACTCTCTCCCTCTTTCTCTGGCCTCCTGTGTAAAAAAAATGGTCCCTTTGAGGAAGCTGTTGTATGTTTTATAATCTCTTCTAGAAAACACTTTTGTAAGTATGTTAAAAGTAAAGTATTTGGGCTTCAGTTGACAAAAACAATAATGTACAGAGAATTGTTTGTGTTTAAGAAAACGTGGCTGTGCAATTTATGTACATTTGCAACTAGAATTATTAAAGTTTTATTTAGCTATTTTAAATGTCAGTATGCCACTGTAATTTCTTGACTTTGTTGGTGCTTTCCAATGAAAATGAAAGATCAGCACACATTTTTCAAACGTATATTGTTTATTTTTAAAAAATGGACGAGTAGTTTCCTGTTAACTTTACAGGTACATAATTACAATGTCATACGCAAAATCATCCACTCCACACCTACTGATCTTTTGCATTTTGCTTTTAAATAGTAATGTAAATATATATTTTTTAAAAATGAAATATATGACCAATTTCAAATTAAATATGTAGATGTTTTAGAATTATACTAAATATGAAAACCTAAAAACACAATCCACATTGGGCCAGATGTGTTCCATTTTCATGAGGCCTGCCTGCATTTAATCTGCAATCCATGTATGTGCTGAGTAAAGGGCTGATGTGCTCTCAGACATGCCCTCGGTGTCGGACCAGAACAAATCTGACAGTCGGACCCAAGACTTTCAGTGGTGTTGCAGTAAAAGGCTTTGATCGGGTGAGGGAGGAGAGATGCTCTCATGCAGACCAAGGAACTGTGCTTGGAAGTTCAAAATGAATGTCAGGAGGTAGAAGTTGGAGAGACAGAAAAATAAAATAAACATCGCACATTCCAGCCACTAGCAATATTCTGTGGTCTGAGGAACCAACAGTTGATGTTCTTTTGCACAAAAGTTAAGCATTTTGCAAACCTACATCCTTGTCACGTGCCAGGTAACATAATCCTCACTGTCAACCATGAAAGCAACAGCATCATTCTTTGGGGAGTCAAATACAGGAAGATTCCAAAATTCAGCAGGAAAAAATATGTTTCATGTTCCAACAGGACAATAACCCAAAACTGAAACCTGAAAACTACTAAAGAATATCAAAAAACAAGGTTGTCGATATTTAAGAATGATCCGGTCAAAGAATTTTTTAAATCCATGATAGAACCTGCAAATTGCTGTCTACCTGCACTGTCTAACCCAATGATATAAATACAGGAAGGATAATGCTTTGTGCACAAGATTCCCAGGGGGTCACTGGACAATACATGTAGAGGAAACGGCACAAAATAAAGTTCATAAATGCAGTGATGGATATACTTTCTCCTTCCACAGATTTATATTTCCAGATAGAGGCAAATATGCTTTTGTAATCTCTGTCTGTCCGGACAGCAGAGAGAGAAAATGAGTATACCCCATGACTCGGACTGGATAAGCACCGGACTGGATAAAATAACGCTATATTGGTCAAATGTAACAGAAGATGGCCTTATGTTACTATGAGAGAATCACCATCAGGACCACATTTACCTACAGTTTAAACTTTTGGCAAAAACATGATCTTTCCCTCCATTCTAAGGGAAACACTGCAGAGGAATTCAGCTACTCCAGTAATGTTTCTCTCTCATGTTTCCCATATATTACACATTAAATGAGACACATGCAGACCTTAGCAGTTTACACCATGTTAATACATAAACGAAGAAATTAAAATCGGTAATATGATGAATGATCTTAAGCCATAGAGATAGCAAGCAGAAGGGTTCAGTTTCTGATGTTCTGATGTTCTTACTTCTTTACAGCCTCTGACCCAAACTCATCAGTCGAAACCCTCATCAACCTGAAAATCACTCTCATCACCCTGAAAATCACCCTAATCACCCTGAAAATCACTCTCATCACCCTGAAAATCACCTGCATCACCTTGAAAATCACCCTAATCACCCTGAAAATCACTCTCATCACCCTGAAAATCACCTGCATCACCTTGAATATCCCCCTAATCACCCTGAAAATCACTCTCATCACCCTGAAAATTACCCCATCACCTTGAATATCACCCTAATCACCCTGAAAATCACTCTCATCACCCTGAAAATCACCCGCATCATCCCCCTGGGGGTCAGTAAAGTACCTCTGCTTATTCTCTAAGGGTAACAAAATGCTGCACACTCATCAATATAGTAAAGGAAACTTCAGTTTTAAGTGAAGAACAGCTTAAGGCTGTTAGCCATATTCCAGGGCCCACCTGTTTCAGAGAAATAATTCCATGATTATTAAAAAAGTTTTCAAGAGGAATAATAAATTAATCAAATGATTATTGTACTTTTTACTGTATTTCAGTGATTATACTGAGCAAACTAATTACAGGTCCTATGCAATTTTCAAATTACTATTCATCCAGAGTTACTGCTTTTAAAAGAACGACTGCAATTACTGAGAAATAATATAATTTCATATAGCCCTAATTTTGCATTAATAGAATTAGTTCTACATTAAGTCTACATTCTGCATTAACTCCCAGGCTGAAAAGGCTGCTGGTTAATCAGCAGTAATTCCATTTAACCAGTTGCACTTGCTGTTGTTGACTTAACGTTTGCAGATTTTCCACCCAACCTCACCCCCATCGTTTTTTACTAGTTTTCTGGAAAGTTTCATACTGGATAAGTAATATGCTCATGCCATGGTGATGTGAATGAAATTGTTCCTCCAATATTAGCTCCCCCCATCCTTCTCTACAGAAGATCTCCGTCCTTACCATTCTGGCTATGCATACCTCTCCCAGGCTAATTTCTCCTGCATGTCTCTGATCGTGCTGCCAGCTATGATTCTGGCTCTGAGATGAGCTGGGGAGCAGGGGCTTTGGGGGAAGGTGTCGTTAAACAAGCCCTGCTTCACCAGATGGTGACTGCAGAGATGCTGCCCAGTTGCTGTTTTTGGGTCTGTTTGGTTGCACCATCATAGCAATGACACCCTAAGTGTCCTTGAATGTCTGGTAGTCTCCCTGAAATGGGCATCCACTCATGCACATAGGAAAATGACTGAAAACCACCCAGAATCTCAGGCAATAATTCCCGAGACCCAGAGATAATAGCCAAGCCCAATCTCGTAATGTTACCAACCTGAAGTAAGTGATTCCAAGAAAAGTTGGAAAAATAAAAAGTTAGTTACATAAGCCTACTTCACCCCCTCTGCCATCCTGAAAAACATCACGCCTCTTAAACTTCTCTCTCTCTCTATAAATTGCTTTTCCTTTGCAGAACCTGAAGCTAAAGTATTCTAGAAGACCAAACATGGCTCTAATGCTCAGTGTGGAGCTCTAACCTCTCACACTTCCAAGGTGGTGAGTTGGTACCCGGCCTGTGCTCTGCTTGTGTTGAGAAGTGACATGTTCTCCCCATGATTTGAAGATATTATGGTTTCTTCTCAGAACCCAGAGATATGCAGTTAGGCTAACTGGGATCCCTAAATTGCCCATGATGTATAATTTAGCATGTGAGTGTGAGGGACTGACATCTCATCCAGGGTGTATCTCAGCTTTATGCACTGTGTCACCTAGGATCAGCTGACCAGGAAAGCAGTGCGAAGTTGGATGGAAGGATGGATGGATGGATGGATAATAATTCTTATAACAGCAAAGAAAGGTTCTTATCACAATACAAGATAGCAACAAGGAGCACCAGTACAAATCATGGACAAATATATTAACTGCATAAAATGCATGAACCGTCATGATTGACTGATGATATACAAACATGGGATCAGTACATAACTAACACTTAGATTCTGAGTAATTAATAGTACTATACTTGTGTAGTGTACTACTACATAATTTGTATCCCATCAAGTCTTACCAGTGTTTGTTTTAAAAATGAACACATATGAACATTATAAACATGACATAACATATATTACATTCTGCATCCATTTTCAAACCACTTACCCTTGTTCACAGGGGTCTGGATCCTATCCCAAGAAGCTCAGCCCTATGCAGGACACAAACACATAAACTCCATAGGCAGTCAAATTCTATGGCAGTGTTTCTCAATCTGGTTCTCAAGGACCCGCTGATGGTCCATGTTTTTGCTCCCTCCCAGCTAGTGCCAGACAGTCCACATTTTTGCTCCCTACTGGAAATTGGGAGGGAGCGAAAACATGGACCGTCTGGGGGTCTGTAAGGATCCGGTTGGGAAACACTGCTCTATATCGAACTAACTGTCCAGAGTCCAAGAATACAGCTGCAATTTTATATTTAACTCCTTTAACATTTTTTCCACAATGTTAAATTCCTTATTTCCCTGCATGATTAGCTGCTAAACATCTGAATTTCGATAAAATGGGTGACCTGACTTGAACTTTGAGCAATGTTTAACGAAATGTGCATGTTTGTTTGTGATGCATTGCTCTTATTGGGAGAATCCATGAAGAGACCTGCTGAATAATGTACACAGAATGGTTTTTGAATCATACCTACTTCTGATTTCATCCTGGTTCCATGCTGCTTCAGGGAATCTGGGAAACATCATTACTTTTATTTCCAGCCTGAAAAAGTGGCTGGAGAATTGAGTAATTCCACTTAACCACCCGCAGTACACACACACACACACACACACACACACACGCACGCTCTCATGAAGACCTCATGACGCTGCATGCATACGTCTGTGTCTCTCTCCATCTCCATTTATAAGCAATGCAAATCGAATTATTTAAAAATCCAGTGACTCACAAACTTATACTGCGTATATATAATCCTATCTATAGCAAATATACTGTCTTTCACCTCATGTTCTGCCTGCATTTCTGTGGCATTGGAGTAACAGGGAACGGGACAGTATATATAATTTGCTGCTCTTTAGCACTGTTCATCCATTGACCTGACAGTGTCCATTGATGTATAAAATGTATTTACAGTATAGGTTTAATTTCAGACTCTCACACCAACAATTGTGGAACTGCGCACGTAGAGGAAAAAAAGAGTGTCAAAAGGTAAACACAGCTGGAAGCTGCTGGAAGTTGCTAACGATTCACTCAGCAACCTTGTCATACTAATTAGTCAGTAGTCATGGTGAGACCTTGATGGCTTTTAAAGTTTATGTTATTTCAAAAGAATGCAAATCAAATTGTGCGAGTAACCTGGTAATTATTGCTTCTACAGAAGCCTGTATGGAATGGCCATCAAGGTAAACCAAATGCATGATTTTTGTTTTTGGACTGTCTCATTCTGACTGATTTTTATTATTGTGAGGAATCTGCTCTTAACTGTAGATGCACCATCGACATCTTTGTGTCTGCTCTACCATCAATGCATTTCATTAAAAGGTCATTTCAATTCAAGCTTATATTAGCTAAGCAAGTCATTCTCAGTTGAGGCTATTTCCATTTAAGCATGAAACTTAACAGGTAAGAAAAATTTGCACTAACATTGCTGGAAATGCTATTATGACTGTAGAATCGGATATGATCATGCTGAAAGGCAAAATCACATTCATATTTTATCATGTGTGATTATACTTGCAGGATACACCAGTGACTATATAACCCTGAGGGGCGAATCTCCAGGGAAATATAGAGTGTGACCTTGGAAATGAGTGACTTTTGAATTTTTATTCATTATATTTCATTCATAAGATTAATTATTCCTGTGACAAAACTGTAAATGAGCCTGTGAAGTTCCTCATGCCAGATCAGGCTCTTATAGTTCATACCAGTGTTTAGATATACAGATATGGACAAATTTGCTGGTACCCTTCCACAAAAAAACACAAATATCTCTGAAATAACTTTAAACTGACAAAAGTTTAATGGCATCCCTTATTGTTTATTCCATATTTAACACAAATCAGACTGAGTATTTTGTATTATTAAACAAATGAAAATAACACGGACAAAAAAAGTTGGTCCCTTTAATTTAATATTTTGTGGCACCACTTTCTGCAGCAATCACTGACAAGAAGTGATCTCTGTACGTCACAGTGAGTCGTCTGCATTTGCCAACAAGTAGTTTGGCCCACTCTGCCTGAGCAAACTGCTCAAGATGCCTCAGGTTAGAAGGGTGGCGTATGTTTTTTGTACCGATACAAATTCTGATACAACAGCTTTTTTTACTTTAATATTATTATTAGAGGTGCACTGATTCCACTTTTCAGTGATGTTACGATCCCAATACTGACTCCCAAATCAAACATTGCTTTTTTCGTATTACTCAAGTTGTCTCAAACAGTTGCGTGCGTTTTTAGCGGGATTTTCCAATAAACGCTACTCCCACCTCTCAAAACTTTGTTTGAACAAATATTGCAAATCGCTGTGCTACTAGTTGCTGTTAAAAGCGTAAAATACTCCCCACGTTCCGATGTTCTTATGCTCCGCCTACTGCAAAGGCTATGCGCATGACATCACAGCGGGCGTTCACACCCACTGAGTGATAAATAGACTGAGTGGCAGCATTAATGTTCAGCTTCAATGCCGCAAAAACACATCTAAAATAGGAAAGTGCTGTCCTGCGATTGATTGTACAAATAGATTTAACATGAAATATGAGCTACCTTTTTGCAGACTGCCGAAAACTAAATAAGTATCGAACGTGCATCGGTCACTTATGGTTGATACCCGATCCATCTAAACCTCAAAAATGGAGTATATCACCGTGGCCATGAATAACAGGAGTTTCAGTACTCACTGAAGTTCATCTGACCCTCTGAATTACTCGCATTGGCCCATAACAATCTCTGCCATCTTGCTTAGAATGTGTGTGGGTTATGGTTTATACTGCTTAGTACAATCAGTGATAAATGAGGCACATAACAAAGCTGACATGAACCTTGCTAATACCATCACCTCTCTTTAATATGTAATATGAATTAAGCCCATTAAAAATATTGCAAGAGCAGTTTAAAAAGAAGTATACTTAATGTAGTCTCAGTAATAATAATACCACCACCAGCAACACATTATTATATAACGTATTATTTTCTTCTTATTATTAACAATAATAATAATTTTACATACATAAACCAAATTTCTAAACCATGACATCCAGGTGCTTACAGTAGATCTGTAACACAAGGCTCATGGCCATAGGTGAGGAAGAAGACAGATTGATGACTTAACTCCAATTTCACCCACATGGACCTCAGTGACAGTAAAACTGCAGTCACTGAACCAGTCTGCCTGTCAGTCTCAAGTGGCATCCTGCTATCACTCATGAGCCAGATGCTGAGGCACTTAAAGCCCTTCATTAAGGGCAGACTCTCCCCCTCACCTAAATGCACCAATCCACTCTTCTCCAGAGGAGCACCTTGCTGCTGATTCTCATCCCCGCGGCTTGACCACTCAGCATCAGATTGCTCAAGCGCGTACTGGAGGTGCTGCTCAGCTGGTCAGGCAAAATCATCACCGGCAAAAAGAAAGGGTGCCAGTTCTGGCAGCAGATACTGGACCTCCTTCCAGTCAGGGCAGTACCTTGATGTCCACAAACAGGAGAGGATACTAGGGGCAGGGAAGCCGATCCATAGGAATCCAGTGTGGGTGTGGGTTTTTGGGATGATCTCTCAATCAGCCAATACTACAGCAGTGGTTCTCAGCTCCAGTCCTGGGCACCCACAGCTATTGGATGATTGAGAGGACATATGCTAAAAGCCCACACCCACCCCTGCACGACTTACCCTTGATTGCTCCCTGATACTCACCTTTCATCTTGCCGGCGGTGAGCCCATAGGTGGCTGCCTTTAGTCATTTCTAGCTGTGCCCAGTCTGATTCTAATGTTGGCCAAACCAGCTGGTGCTCAGGTCGGCGTCCAAGGGTGACTGGCCAGATCTGGTTTGTATTATTATAGCATAATTTGTGTGGATTTATTGCAGCGCATAGGTAAGAACATAAGAACATAAGAAATTTACAAAGGAGAGGAGGCCATTCGGCCCATCAAGCTCGTTTGGGGAGAACTTAACTAATAGCTCAGAGTTGCCCTTCATATCTGTCCATACTTTAGCAACTGGCCAGGATGTTGTTTATTTCAAACAGACCCCGAAGGTACAGATTTCGAGTGGCATAAAACTCTCAAGTGAATTTCACACATCACTTTCATGCATACTTGTGAAGCTGGCCGCGAAATGAGCCGCTTCGATTTCAGTCTGGCTCTGAACGCATTTAACCCCACGTGCCGTGGCTCAGAACCACCGTCCGAATGGTGTAGAAACATCTAAGGGAGAGCCGTGGGCATTCTGGGCTCTGATCTGCCGGAGTAACGTTCCGGATGCCCGCCAGGTCCCGACACGTGACGGGTGAAGCTGAACGTGAGAGAAGCAGCCCCCCCAAGGCTCTTTAGTGTTGCACGCTTTATTGTTCCATAAATAACTAATAAATAAATATCTGGCAGGATGCAGGAGTAGGTGTGAAGGCACCTTCCCCTTCAGATATTGGCGTCAAACTGAAAGGCATCTTTGTGTATTTTTATGGCTTCTTTTTAATTACCAGGTGAAGTAGGTGCTGTGCATCTCCACACAGCAATCTGTGGCCATATTCTGACAATGAATTCAAGCTCAGCACCAAATATTCGTCAGCATTCCCTCGTGGTCTACTTTTACTTCCAGTAAGAAATCAGTCTACTCGGAGGCTATATATGTCTACTTATGGTGTGTATTATTTATAATGTTCATCAAAGTCCAAAGAATAATTATCCAGCCGTCCGCCTCATTCCAGTGTCTCAGACTCATATCGCTGTACATCCCACTTAAATGAAAGCGGTGTTACTTTTTTGCCTGCAGAATAAGGGAATTCCAAGACTTTACTATCCAAGCAGTTTATTGTGTTTACTGAGGTAACCATTGTGTTATAGTTTTTCCAAAATTCTTCTTAAGTGGTAATAAACATAATAAACATGTGAATCCAAAAAACAGAGAAGTACATTTAGTTAGTCTGTGTGCAAATGCCACTACACATGGTCATGACCAGCAAGACTACATGCTGGAAAGGAACAAACATCTGTTCGCGTTCAATAAGTCAATCTCCTTTGAGCCATTATGTCATCATAGTGCAAATCATTAATACACTGATAAATATGTTATATATGTTAAATATGCAGTAAGGTGGACAACAAAACATTCCTCTCAAAATAAATTAAAGAAGGTTAAAAACAAACTCTGTTCAGTTCCTACTTCCTACCTCCGTTTTTACATGAATAGTTTAGGCTGCCTTATTTTATCAATCATTAGTTTTCCTTCAGGTCTTCATTACCCAGAGCAGTTAGGCCACAATCGGTACTCTGACACAGAGCACAAAACTTCGAAAAGCCCTCTGAGTGCGGCACAGCAGCTGAAGGGGGGGTCTTCCGGGGGACCCTCTCCACAGTTACTGGTTTTGAGGCTCTCCTGAAACGCAGTACATCCGTGCAAGTGGAATTTCAGCCGAACTGACCGCCGATTCAGTCAGCTGCGTAATTAAAGCTTCCAAGATTTCCCTGAAGAAAAGACAGCCTGCTATTGCAACAGGAAGATAATTGTGTACGTAAAAAAAAAAAAAAAAATCAATAACTTAATGCAAAATATTGTTTATTTTTTATATGTCCCATTCGGAAAGTGGCTAGGCTGTTTCTACAGGAGGCAAGAGATAAAACCTGCAAAAAAATAATTTCTTCAAATAAGAAGGCCTGACTGTCCCCCGTGTCCTCGCTGGCGCATTGGCAGGAAAGGTTTGCTGCCCCGAGAACCTATGGACTGCCCAAGCTAAGGGGTTATATTTAAAAAGGGGATTCCGAGTCCTCGGTGACGCCACGGCTCTCCGAAGAGCAGCGATGTAC
Organism: Gnathonemus echidnorhynchus; assembly: GCA_026776725.1. Taxonomy (NCBI): domain Eukaryota; kingdom Metazoa; phylum Chordata; class Actinopteri; order Osteoglossiformes; family Mormyridae; genus Gnathonemus; species Gnathonemus echidnorhynchus. The sequence goes on from JAODJU010000119.1 coordinate 15,546,678, forward strand.
GATGTCTGGCCAGGGCAGACTCCTGGGGAGCCAGCCGGCCCTGTTCAGGTCTCCACAGTGGTGCTCAGGGCAGGCTGCAGGGCCTGGGTGGTCCGGGAGTCGGGGGCTCTGTGGGTGCCGGCGGGGGGTCCCGGGGGCGGCGGGGCGTGGGGCGGCGCTCTCCGCTCTCCGGACGTCTTGCCCTTGAGTTGCGCCTCACACAGTTCCAGCAGGGCCTGCACCTGTTCCCGCAGCGGCTGAGCCTTGAAGCGACGTTGTGCCAAGTAGAAAAAGGCCTCGGCGAAGGCCGGCAGGCTCATCCCTGCGAGAGACAGCGCAATGGCGAGGGTGAGCGTCTGTTCCGGAGGAGGCCTACTTACACCGTGAAATCCGGAACGGCAGAGTCTGTTCTGCCCCCCGTTCTGTCACAGAAACGGTATCATCAAAACATCTGCGTGTACATTTCCATTGCAGGGGTGTGTGTGAGGAATCGTCTCATTCACTTTCAGGGAGAGTCGGCAGGCACAGATCAGCAGGTCCCGCGTGGGCTCTGGGAAATGAGTCAGACATCGGGCTGATTAAGGCTAACAGAGACGTGCAAAAGCCGGCTGCCCCCAGGGCACGGACCAGCCACTCAGCAGCAGAGGCTAAGAGGCAACTGCTGAAAACTGATGCCTTCATTTAAAAGATGCTTTTTTTTCCTCTCAAGTCTTTAAAGCCACATTGCTTTAACGTCTTTCTTCTCATATTTTCTTGATATTTAATATATAGCTGAATTATACAGCTTAAATTGTGCTGAATACAATAGATCAGAACTTCAATTAAAAACTCAAAGAATGCAAACCCCAGCCAAAGTGCCATCCATCACTCCTACACATTTCAATTATAACTATTATAAATCTGTAGTTGTTCTTACTTCCCCAGACACCTACAGCCAAACAATTCATTTAGAAAGTTACCTGCTTCATTTTTGTCAAGTGCAGCCTAACATGGTTTCACAGTTTAATTCTTCCAACTGCTTATAAAGCATGATATTTAATGGAAGCTATTTAGATTAAATGCTGCAGACGAACTATAAAGGTGGCTCTTCTCCTGAGATAATTACCCTCACAAATTCAGTTCATTAGCCTTTGCACCTTCTGCTAACCTACACAGGCACTGAATTCAGAGCCGGGAAGATTAGAGAGAGGAAGTAATTTCGTCCCTATTAGCTCTTCACCCCAACTCCAGAAACAGAAGGATTATTGTTTTTAATATTTTAAAGTAAGTTACTCTTAAATCACTATTTCCAAAAAACTCCATCCACACATAAACACTCTTCCATGTTGTGGTCAAGAGACGCGTCTTTCCTTAATTCCAGGATGATACATATAATTTAGTGGCATGTCGAAGGAGTCAGAGAGCTCAGGCTGGCCGCTGTCCACCACTGAAAGCACCTACAATGGCCACGTGTTAGAGTGTTAGAACTGCACCTTGGATCTATGGAAGAAGGCTGGCTGGTCCGACGAATCACGGTGTTTCGTGTGTCACGTGATCAGCAAGTCCATGGCTATGCAGCCCCAAACGGGGCAGGGCTCCCAGCCCGGCGTGTCGTGACTCGATGCTCAGTAACCATCGTTAAAATTATCTGTGATTTGTACCATAGTAGCCCATCTGTTGGTTCCTACCACACAAGACAGCCTTTGTTCAATTACGCACCAACAAGCCTTAGCCGCCGAACACCCTGTAAAAGGTTTGCGGATTTTCCCTCCTCCCCCGATCGAATGCTCTCACCCCGGCTGGCCCTGGGAGCTGCACACGCCTCGCTGTTTCAGAGCCGCTCTCACCCAGTCATCTGGCCATAACGATTTAGCTGTTATCCATGTTACTCAGGCCCATTTCCTCTGCATTCAACACATTCACTTCCAGAACCGAATGTTCACTTACCGTCTAATATATTGCAAACCATGACATGTTTCACTCTTATAAAACCCTCAAGGTTATTCACTTCATATGGGAGCAGTCACTATGTTTGGTTAATCAGTGTGGAAAGTGGAAATATAAACGTTCCCTGGGTTACAATAGTCCATGTTGGGATATTTGGACTTTACGATGGTTTTTCCACTTTCAGCACATTATTTAAGAAATTACATGAGATATTCAAGACTTTATTATAAAATAAGCTTTGTGTTAATGATTTTGCCCAACTGTTGGCCAATGTAAGTGTTCTGAGAATGTTTAGGGTAAGCTAGGCTATGATGATAGTTAGGTTAGGTGTATTGCATTAAAATATGTCTTTGCCTTACGATATTTTCAGCTTATTATAGGTTTATCGGAACATAACCCCATCATAACCTGGGGAGCTTCTATACAGTAGCTATAAACATGTTCTTTGATGGCGTAAGACTTTTGCACAGTACTGTAGATGACTAACAGACAAACAGGCAGACAGACTGATGGATTCACTGATTGATTGATTGATTGATTGCTTGTGCATGTCACAAAATTTCTAAGTCAGTAAATGTGAACATAATCATTTCTAAGCCAGGTAATGGTGGCATAAAAATTACCTGCTTCCCTCGACTCGGACACTGTGCCCCCCCAGCGCCTTGTGATGTCGATGTACAGGATGTCGATGGCCGCCATGGACAGACTGCTGTTAGTGAGCTTGCAGTTTCTGGGAAGCAAGCAGAAGAGACGCACACAGCCGCTGACTGGTTAACAGAGACCCCCACAGCAGGAGACAGCCTGAGGAGCACAGGCTCATGTCTCACTCGCGCCAGTCTCCAGGCAGTCCCACTATAGATGAAAATCCCAAGCAAGCCACGTCCCTATCCCTTTAAGGTACCCTGTCCCTTTAATGTACCCTGCCCCTATCCCTTTAATGTACCCTGCCCCTATCCCTTTAAGGTACCCTGTCCCTTTAATGTACCCTGCCCCTATCCCTTTAATGTACCCTGTCCCTATCCCTTTAATGTACCCTGCCCCTATCCCTTTAATGTACCCTGTCCTTATCCCTTTAATGTACCCTGTCCTTATCCCTTTAATGTACCCTGCCCCTATCCCTTTAATGTACCCTGTCCCTATCCCTTTAATGTCTGACATATTTGCCACGGTGGGCTGACCAAGCAGTGACGAGCAATTAGAGAGCTTACATGGCACAAAAGACGGATCACAGAGGAAGAAGCACAGGGGTGACAGAGTGGCAAAATGGCCACGGGGAGCAAGACAGGGTCACTTGGGGACACTGTAAATGGGCACAGTTATATAGGACCCAGCTACCTAATGAAGGTGCGGAAGCCGGTCGGACCCAGGCGCATGGTCCCCTTGACGCCCAGGAAGCGCACAAAGAGAGCAGCCATACGTTCCACCAAGCGCAGGTAGTTGAACTGCTTGGTGTACTTGGGGAAGACCTGCTTCAGGCAGAGCGATGGCAGGCCGCTCTCCTCTCCCGGCCGCTTGGGCGATTCTGCCTCAGAGACGTCCTTCTGCAGCTCGCCAGCACCTCCGCCTGGCAGGAGAGATCTGTTACCGTGAAAACAGGACAGAAGGGAAACATGTGAAGCACATGGCTGCAATTTAGAGAAGCTCGTAGACAGTCATACAGAAGGCTCCACTGGGCCCTATTCTGCTGCAAATGCAAGATACCTGAAAATTAAACCGATCTCTTGGAAAATTAATATTTTTCAGCATTTTATGCAGGTATAGGTATATTCTGATGTTATTATTTATTTACCAATGATAATTAACACTCATAGATAAAGTGAAAATGCTGGCTACAGACAGGCCCATTTCCATGACGTACTCATGTGAGGAGACTGAATAATGAGTAAGCAATATATAATGAAGCAATTCATTTAGTTTTAGTTGATACCAGGAAGCCTTATCCTGAGAACATTCAGGTTTTGTCTTTGTGAAACACACAGGAAAAATCTAAATACTTTTCTAAAGCCCTTCCACTGCATAACAGAAGAACTCACCATTGGGAGAAAAAAAAATAGCAAATTTATTCAATATTGCAGTCTGAACAAAGACATTTCACTTCAGTAAGTGTTGACAGCCTCAGGCCTGCTATATGTAGAAAAAAAATCTGTCATTGCACATGTAAATAAGCTGCAGTTTCTTGAAGTAAACTCTCTGACTGGAACATTATCAAATTAGTGTAGAACAAATGAAGACATCCTGGATGTTTGGGATAGTCTTCTGTAATCAAAGAACATACTTAAATTCTGCAGAAACATAAATCAAAAAACTAAATCAAATTTTAAAACTTGGACTGTGTAAATTAGGACTTTGCTGTCTTGTTCATTTGACTTCCTCTGCTGCCCCCTGGAGGATGGGCTCCCCCTTTGGGTCTGGTTAGGGTTAGGGCTTCCTCTGCTGCCCCCTGGAGGATGGGCTCCCCCTCTGAGTTTGGTTCCTCCCAAGGTTTCTTCCTACAAGAGAGTTTATCCTTGCCACTGTCACCTCTGACTTGCTCACTGGGAGCGTTGGGCAGGGATAATGTAAAGCACAAAGTATTGTGAAAACGCCTATACAAATAAATATGACCTGGACCGGACCGGACCAAATGTAATGTAATTAAATGTAACTGAATGTGATTGAATTGAATTGAACTGAAAGGAACAGACTTGAATTGAATTGAATTGAATTGAATTGAATTGAATTGAATTGAGTAGGAAGGAGTTCTAATTTTGAGTAGTAATTTTTGGGGCCTATTTCCTCCCAAAACACATTTTCCCCTGAGAGAAATTTCATGGCGGCAGCATGAAGAAGGCATTCAAACATGCAGTCGGCACTTTTCTTCTGCTGGCTATGAGCAGAACAGCAGGAGTACAAGCCTCTTTGCCCTACATTTTAATCCCATGTCATAATTAAGGTTCCTGCCCACTCCCCAGAGACCACGCACTGCGCTGTGTGTTTTATATCCATTTTGAACCTTTGAGCAGAACCACTACAATCAGTATCAGTGTGAAAAAACAATTCCAGACCTCATGGGAGGAAGTGAAAGACGAAAAAGCCGAAATCACAGAGATGTATATTTAACTGAAATGACCAGAACCTGCTGATGTTCTGAGATTCTTAACTCCCATAGTAGCTCCAAGCCAGATGGATACCCAGCCTTAGAGATCATGGGCCGGGAGGAGGGAAATTGTAGTAGGAGGGGGGAACGGTTCAAGGAGAGAGAAAAGCAATTATTTTGAAATTATGTAAAACGGATGCAATCAGATGCACATGAGCCTTTATTTCAATTGGTCCTAAAGGCACTAATGGGAGGAATGTTGGCATGTGGCACACTGCAAATACTATAAAACACTGGCACACTGCAAATACTATAAAACACTGGCACACTGCAAATACTATAAAACACTGGCACACTGCAAATACTATAAAACACTGGCACACTACAAATACTATAAAACACTGGCGCACTACAGATACTATAAAACACTGGCACACTGAACACTGTAACTCATGGCACAAAACAGATGCATAACCTTATTCTATTTCATCCATAAGCACTGTAAATAGGACCTTTCAAATTCTTGTATTCTTGTACACCATTCAGGTACTATATGTAAAGTGCAAAGTACTAAATCAATCAAATCAGTTAATCATACTACATTATTTTATTATTATTACATTCCCAAACCCTTTAATCTAGACCACTGTTTCCCGACCACATGTGGATCCACATTTTTGTTTTATCACAGTTCCCAGAAGACCTGTCCTAAGCAATCAGAAGCTCTAAATACCTTACAGGTGTGCTGGGACCTGGGATAAAGCAAAAAATCCGTCCAGTGTGCCCCGAGGACTGGTTTGGGAAACACTGATCTAGATTTTACAACCATATGCACTTAGAGGTCCAGACATTTCACAGAAGTAATTCAGGCTACAAAATTCAGCCAGAAATTCAATACTACACATGTAATACCGAAATATGCCAATGAAACCCATTTTTAGCTTTTGCAATAAAAGGTCAAGGTCAAAGGTCAAGATTTAAGTGGAAGACAAAAAGTAAGACTTCGCAAGCTGCTTTCAGAGGTATTTTGCCTATATTAATAAATACTTTCTCACAGTATAGAATCGTAAAACTGAACCAATATGCTGGAATGGGACCACGTAGATGGTACTGGAGTCAAGAACAATGCAGTTTATATATTATAACAGCTGCCAGTATTCTGGGACGGCTTTCCACAACATTTTGGAGTGTGTCTGTGGGAATATTTGCCCATGTGAGGTCAGGTACTGATGTTGGACGTGAAGGCCTGGCTCACAATCTCCATTCTAGTTCATCCTAAAGTTGTTTGATGGGGTTGAGGTCAGGGCTCTGTGTGGGCCAATCAGGTTCTTCCACACCAAAGACACCCGATCATGTCTTTATGGACCCTGCTTTGTGCACTGAGGCACAAGCTGTTCGCAGAAAGTTGGAAGCATAGAATTTTCCAAATTGTCATGGTATGCTGAAGCATTAATTAAGAGTTCCCTTCACTGGAACTAAGAGGCCTAGCTCAACACCTGAAAATCAGCCCCATACCACTATTCTCCCTAGACCAAATTTTACAATTGGCACAATGAACTCTGCAGTTGTTGAGTCAACAGAGTGTTGGCAACTTTTACACACTATGCACTCTGTTATTCTGTATGATCTGCCACTTCGTGGCTGAGTTTCTGTTGTTCCTAAACACTTCCACTTTGCAAGAAAACTACTTAGAGTTGACCATGGAATATTCAACAAGGAAGAAATTTCACAAACTGACTTATTGCAAAGGCATCCTATGGCAGTACCATGCTTGAATTTACTGAGCTCTTCAGAATGACCCATTCTTTCACAACTGTTTGTAAACCCAACTGCATGGCTGCTGTAGGTGCTTGATATACACCTGTAGCAGTGGGTCTGAATGACTACATCTGAATTCAATGCTTAAGAGGTGTGTCCCAATACTTTTGTCCATATAGTGCATCTCAGCAAATTTAAGCAGTTGAATTTTATTGCAATAAATTCCAAGATCAGTGCAAGGTTGCTGTTTAACCCTATGGAGCTCACTACAGGGGCCCACTGCATGGGGCCATTTCTTCCCTCTTTGGAATAATTACCTTATAA
>JAODJU010000119.1:15563904-15578252 GCA_026776725.1 Gnathonemus echidnorhynchus
AAAAAAATCGAGGCGGCACCAAAAAATTGAGGCGGGCGGCTATGTAAAACAATTTATTAATTTTAAGTGGCCTTACAGGGAAGAGTGTGATCAACAAAGAACATCCATCAGCAGCACCTGTATTTTGGTTGTGAAAAACACCTTGTTAATGAGGGAGATGAGAGGAGAATGACCAGGCTTGTTTGAACTCAAAGGAAACCCACAGCCGCAGACATAACGCAGTACTCAACACGATAGGCGTTTGTGGAGCGGAATCTCTGAATGGACAAATTCCCAACCCTGGATGTAGGTCTGCAGACCAAGGGGGATCATAACTGGTGCTGCATGTAAGATACCTAATAAAGTCGTCAAGGAACGTGCGACACACGCCTATAGTTCTCTTTCTTAGAAAAGTAAAGAGTGAGACAAATTAGTGCCACATCGTTAACCAAAAGCAAACGAAGCAGCAAAGTGAAAGCAAATGTGTCCCTGAAGATATTGTGGTTTATTTAAGGTGAAAATTGTCTAGAAAAGTTAAGTTTTTTTTTCTCAAATAACTTACTTATACAACATATAACTATATGTAAGAGGTCTGTTTCAATATTCTATACTTAACAGTGGAAATGTTTTATTGATTATACATCTACGATGTTTAAACATGAGACACTAAGGCTCTAGGGCCTGATCAGCACGAACAGCTGCAAGAGGGTTGCAGGGATGGGCAGATAATGAAGGTAGCTACTCAAGCAGATAAATACGGTGATAAAAATCAAACTAATCTGTCGTCCCGGAGGCGGTAAACAAGGCCCTCCCCAGTCATAACAAATTGACGGGGGGTAACCACATGTTAGCGCTCCCAAGAAGTGAAGCATGTTCAGGAGGAGCACAAGACTTAGCCGTCATCTTCCTCAGAAGGCAGTAATCCTGCGGGGCTCCCTGACGGACGGCATTGTGTTCCACCCGCATCTGAGCGGCTGGTCCATCCTACAGCAGCATTCTAAGGAGGAGTTCGGAGAGCAGCGCCATGTGAGGACACTGCAGGCTTGGCACAGAGGAACAGGAAATGGAAGGCTATCACTTCGCTGGCATGTTTAGTGAACCACTGCGTATTTGGGACTGGGTTGCCAGGAAACTGGAGGAGTAGTTCAGATTTAAAGACAAGGGCACAAGGCGTGTGTTGGGCTGTGTTACAAGCAAAAAAACAATATCACTCATAAGTTTAGACACAAAAAAAAAACACTTTCACTCCAAACTCAAAGAGTGCAGACACAAGTCAGCTACAATGAGCAACACAAACACACAAGATACTAGCATTAGAAACAAGTTTTTTAAATATGAAAAGCCCAAGAGATCAATTAGGCAGTGTAAAACAACTAAATAGCATTTTAATACCGATAACTAATATTTAATAAAATTTAAATATTACAAATTAATGTTTGATTTGAATGTTTACTTTGTTCCATAAAACATTACTCAAGAGTTAAAATTTCAGTGATGTAAAAACACAGCAAAGCCTCTTTGCTGCCATCTGCAGGACTCAGAGCTAAAGTACATTTGAGCTGATTTTTGGAGCTCAACCACAAGCGAATTGTAACTGAGCAATGCAGCAATTTGACCATGGCTAGGAGGAAGGAGGCTTCAAGAGCAGGTGGGTGAGAACAGCATGCAGGGGTTAATGCTGCCAGGGATTAACTCAATGTGGACAAGCAAATGTACTGAAAGATATCCAGTCAGTATCATAAGTGTGTAATATTCTCACCTAGCAGGCGATGCAATGCCGCATTTTATTTATACAAATAAATAAAACATAAATTATAAATAAAATGTTCAGAAGCGAGTGGAGCTAAAATAGGGTAAAATAGGACCCACCCCCAAAAAATACACACCCATATTAGCACCTATAATAAGAGCCTAAATTTCTCATATTATTATAATACTCTCTCAGTACATGCCATCCGACCATGTGCACGACGTGTCTTTGCAGCTACAGCTGCTTTCAGTTAAATAGAGACTCGCTGACGTCTGGCGCCCCCTGTTGTTGTCATCAACCATCTTATTTTTATTCTAGTTTTTATTTAGTTAATCCATCACTAGTGTATCATACACTATGCATAGTCTGTTTTATTATGTTTTAATTTGTAATATACACACACGTACCCAGTATATATATTATATACAATTTATCACAATAATGGTATCAGGGCTTCTACTGAGGCCCTAATGCACACACATGCTATTTTTATTACCAAGCAAAATGTCTGGCCCTTGCCTTTGTATTCATTATCATCCCATAGATAAAAGATCATCTGTCCCAAAATGTGCAGTGGGTATAGAAGGAAACTATCACCTTTTATAAGTAACTTTTGTTGAATTACTCCTTGAGAGTGAAAAAATGTATATAAAGCTCCTTTTTATTTACATACCCACAGTCAGGTACAAATAAAATTCCAAAAAATTATGACAATCGATAAAAATTATAACCGTTATAAATACCTTATTTGGAAAAGAGAAACTCCCCTTTTTACATCTGCAGATCTAATCAGGCATAACCAATCAATAAACACCAAACAAGATAACTGGTGTCCATGTGCGATTAATCATACTCACAGGTGTCGCTGCTTTGTGGGACATTTAAAAAAAAAAAAAAAAATCCACTATAAGTTGAAATGGACACTCAAAAGACTCTCTGAAGTTGTAAAAATGCATATGTTAAGAAAAGGCAGTAAGAAGATTTCAAAGGCTTTAACGATACTTTGTAGCTCAGTGAAGACCATCGTCAGGAAGTGTCAGAGATACAACACCACCCAGACCATGCCTAAATCAGGACATCCCTCCAAACCTGATGACTGAGCAAGATGGAGGCTGGCAACAGAGAGGCCAATGTTACCTTTGAAGGAACAATAGACCTTAACAGCAAGAACTGGTTATTGTTCAAGGTTCAAGATTAAATTTGTTATTGTCATTGTTCAACACAATGACAACACTTCAGTGAGATAGTATACATGTCTCTACAGTATGACCAGTACTCCACAAGAAAAAGAAACAAGAAAGTCACTCCTCAAGAATACAATGCTAAGTCTCGATTGAATTTTACTAAACCAAACCTTACAGATGATACAGGAAAGAGGCTAAAAGATCTGTGGTCAGAGGAGAAAACCTTTTTTGTCACAATGTGAAGTGGGACGTCTGGTGAAAATCCAACCCACCCCTGAAAGATGCCCATCAGCATGGAGCGGTACTTATCAGGACAGGAAGGATGATGGACCTGCTGCTCTCGGCTAGGAAGCTGGAGATACGATTCAGCACGAGAATGAGCCAACAACTCAAAGCAAGTGCAAATATCTGAAAGTTCTTGGGTGACCTAGACAGAGTCCTGACCTCAATCCAATCGGAAATCTTTGCAATTGACTTGACTTGACTGAGCTGGCATGATTCTGTAAAAAAGAATGGAAAAATATTTCTCCTTCTAGAGGTGCATAGCTGAGAGGCTCAAGGCTGAACTCAAGCTAAAAGTACCTCCTCTAAGTATCACCCTTACACAAGCCACTTATTCATGTCTTTTATTATTGGCTTTTATTTTCTTTCAGAAATGTTACATTTCTTTTTTCAGTATGATTTGCCAGGTATAATTCGTAAATCCATCCATCCATCCATTATCTGAAACCGCTGAATCCCAACTGAGGTCGCAGGGGGGGGGGGGCGGGGCGGAGCCTATCCTAGGAACAATGGGCGCAGACGGGAACCAACCCTGGGCAGTCAGTCACCAACACACCGCAGGGCGAGATTCATAAATAAAGGGGATAAAAATGTTATTTTATCACTTGTGCATTTTTGGGCTGTAAGAAAAACAGTTAACAATCTGAAAGAAGGTGGTGACTCTTTGTCCAGCCACTGTATAACATTTATGTTACAGATACTCCACCCATCAGACAGCTGCTCAGCCCTCAGCGTGGGGGGGCTCTACATTCCTCTTATTCATTAAATAAAGAGGAACTTATATTTACTTATTTAGTATAAACTTTCATCTAAAGGGATGTTCATCTGCGGAGGTGGATAGTTCAGGCCCGTAAAGCAATAATCCAGACCAAGATTTCGTTTCAACTGGTAAAATTACTCTGCCTGCCACCGGATTTTAATAGGTGACCTTCCAATCACCGCATGGCACAGTGGTTAGAACTGTTACTTCACACCTCTAGGACCCGGGTTCGAGTCTCTGCCATGTGTGGGGAGTGTGCATGTTCTCTCTGTGTCACCGTGGGGTTTCCTCTGGGTGCTCCAGTCTTCCCCCCCCCCCAAGTCCGAAAACATGCTGAGGTTAACTAGAACTTAACTGAATGAGAGGCTCTGGGATAGACTGTCAACCCCTGTGACCATGAATAGGAGAAGCGGTTACAGGGGATGGATGGATGGATGGATGGACGGACGGACTGACAGATGAACAGATGGGACAGTCTTATTAACAGCACAAGGTCCAAACCCAGAAAGCCCCACCCTTGGACAGATTCTTTGTCAAATCACACAACAAGTATATTATATAGTTAATAAAAGCATTTCTTATCTGTGTGATCTTTGAATACGTTATTATATAAAATAAATATTCTTGAAATTAAACTACATATCAAGCAAATATACATGCAGGATGGAAGGTACTGTGATCTGTGGGATGAAGGCGCTCGACCCTGGTGCACAAAATTCAGTAGACTGACTGACTGCCTGGACAGTAATTTGCTGAAGGAATGAACTCTCGGGTTTCTAGGGCGACAGAGAGAGAGCTATAAAAAGCAGAGAAGCCACATGGATTAAAGCAATTACAGCCAGCAGCTAGACAATTCCCAAAGTGGCCTATTTTGTATAATGACTAAATGATGCTGTATAAATAAATGAGTGTTGAAGGCTGAAAAAAAAAATCAAAGTCAAAGTAATTATAGTGAAAGCCAAAAAAGCCAAACAAAAGTTTTGGTTGGATAGAACTGATCCTGTCTTCTGTCCTGAATCTGGAAACCTCCTCTTCAGTATCACAGCAGATAACTTTTTATACGAGTTTCCACCAACTCATGGAGACTTGTTCAGTACTATATTTTTAGCAACCTTTCTTGGCAGATTTGCTCAAACACCCAATGCCGCATAGAGAAACAGAATTTGAATGTTTCTTGAGATTCTTAACAGCACAGAGCAGCATTTCCCACCCCGGTCCTCGGGGATCCACAGACAGTCCATGTTTTCGCTCCTTCCCAGCTCCCGGGAGGGTCTGTGGGTCCCTGAGGATGGGGCTGGGAAACGCTGCCGCTGAGGACAGGCCTCTGGGTGAGTGGAGGACATCCGCTCCGCTCTGGTGCCCCGTACCCTGGCCCCGGCTCAGCAAACTGAAACAGGATTTATTACTGTATGGCCCGTGCTTTGTTTCCGATCCATCTTCCGCCAGCCTTAACCTTCCCATCCCTGCTGAGAAGAACCAAGCTGTTCTGGCACCGGCCCGCTGGACCAGGAGCCTTTCGAGTAGCGAGGTGTCATGATGGGTCTCTGCCAAACGTAACACTGGCAATTTAAACTCCAGTTTGTTTTCATCTGATCACAACTGCTGCCTAACTATCCAGATTTATAAAAATTTGAGCTAATTTATATTGTGCTATATATACCATCATTCTCCTCCACAAGCTAAGATTAAACAGCATCGCCATGTTTTTCAGCTATTCATGGAATCTCTCTTTCCTTATGCATTTAGTTAAATATAGTGATATTAAATTTTACGCCATCATCTGCATTTAAGGTGTGACTCCCTTTCGTAACAGAATCACAACAAATCGGACTTGCATGAGCCAATGGTAACAACTGAGGTTTAAACCATTAGAATCACACTTGGCAAAGCCTCTTTAGTGAGTAAATGAGATGGGAGAAGCCATCTCCATGTAATAATAATACCAAAAACACAATAACAATGAAATAATAAAGAATAACAACAATAATAATAAACATAACAATAAAAATGTATGTTCCTAGATTATACTTTCTTTTTATTCCAATATTGTACATAATTAGGTTCCCATGGTAATATTTGTAACATTTTTTCAGTGAAATTAAAAAAAGGTTTGACTTTAGGTTATCAAAATAATCAAATAATCGATTAATATGAAATCAAAGATCTTCGATCCATCAAATCCCTCAGTAATCATGTTGCAATCGAATGGCTTTGCAGCCAACGATTCACAGCCCTAATACAGTAAGTTCTAACTGCCGAAAAATTATTACTTCCAATATGAAACACTAAAATGAAGCAATATTTAAACACGGTGACTACAACACATTTGTCACTAGCTTAGGAATGTGCGGCTCCTTTGCATAAATAATACAGCAGCGCTGATTCATTCATAGCTCCATACGACTCGATGCCACCTTGGGAGCAGCTCGTACACTGATCATGGAGGTGCAGCTAGAAATTCTGAGCCCCCTGACAAAATGTCACCTTGCCCCCACCCCATGTAGGATTCCCACTCTCAGTGGCACTTTTACCACCACAGCAACCATTTCATGATGAAGGTATGATGCACAAATATAAAAATTAGAATTCTAACTGCATTTCAGGGGATAGGCTTAGGTGGACTCTCTGAATCTGCTAAGGTATCCATGTCTCTCCTGACGCCCCTGACAGACTCCCCAGGAGAAGTTTGTAGGTTCAGGTTACAGAAGGGGAGCTACTGTAGCACCTTCATCAAGGTACGTAACCTGAAGTTCTTTGGTAAGATAACCAAGTGTAAGAGCTGATAAAACTATGGATTTCAATTGTAATACGAGCTGAAGAGGCCAATGCAAGCAGTACAGTACCTTATATACTTAAAATAAATGTGTGCCACTCTCCGGAAAGTTTACGGGTGCATAAAGACGTGATCAAACCCCCACCTGGGTGGTGAACAGCGGGAACTCCTCCGGGAGGATCCAGGAACGGGGGTAGAAGCTGTACTCCTCGGGGAAGAGCTCCTGCATGGTGCGAACGGCTCGACTCAGGTTGATCTTCCGCAGCATCTCGATCATACCTGCGGCGCGGGGAAAGCAGAGGGCATTGTGTCATTCTGACACCCGGCCTGGAGCACGACAACTGACATCTGAACCCAAAGTACTCAGGAACACAAATCTTCTACATTATACACAGTATAATTCCCATGTCGAAATACGTAAAAGGATGTTTAACACTTGTTGCTTCATACTAAAAAGTGCATGTTTGAAGGGTACAGTATCACCCTCTGAACTGTGGAACATCCACTAATGTAGCAGCTGAATGTCTGTGCAGTCACCTTAGCCCATATTCTGAACACACCCAAAGTTCAGGAACAATTTCCAGTTACTCTGGCCCTGATAGCCGGTAAATTACTTATTTTGCTCATAAGCTTTCAGCTGTGAACCAAAAAAATCTCTGTACTGAAGCATTTCTGGGCTACTTATGAAGTTTTGCTGGTTGTTACATCAATTTTAGATACATTTATTAAGGATGTCAATTTGTATACAATCAATACAACAATGGTTTGTCTTTTGTGTTGTGCTTTGTCAAATACCATCAAGCTGAAAAACACACAAAAACAAAGCACAAGTACATGACACTAAAAACTATACATGAGAACCAGTTATGTTTTATGTAAAGTAATTATATATGCAGGTATGCTTATTATACTGTGGTAAACATGGTTTAACTTTTGTTTTGGCTTGAGTACTTATTGCAACGTCACACAATTTTTTGGAAATGCTTGTTTATATGCCAGAGAATTTCACGTCCAAAATAGCAGTTTTTGTAATATTGCGGCAGAAGCGAGTCACATACATCCAAAATCTAAAATCAGACTTTATATTTCTGAATATTTGTGTCAGTTTTTGCATGCATTGTTTATACTTGATTAGTCATGTCTGTGGAACATCCATGGAAAATACTTCTGCAATGAAAATATAATATTTATGCTGCTCAGTCTCAGTTTATCAAAAATGATGCATTACTTTTGCGGTTATTAGCACGTCTTTATCTCCATTGCATCACCTTCATCGCTTATTTATTATCCACCTGTTCTTATGTTGCACTGTCTTGTCCTTTATTGCACTGCTGCTTGTCCTCTAATGCCCTCTTGTTGTCCCCCCCCAATCCTGTACCCTCCCCGGCAGCTCTGACTATATAACTTGAAACTTGAACTTGACAGAACACCTGCTGCAAGCAACAGCAAAGTTGGTAGCTTTTCTCTAGGTGCCGTGCTGGAACCCAGCACCAGTTTTTTTACAGTGGAAATGTGTGGAACTAGTTCCGGATTGGGAAAAAGTCTGTCTCCGGCTCCAGAACCTCGTTGGTGGAAATGAGGCATGTGTGGTCCTTTTTGCTTTGCTTTTCTTTTATTCATATATAAGATCGCAGTGATGCATCCAGACCGCTTCACAACGCAGCGAGGTAAAAGGCCGGACCTTACCAGGGAACTTGTTGACTTGGCCTGAGATTATGTTCTCGTTGTCATGGAAGGACACACCATGCCAGTAAATATCGCAGGCCACACGGCGACCGAGAGGGAACTGTGCGGCAGAAATGGAGAGAAGAGAGCGAACGTCAGCAGGGGGCTACTGTACTCCAGGCCCTTAAGAAAGATCCTAATTAATAAGTAACAGCATTACATCACTAACAATACATAACACTATGGTAGGTCTGAAATGTATACATTTAATGTTATCCTGAAAGTAGGCCAAATTAAAGTGACAATACCAAGGCAGGCTAAGTTTCAAATATCCGTTTGAACATTCTTAAATTCTCTTACAAAATCCATAAATAACCACTTCATCAACAAACTTGCTCGACGCTGCCTAAACTGTCCAACAACACAAAGCACACAATTCTGGATGTGGACACCATAAGCATTCACTCATAACTTTGTCACTGCATTCTGAACTACCTATAAGCTTTCTACAAGACTGTAACTATGGTGCACCTTACCCCTTTGGTCTGCAGGGCTGATGGATCATGGCAGATTACAGTTAATCAACCTTCCAGCTGCTGCCACAGATCCATAGCCTCGGAGCCCATATATTGCATTTACAGTATTAAATAATATATAATTATGTATATGATCACGCTAGTTCTTGTATCATTTTTAAAATGCTTACTATTTTAAGTTCATGTTCTACTGGTATTCACACATAAGAAAAATTACACTCTGAATATTTCATAAATTCACATAAATAGTCTTCCCACAAAACCACCAACATTTCCCTATTCCATCCCTGCCAATAAGAAAGCTGAGAAGACTGGATTCTCTTAATTAATCCCATATTCTGTCTTGAATCTAACAAATTTCTTTCGACTGCTGAACACCAGCCTGGGCTCCACACAGTACACACAGCCATTCATTTGAAAAATGCATCCATCTTCTGTGATCTTTGTCCCAGACATAAATATGACTATGAATATAAGAGATACAGTAACAGTGGAACATCATATTTATTTACTAACATAAGACTATAAAACATGACTTGGGAAGCTTAGATTCATACTGTATTTTATTGTGGATTTGACAGCACATCACACATGGTAAAATATAAATGCGTATAAAGTGCTTTGGAAGAAACCAGATCCTCACTGGGTAGTATCACAATGGATCCGTACAGGTGGTGATGAAGGTGATTTCAACGCTGTTAATGCCCTTAACCTCAGTTCTCATGCATATTTAAAAATACTGTACAGGGATAAGTGTCTCCACTTATCAAGGATTACTTGCAGAGTATTTTGTATCACCAGCTGAACAAATGATATCCATCATGTGAGCACCAAAGTCAATTAGCTACCTTAGGAATGTCAACAACAGGGTATATTTCAAAGTACAATTAAAAATACTTAGCTGTCAAATTATAAAAAAGTTACAGTGCAATATGAAATGTGATAATCATGTAAAAAAAAAACATTCAGACTAACCCTAGAAGAGTAAATGTGGGTAATAAAGGTGTATGATGAAGTTAAGTTACAGCATACCTCTTTCCATTTGAGCTGCCTGATGCTGACTTTGAGTGCCTCCAGGGAGGTTTTGGCTTTGGAGGTGTCCACTGTCACCGCTCTCCTCTTCCTAGCCACTTTGTTTCCGTCCTCCTTGCCGCGATCGCCCTCCTGGTGGCCGGGCGCCGCCACGCCGTTAGTCTCCGCCCTGCCCTGCAGCGCCTTCCCAGTCCCCTTGACCTGAAGCAGCGTTCCGGGCATCTTCTCCCCGGCGATTTCCGCTGCGTGCCCGCCGTCTGAGTCCTGTTTGTTGCCGATGTTTCTATCAGAAGCCCCCTGTGTGCTCCTGCTTTTACTCCTCTGACGGCCGGTAACGGAAGTCTTGGCAGCATCACTCCGCCCTCCGAGGGATGCACCGGCCGGGGAGACGGAGCCAGCCAGGGGGATCGGGACGGTCTCCTCCTCGGCTACTGCATCCTTCTCGCCCCCTTCCCCCGGCGATTTCTTTTGCTCCAGCTCTTCCTTGACTTGCACGTAGTGATCACTCATCATGCAGACCCAGATAAAGGCGATCGGGTCAGCTGTCAAGTGTCCCGCTGGATACAGTGCGACAGACCGACTTTAACGCAGATCTGTCTTATTTAAAGCAGCGATCTAGGTGTGTGATAGGCATTATCAAAGCATAACAGGCTACTTTTATATTCAGCTATACGGACTGCACTTTCCATACATGGCACGTCCCGAAACATTTCGACACGTCCCTGAAACTGACAATACTTTCTTAGCGATCCTGTACACAGTCGGCATACCGGTCAGTAGGACCCTCGGCTCTCGCCTGTTTCCTTGGTGTCTTGCAAGCCATGCAACTCTAAGTCATGTTTATTTAGGATCAAGCTGCTATAGGCATTGAAACTAAAAAAAGATAAATTAAAACCATACCCATGCTGCACGTGCGCACTGCTGCCCAACCACAACTCCATAATAAATCCAGCGAATAAAACACCCAGCGGGTGAGTGTCAGTGCTGCGGTGGTTGATGGTGCATAAGGAAACTCGGCAAATGAGCTATCCGCCGTAGCAGGCAAACCTCGCCGCTACATGGCTTCCAAGCGACAAAACTCGTTCATTATTTAAATGTTCAATTCAACGGTGACTGCCATTTGTCGTTTAAATAAGATCATGTATCCCGTTACTGGAACAGAAGTTGCCGATCGTATTCATCGCTTTGGAGCAGCTGTAGACGCCCACGATTCGACATGCCCGGAAGGAACCTTTATTTTAGGAAAAGCCTCCCGAAAATGCAGCACTTGTGTTTTGCTGTCGTTGGCTACGCAACCGACGGAAGCCTTCGAAGGACAAAATGATCGAATGCTATTCCCAGTGCTAATAAGTGAATCTGCTGCTAGTGCTCTCCAAAAATACTGGCACTCTTGATAAAAATGACTGAACAAACCTATGAGAAAACTGTTGATTATTTGCTTGATCTTACATCTTTCACTTAAGTATTTTTTTTTTAAAGAAAATTATTCTTTAGTACTTTGTGTGATCCTCTTTGCCATGATAATATCACATTTTCTTTAATAGTGCTGTATGAGATGGAAGAACATACAAGGATCTGAGATCTGAGATCATTCCTCCATATAAAATCCCTTAGAATCCTCTCAGGAGTCATTGGATCTCAACGTCAGCTCAACATACAAATTTTCAAATGGGTTTAGGTCATAGGACTGAGAGTCACTGTAAACGCTTGATTCTGTGGTCAGCAAACCATTTTTGTGTGGATTTGAAGGTATGCTTTGGATCATGGTCCTTATGGAAGATTCAATAACCACTCAGTCTCAACCAGATTTGGTTTAAATTCTCCTATTCTGTTCAATGGAGTCTATGATGCCATGTATCTCAACAAGATTTCCAGGTCCTTTGAAAGAGAATCAGCTCTCAAACATCACAAATCCACCACCAAGCTTCACAGTATGGATCTGGTTCTTTTCTTCGTGACTGTGAATTATTTAATGCCAAACCCACTTCTGTTTTTTTCTAATTTTTGGTTTATCTCACCAGAAAACCCCCCCTTCCCATAAAATTCCAGGAGCTAACTCCAGGAATCTAAATTTGTGATTTGACATAAGCTGAGGCTCTCTTCTGGCAAGCCTGCCAAATATTTTGATAAATTAACATGAAAGTGGTGTTTAAATGTAGTTTTGGAGACTTGAGAACCTCAGAATGCAATAAATTGCTGCAGTTGTCCAAATGTGAACCTTTTCTTCCCCAAGAACCATCCTCTTCACCGAGCATGGAGACCAACCAAGCTTGTGCCCCCTCCAGGCAGATCCATCACAGCTTCAGTGGTTTGAGATTGCTACCCTACTAATTTCTTTCATCTTGATACTACGCCCTACAAACAGCGCCATAAAAAATCTCTAGGGCAGATAAAACATATGCACTAATGTTCTGAACACACCAATGGACTTTAGTTTCTTCAAGAAAAACCTACGCTGCATTTTCTGGTAGCATTTCAGCACTCTCACCCTGGATGGTAACAGCAGTCAGCGACTCCTTGCTGCACTCCAAGGCTGACGCCACGTTTTATGTCTTCCATCTATTGCAGATGCTTCTTTCTACACTAGCACCAAAAAAGACACTTTGGTCTTCTTCTTCATCCCCTTCACTGATATATCCCACAATCACAGAACCATCAGCGAACAAGTGTATCGGCAGTGTTGTCCTGAGTCAGGTCTGGACTGGGATTAAAATTCGGCCTGGAATTTGGGCTCCCCCAGAGTAACTTTTGGTGAGTGGGGGGGGGGGGCATGATAAATTTTGGTACATACTCATCGACCTTGGTGTGCCAGACGGTCAGTCCAGCCCTGAATTGGGTGCTCTCGAAAACCACAACACATATCACTCGGTGAGGTCGTCTGTGATAATCCAGGCAGCCACAGAACCCTCAACCTGCATCTCCTACCTACTGCACTAGCTGAGCAGAAACTAAAGCAGTTAGTTAGCAGTGAGATACTGTAATAGCGGTAATGCTCGGTGTGTGCAGACAGGATGTCGCACTTGTTTCTGAAGATAAACAAAAGGCGTACCTTCTATGCATGCTCCTGCCTGCTGTCGCTAATTAAATAGGTGGATTTAAAATTGTTTGGAAAGTATTAACACTCTGGCTAGACTGTCTCATCTCAGATGTCATCGTCCCTGAAAGAGGATGGCTTAGACCCTGGTGTCCTGGCCAAATTCACACGATTGGACCATTTGAAAATTTGTCCATCTATCCAGCATAGGACACAAGACAGGCGAGCAGCCTGGACAGGATGTCAGTCCATTGTAGGGTGCACACACTCACACACTATGTGAAATCACAGTATAATCACCCTTAAATGTAACACTAAGTGGCCGCAGAAGCAACATGAAATACACTTTATGAACAATGTAAAGTTGATTGCGAAGCTGAGAAGTGCCATATTAGGTGAGAAGTGCCATATTAACAGATGAAATGATTTACCTCTTTGAATGCATTTCCGTTTTACTGCTGATTTTGATTTCCTTAATCATGCACTGATTACTGGATGACTCTAAAAGCCCATAACCTCAAACCAGTACTACATCAGTGCAGAGGTCAGGTAAAAATCGAGACCCAGATTTTGTTCAACCACCCAGGTGAACATAAAGAGTGACAGACACTCAACTGGTCGGTTGAAACAAAATCTTGGTCTTGATTTTTACTTTCTGGACCTGAATTATCCAGCTCTGCTTTAGTGTCCCACCACATATTTCATAACCCTAAATTAAAGCAGACCCCTTACATAGCCCTGGGCTGGTTGTGGGGTCTTTTCTTGGCGCGCCTCCTCCTCAGGCTGGTGGGCGTTGGTGAGTAGGATCGTCAAGGTCTCCAGCCCGGGTCATGGATCGCCCTATGGGTGCTGAGGAGATCGTTTCTGACGCTGCAGGTCTTACAAATAAATGTGTTTTTATCGGCTTAAGTCATGAATAGCTTTTTATATTATATATAACCTTGGCATTGCCCCCTCTAATAAAGACTCCCTATCCATTCCATCCATACCCAAACTTTCCCAGGGGGCCTCCCGCGGTATCCTCCAGCTGTACTTAGGGGGCACGTCACTCGGACTCATGGAGGGGCAGATAGCTGCCTGCTTCCCTGGACCAACAGGACAGGTGGGGCCCATGGTGGCAGCAGCCCAGTCTCTACCACTCGCAGAGGCTGGCACCTCCAGCACTGCCCGATTGGCCCAGCCTGCCCCGGCGCTGCCCGATTGGCCCAGCCTGCCCCGGCCCTGTCCGATTGGCCCAGCCAGCCCCGGCCCTGTCCGATTGGCCCAGCCTGCCCCGGCCCTGTCCGATTGGCCCAGCCTGCCCCGGCCCTGTCCGATTGGCCCAGCCTGCCCCGGCCAGTGTTGGGTAAGTTA
>JAODJU010000119.1:15578352-15595557 GCA_026776725.1 Gnathonemus echidnorhynchus
TTACTCTACTTTTTCAGTGGAAAAGTAATTTAATTACAGTAACGCGTTACTTAGTAACGCGTTACACCCAACACTGGCTCCGGCGCTGCCCGATTGGCCCAGCCTGCTAGAGTCGCTGCTGTTTCTTCGAGGTCCCAGCCCCACCTTTCTCATGCTGTTAGCCAGCTCTTGTCTGCCATTCCTCTGCCCAGCTGCGGTTTCCCTGAGATCAGTGTCCAGGGGCTCTGTAACCCAACGCTCCAGGTCACCTAGGAACCGGCTGCCTTCACAACCTGCTTTTCAAAGTCTGATAACAGGTCAAAGATCCCGCTTCTGGCACTAGTTTCACAACTCAGGAAGTGTAGCGAGGCAGATGGAAAATAAATGGAGGTAGAGGTCTGGTGTAGGAATGAAAATAATGCTTTTATTTTCACTAAAAAGAAAAGGGCATTGACATACCTTACCACTTACAAGTCTGTCTTTAAGGTGAATGAATTTATAGGTAAGTTATAGTAATAATAATAATAATAATAATAATAATAATAATAATAATAATAATAATAATAAAAGTAACTACATACAGTACTGTACTGTGCCTTGAGTCAGTGAATCGCGGAAACTGGCCAATGTTTTCACAATTCACTATATTATAAACCATTGAATTTAACCTGAATTTTTAATATGGCAGGCCGTTCGTAAGTACGAACTGCCCATAAGCTGGACATTCTTAACCAGGGGACTGCCTGTAAAATAAGATAAACTAAACATTTTCTTCAACCTTGCATTAGTGCAGAAGTATACTGAAGGTTTTGCTTGATCATGCCTGTTAAAACAAAAAGTGTTAGACATGTCTTATTCCAATCTGCCCACAACGACCCTAACCCTAACCCTAACCCTAACCCTGAATAAGCACCATTCATTTTAGGGGTCAATTCTCAGTCATTGGTTGCTACTCAGATTAATACAGCAAAATATATCAAATGGAGCTAGAATCTGAGTCCAGACATTTTGAAGCAAATGGTTCATAGATAACAATCCCCACATTGTACTAACAGGCAGCCAGAAATAATACATTTAACTGATGTAATGTTTTGATAGCATTTCAGGGAAAACAAGATAAAATTAATCTGGAGAAAAAAACTACCTGGAAGATGAAGAGCAGTGAATGAAATAAAACTCTACAAGTCCTGGCTACACACCAGAAAAAAATCTGCACCACTGGATGGTGACAGACACCAGATTTGTTCCAGTTCTAAAATAAAAATTTGCTACATAGTGAAGCTCCGGTTCGGCTGGCAGCCGCTAATCAGAGATACATTTGCATGCAAATTATCCCTATTATGCAAAGTTATTTCACAGGGTAAACAGGAGATGGAGTTTTTTAATGCATTCAAAGAGATGTAGCACATACAGTCTGCTGTACCTCATCTCTGCTGCTTAATCCATTAAGTATTGTAACTGTGGGGGACCAACACCCCTTATATATCTTATATCTATATCACATTTTATTTGCTTATTTTGATTTATTCAAATAATTCACATTCCTAATAAGCCTGTAATGCTCAACAATTGCCAACAGCTGTTGAAAAATTTTTATTTCAATTTCATTTATATAGCGCGTTTTCACATTACACTGTCTCAAACAATCCCCACCCAAAGCCTCCAGTGAGCAAGCCAGAGGCGACAGCCTCCCTAGAAGGAAGAAACCTTGGGAGGAACCAGACCCAAAGGGGGAGCCCGTCCTGCAGGGGCCGGCAGAGGAAGCCCTAACCCTAACCAGACCCAAAGGATGAGCCCGTCCTGCAGGGGCCGGCAGAGGAAGCCCTAACCCTAGCCAGACCCAAAGGATGAGCCCGTCCTGTAGGGGGCGACAGACTCCACACAGGAAACACACACAGACTGTATAAGTCTCAACGTTCTAGACCATTGGTTCTTAAACCAGTCATTGCAAACCTCAGGTCATTCATCCATTCATCCATCCATCTCCCATAATGTTTAGGGGTGTTGCATGGATGGCTCTGTGGGTTAGGAACTCTGGTTCAAGTGCCGTGGCCGGCAGAATGATGCCATCACTGGGCCCTTAAGTGGGGCCCTTTCCCAAATTGCTCCTGGGGTGCTGGACACTGGCCGACCCAGTGCTGTGACCCCCAAACTTACTCTGACCTGTATATGTGTCTGTGCGTCTCATGGAGAGCAAGACAGGACAGGGAAAAAAAACAGTTACACCACAGGCATGAATAAAGTGTCACTATTCTATTATTCTGCAGAAGGTCAAGGTGGCCCTACCCTAGAAAACAAGGGCCCAAGGCAGGGTCCACTCAGTATGGAAAGCCAGTCCATTCTATATTCAGGGTAACTTACTTATATATAGCACAACTTTCCAACATAGTTGCCCTGAAATGCTTAATAAAGATTCAGCAAAAATTGCATCATAAATTAGCACAACAATTAAGGTGATACAAAATGTGAGTGTATACAGGTATGTTTGTGCTGTTTGTACCGAAGTTACACACATCTTGGTTATTTTTGTTCAGCCCTGTTTTGGACAGGCAGTGATTATCAGCTGAGTTGGCTGCTAATTGGGCTGTATATTAAAACATAGCTGTACTACAGGATAATATAAAGTTCCATTCTGAACACATTCAGCAAAACAATTATGTAGCCAATCCTCAGCCCTGACACGACTGGTCTACAAATAGGCAGATTTTTATGCTTGTATGTTGCTGCTTGCATTCATAGTGGCTTTTTGCAGGAGATCTTTATGTGATATTACATGCTGGATTTTGTCCAGAGATGGGAAACAGAAGCAGGAGAAAGTGATGAAACCTGATTTTAATACATATTTAGCGAGAAATGACCGTCCAGACAGGACCAGAGTCATTTCTTTCAGTTGCGAATTGATCTTTTTCGGCTGGTGAGTGAGAGATGCTTCTCGATGTGTTAAAATTACCAGAGAGCAGTTACGCAGATTTTCACAGCTTCCTCTTAACTTGATTATTTTGCGACATGGACGTTATGCGTAGAGCGTGGCCGTTTGATAACTAAATGTGTATTTTATTTGGGAGAGCTGATTGGTTGGAGGCAGTTCCTTGTAATGAATCATCAATTTATCACCCATTTGTATTTGAAACGAGCAAAAATGTCGACCCTTTAAAGTCCCTTACGATCCTTTTTGAATTTCAAATGCAGTGTTTTATATGTGTGAAGATGAGTCCTGGGGACAGATATCTATAATTTACGAGCTCTTTCCAGTTGCTCAGGATACGCATTGTGTTAATGCCTTTGTTGTACCTTTATTCCTGCAGTGTTACAACGATTATCAAACATTATGCATTATTCTTCTCTTTTAAATGCATTCGTTTGGTTCCATTTAGTGTATAATTGAATGTATTTCCCACTGCCAAAAATATGAATAATTAAAATGTTCATTTTTCAGTAACAATCGTATCTGGGACAAAAATAAATTTGTAGGATTTTATAAAAGATTCTTTTCAATGGTGAATCTCATCTTAGCGCCTTTGTCAACAGACTGGATCGAAAGTTTTCTTAAATCAAAAGTTCCACTTTGTTCCAACAGAGGGAGCTCGTTGTTACCGTTCGTTATCTCTAGTAACGCTTGCTTGTGATTTTTGATTATTTTATAAATGCAGCCCGTAAGACGTACCATATTACTGTATAGTGTATATTATACAAAATAGTTTGAAAATGAATAAAACCCATTTTATCTTAATTTTAAAAACGATTTGGGCGTATTAAGTGATTCCCAGTACATTATTTATGAAATATCAATTGATGCGTAAATGGATAATTAAACACTTAGATCGGTCTGCCTTGCTCTTAAGCTTTGCTTGTTTCACCAAAATACAAGACTTTGGCGCACTGGGCAAATTGCATTACAGTATAAACATCGATAGAGTTCAAACATAATGAAATAACTTCCAGTAACATAGAAGATATCTCTGTGCCAGTGTACCCTGGATATCTCTCTTCCGTGCTACAATATCTGATTGAGAAGTCATGATCAGGTCAGGGAAGCTGAACGAAATGAGTGCAGTGCAGTGACCTGCTGGCACCGGGAAGGCACCCTGACTTTAAAATACCACACTCGTGCCATTCAGCCAGTACTTCATCATGTGATATAACTTTACCCCAATCGGAGAGCCTGATGAGCAGATCCGCTGCTGATGGTGAACTGCACGTGTCCCTCTGCCCATCCACAAGCTCAAAAGCAGCATTTGCACACTGATGGTATGCAACTGGAAAGGAGCTACGTGTCTCTTCCGCAGTTTCGGAAACCCGGGAACGCATGCAGGAGAGGGGGAGAACTGGAGCTTGCAAAAGGAGGTCTGGTCTGCGTATGAACGGCAAAACAGGCTCACACGCTGGGAGTAATAGGAAAATCAGGCGCCCGATCCGATCCTTCCTGACTGGATTCCTCATTCGGGACCGATGGCGATCATGGACAGTGCGGCTTCGGAGCGGTCCTAAGTCTGCAGCTTTGGTAGGGGAGACGTGGATACTATGCTCTGATCGATTTCTGCTTGGAAGTACAGCGGCTCAAGTGCAACCTGTGACTGGCATCGCGCGTCTGTTCAAAATACTGTAATAAGAAAAATGCCGGTGCGAAACCGATACAACTTGGTGGATGATATCGGGGACTCGCGGGTTCCGCTTCACAACGAAGAGGCATACCAGCATGGGATTAATTTTCAAGCTAAGGTGACTTTTACATTTTTACATTCATTTTGGTATAGCCTATTTCAAATATGCGTTTATTTACCGATCGTTTCGTGATGTGCTTGGATTTGCCTATAATGTAATAGTAAATAGTGCCATTGTGGGACCTTTGGAGCGCTTCCCTCACTTGAGCGGGACGCAGCATTTCAAAGCCACAGGTAACACTGGCTGGGATTTATACCGGGATAAACTACGGGAAACTGTTTCACGATACCTTAAAAGTAACACAACTCGCAGCTTTAACAAATCTATAATGCAATTTGTTATCAGTATGCAAACAATATTAATTGTTATTAATTGTTTGTTATTAATTTTCGGTTTTCATTTTACTTTTGCATCATGAAGTAGTAACATTTGTAAAAATTCATTCAAGTCAATGTATTCTATCAGATGAACGCAGTTGAACTATTTTGGCAAAGGGAGAGGGCAGGATTATCAGGTCTCTTTCACAACATGTTTCTGTAATTTAGTTGAGTGAGGAACAGAAGGATTTTCTTTGCGTCTCTGTTAGGCAATACTGTTACATTTAGTTTACTTGTGCCTAAAATTAACACTGTTATTTTGTTGCATTGTCATGTTTTCAAATGTTACCTGTATTAATTAGGGAAATAGGTTGGTACTGTATATCTAAATACTTCTCTTTGACACCAGCAAAATTTCTCTCTGATACTGGCCATTAACATTTAGCCACTTTCAGAACTGCACAATCGAGACAGACTTACTGGATTGTGCTTAAAACAATGGTTACATATTAGTGGTTATCACTGCCCTCTGTATCTAAATGGCGATACAGGTAGTTTGTGTTGCTTGAGTATAGCAGTTAGTGACCTAACTGGAACGACGCAATAAATTAAATTTAATTGAAATTTAATTTAGTTGAAAAGCAAATATTTGTGTAGCTTTTAATGGTTTGTATGCCGTTCCTGTTTGCTTTAACTTTCAACAAGAAACATAAGTCTACTCAATGTAATGCGCGAGACTGGCATCACTATACGCTGCAAGCAGTGGCACGAAAAATAAGTCATGGTTGTAAAACAAGAGACAGAGTTTTAAAACAATGAGTTTCTCGAAGGAATAACTTGCTGAACAATTGCGAAGTGTAAGTAGCGCCCAGCTGAACAGTTTGCGTGGACTTTTATTTTCAAAGGAAATAAATATTCTTTCGTACTAATTTACTAACTTTTCAGGATTAGTAAAACATGACAGACAGGTTGTTTGCAACTTGTTGTTATTTATCCAAATGTTTCCATATTCTAGAATTTAAACCCCAAACTGCAAATTCATTTTTTACGTAAATATGATGATCTGGCAAAAAATAATAATGACAGTGCGGTCATCTGCTCTGCCAGTTAATTTAAATATAAATGTTTTGGGCATATCTTTTTATCAGCAGAATACATAACTCTATTCGTCCTTCAGCACTTTAGGACTTAAACATCTGATCAGTATCTGTCTGATCAGTATCTGTCTTTCCTTTACCTCTCCTGTACCGCACAGTTTTATGCTCTGTGAACCATATTGAGCATCGGAATATTGCAGTGATCTTTATCTACTTGGTTTTCTATGGTATGTTATGCTGGTATCATAACATCTGTCCTACTTGCTAAGTGGGCTCTTTCATATGCCATGGTTCTCAGATACACTGTTTTTTTTTACATCTGTGTGTTTTTAGGATGCCTTGTAATGCCCTATGTCACTCTACTTTGCAGTACGTGGGCAGCTTGGATGTCCCTCGACCCAACAGTCGCATGGAGATCGTCGCGGCCATGAGGCGTATCCGGGTAAGTTAGGAATACCAACAGCAGAAGCGACAGCGGCGGCCAGTTGCCAAGGGGTCTCCCCAACATGTCCCATGAGAAACACGTATCTCCAAAATTCTATTATTTCAGGAGCATAACACAACACATATTCTGAGATAGTTCTTTACAAAACAAACCTAAAACAACACAATGAGGAAGCCTTAGCGTCACAAACAGAAACCTGCCTTTACACAGCTGTCAGTGGACAGTTTGCATGGGCTAATAAAAAATAAAGCGTTAGTGAAATTTGTAGTTGGAACCACACGTCTTTGATACTAGATCACTTAGTATGAGAGTGGAAAGCTTAAGTTCAAGGTGGCATAAAATGACACAGAAAGCAGCTGGAAGTTAATGTGACGTAACGTAGGAATTCCAAGCCCACCAAGCCCATGACGTCATATCCTACGCTAGGACAAGGGGCGCAACACTCGCTTGAAAAATGTTACTAGAATTAATTATTATTTTTAGCCCAGTTTCACCAACAGTGTTAAACCTGCAAGGATTTTTAGAGTGGGCATCCATTTTATAAATTACACTAACTGCATCTAGCGTTTCATGTCCACCTTAAAGGATGTACCTACTGCAGCTGCAGTGCGGAGCTCTCTCTGAAGGAGCCTCCAGTGCTGTTAGCCCGAAGTAACCTGCCTCTGAGAGATGGGGTCCTTTTTCTGAATAACAAAGTGACTTTATTTTAGGAGACTGCTGCTGTACTGGACTGGGGGGGGGGAGGGTGGGAACTGACAGTAAAGGTCATGGCTTTGGCAGTGGTTCACTGGCCAGAGAGTGTGCGCTGTTATCAGAGGCACAGTGCTCTCAGAAGGGTACTGTTGTTTTAATTAAATGGAATTCAGTGCATGATTGGGTCACATTGCTCATGTTAATTTCAGGACTCTACAGTATCAGAGACTGCAGCTGGTGCGTAATCTGCGACTCAACATTGCTCAGCTAAAATATGGCTGTTATTAAGTTGACTTGTTCTAAATAATGAAATGATAGTGAGATTTAACTATTAAGCGTGGAGTTCCTGATGGACTGATAGGGGCAAAAGCTTAAAGTCAGTTGCATTGTGGGAATTTGTGTGAATGACAAGGCTTTAGTGTAAAATTAATGTACGTAATCAATACTACTTGTTGATTGTGGCTTTAGGAGGTTCAAAGTACAGTATTGTGTTGTCGTTACGGAACGAACCATGTGAGCTTCAACATGATACTACTTGCATTGCAGAATCTCTGAAGCACTATTGATCACTCAGTTACCTCCGGAAGGAAGCTGATCCAATTTACTAGTTGACAGCAACTTTTGCTCACCATTCAAAGGTGTCCACACTCTCTGGTACACATTAAGTCTTGTATGCTTGAAGTTTGGATCGTAATTTTATGCCTTCAGTCATCAGATTACCCTTAAATCCAGAATCCGCATACCTGAGCTAATCTGCGACTTTCATTTCTTTACATATTTTCCTGTCTCATTTTCTTTTGACTGTCACGATGGCTTATAAAAGTTCAGTTTTGAAAGCTGCAATTAAAAGATTTTGTGTACCCTTACAAGCTCGAACCTGTCAGTTCAGTTATCCTAAAATTATTTGAAACAGTAGATTATTTACTTGGTAGCTGCTTTTTCATGGATAATCTGTAGCTTTCCACCAGGGATCGGCACGCCACTCTGCTCACAGTAAGGAATTGCAAGATGAATCGATGGGTTGCTTATCATTTTTAACATATAATATGTTTTAGTATGATCATATTACTACAGCAATCCAGCAATAGTGCCTATACAGTAAGAACCATGGCAAAATCTCAAGTGGGATGTTAAATTTGGTCATTTTCGTATAGCTGCTTTCTGTATCGGGGTGACAGGTGTTAATAGCATGTTAATGGGGCAAGAGGTGTGGCTCTGCTTTCGCTTTTTTCCTTTCCACATATATATGATCAATAGGAGCTTTTTTCAGACTTCACTCCTCCCGGTTTTTTGCCTTTATCACCTTTCATAGCCGCTTTAATGAAAAGTGCAGTAGCCCACTCAGACAGGTCGGGGTGCTTAGCATTTTCGGCTAAGTGCCTCAGATGAGCCAGCGGAACGACACTATTGCCAGCAGTCCCTTAGCCGCTAGGCTACGCCCTGAACCAGCCCCTTAGCTGCTAAGCTACTCCCTGAACCAGCCCCTTAGCCGCTAAGTTATGCCCTGAACCAGCCCCTTAGCCACTAGGCTACTCCCTGAACCAGCCCCTTAGCCACTAGGCTACTCCCTGAACCAGCCCCTTAGCCGCTAGGCTACTCCCTGAACCAGCCCCTTAGCTGCTAGGCTACTCCCTGAACCAGCCCCTTAGCCACTATTTCCTGAACCAGCCCCTTAGCTGCTAGGCTACGCCCTGAACCAGCCCCTTAGCCGCTAGGCTACGCCCTGAACCAGCCCCTTAGCCTCTAGGCTACGCCCTGAACCAGCCCCTTAGCTGCTAGGCTACGCCCTGAACCAGCCCCTTAGCCACTACTTCCTGAACCAGCCCCTTAGCTGCTAGGCTACGCCCTGAACCATCCCCTTAGCCGCTAGGCTACGCCCTGAACCAGCCCCTTAGCCGCTAGGCTACGCCCTGAACCAGCCCCTTAGCCGCTAGGCTACGCCCTGAACCATCCCCTGCTCAGACAGGCCGCTGTGCTTCCTAAGCCAGTCTAACAATAGCTCTCAGTGAGATGGCACCAGAGGGCTCCCACCCCCCCCACCCCCACTTTCTGCAGGTTTGTGGAGAAATGAGCCCTTTGGAAAAGTTGCACCAAAAAAAAAGGCAGAGATATTTTTGGACCAGAAAAATTAGTCCAACCCATGGAAACTAGGTCTTTAGAACAGTGATGTGGACTGGGAGCGGGTCTGAGGACGCATGCAGATAGAATGCATGCAAAGCTCATGTAGCAAACCCTGTAACGATTCAGGAACACAACAAGGAAGACAGATTATTAACACTGTTAGTAGCTCTTAATATGATCAATTTAATGTGCGGAAAGGGTAGCAAGAAAGGTCATGATTTTCTAGTACGACATGTTGATGCGGTAGGTGACAGGACTGCTTGTGCCATTCAGTTGCGTCTGTGCAGATATTGGCTTCAGCGATGTTTCATCAGCTTGGGGAATCGCATGAACTTTGCATGATTCTCTACATGATTATGTAACTCTGTCTTGGTGCTTTATTAAGCGCGTTTATTTAAACGCTCTCTCAGGTAGCAGATTAGCTATTTGGAGATGTTGGCACCTGATATTGCTTAGGCAGATCACTGAGCAGAATGACGCTGCCAGAGCTGCCCAGGGCCAATTGAAAGGACGCGTCTTAGTGGTCCCAGCCCCCCTGGGGGCACTGCTCAGTGCCAACACATAGCTGTCATTACGGTAAAAACTGGGGCGATGCTATATTATCTATAATACAGGTCACATCATTTGATTCTCAAAGTGTTCTACGTCTTTGCTAAGATGAGTACAGAAAGCTGCTCTGGCTGCACTTTTTTCTATCCTTGAGCAGACTGCTGGCTTGATGAATATTTAAGGATCTAGGCAGCGGCTCTGTTGCAGCTATTTTTGGAGGATAACGGGTAGGTTTGTGACAAAGTCGTAGTTGTAAAACATTGTGCTGGGGGCCAGACCAGATAGGCTCTTTCAGGGTTTGACATTTAGGTTTGACACTAAAACCAACCCCCAGTATATTGGTGAATGTTGATGTGTAATAAGCAGTAATAATTTAGTTTTTTTTTTTACTGTTGTATCATTTGTCTGCATCCATCCATCCATCCATCCATCCATCCATCTATTTGCTGCTTTTCAAGAATAGGATCTGTGGGTTTCCCTAGGAAACAGAAGGCATGGAGCAGAAGACACACTATCTATCACAGGACACACACAACCACACACTATGGACACATAGTAGAGAGAATCCAACCAATCTAACCACATGTCTTTATGGGGGGGGAGGGGAAGCAGGCAAAAATGGCTAAGAATGATCAACAGCCCAGGAGGTCTGAGGACAAAGTGCTAGCAACTACCATTCATATGTCACATTCAAGTAAGTTTTTGTGTTATGTGACATAAAATGTCATTCAAACAATACCATTATCGATTTCAGATTTCATCTTGCTCTCATGTTCTTTATGTCGATACAGATCTTGAACCAAAATGTGGAGTGTACAGTATATTAGATAGTTCACAGTAAACCGGAATATGAGTTTTTGTTATGTTTTGAATGAAGACTCTGCTTGGAAAGAACATTCTTACCACCACTGACTGGGGAGGACGGAACCTTCCAGAAACACTGGTCCGTTCTGGAGATTAGAAAGCATGCTTAGATGATCTGCTGGTATTAGGATACATTCTGGCACTATTGGGGTGATACTGTCCCTCAGCCTTGTTAGTTTTACTTGGAAGTAGCCAAAACGCAGCCAGATTTGCGTATCCATGCGAATAAGAACTATGTGCCAACTGTTGAAATGTGTGGGCATATTATTGATGATACTTTATCAATCCAATGGAGGGAAATTTTGATGTTACAACACACTGAATGTGGTTAGGTATGGTGTAAAGATCAATGCCACCTTGATGGAGGAATGAGGTACCCATCCACATCGGGTCTTCAGAATCTCTCTGAACCGTCGAGAAACTCCTACAGACCTGTTTCATTTCTGCTGATACTGCAGCTGGCCATTCAGCCTGTGACCTTTTCACCTGTGATACCTTAGCTGGTCTCTTTCATGTCCTGAATGCTTTTTTGTACTCTTATTGGACTTGAATAGTGCTTTTATTAGGTACTTGCTATGCTATCTATTTTACAGTTCTTGCTCTCATTCTAATTTGCATTTGTTACTGCTCATTAGCTGAAAGCTCAGCCTGGCCGCACTTACTCCTAGCTGGTTATTTGATGGCAGTATGTTTGTAATGTACTATCTGATTCGCTTGGACAAATAAATGTAATGTAACGTATTCTATGAGCTTTAGTGCTCGGTTCTTGGATGCCGCTTTACTGATCACACATCAAACCTACCGCCTAAAGTACACACAGTTACGCTTGCAGCCTCATATATTTCAGTGCAAAGGAATAATGTGAAAAGTAATAATTCCTCAAGCAGGAATAACTCTTTAATCCCATCCTAGGTCATTCCCTCAAAATACATTTTCCAAGCTAAGTTAGGAGGGGCGAAAACTAGCACACGCCTTCCTTGTCGTGTGTGCTCTGAACTGCTCCCTCGTTTTCACTCTCCAGGCTATAGTGAGCAGCTGACTGCCATTCTCCTGGCCTTCTTGCTGTGAAGGCCAGTCAGCCAATCAGAGGTCAGACTCAGGTCCTTGATGTGGACTGCACCCTCTGTTAACTCACATGTCACATGGCATGTCTTCAGTATTTATCATTGTCCGGGGGATTCAGCTACTGTACTTTGGAAG
Source organism: Gnathonemus echidnorhynchus (assembly GCA_026776725.1). Lineage (NCBI taxonomy): Eukaryota > Metazoa > Chordata > Actinopteri > Osteoglossiformes > Mormyridae > Gnathonemus > Gnathonemus echidnorhynchus. The sequence continues at coordinate 15,590,280 of JAODJU010000119.1, forward strand.
GGCTAATTAATCGGAATTAACGAATTACCAACCTCCAGTGTCATGGGTTCGGTTCCAACTTCCATCTCCATGGTGTACAGCAGGGCTGTTCAACTCACGGTCCTCAAGGGCTGAGCCTTGCTGATTTTCCAGCCTTCCTTCACCGGTGAGCCGGGTGAGAAGCCTCTGACCAATCAGAATCAGTAATTATTAAACTAACTACCTGGGAGAACTGAAAACAAGGCCTGGATTTGGAATCGAGGGCCTGAATTGAATAGCCGTGGTGTATAGTTTACATGTTCTCACTGTGTATCTAAAGATACATGGTTATTTAATTGGTGATTCTGTGATCGTGTGCCCCATAACAGACTAATATCTTGTGGGAAATGTGGGAAATCAAAAGATGATTAATTGTCCAGTCATAACAGTTACGTGGTTACCTGTTTTATTCAATCAGAGTCTGGCCTTTACTGCTCAGACCACCCTAAGACGTACGCCAAACTGAATATTTATTCAGATAAATAATAAAGAACTCTCAAAAGATAATTGGAAATGAACTGAATTGGAAATTAACAGGATATGGACTGGATGTAAATTCCAGGAGCACCTCCTTGTAATTATGTGTTACTGGCTTGAGCTCAGCCATTGTCCCGTTTATTCGACCCTGGGTGGTCTTGTTATATTACTTTCATGTACATCATATGATACATATGAATATGGTGTATATATTTATATATTTATGTATATATAGGCTGACAGCACACTCAGTGCCTTGCTGTCCCACTTACCACCTACCTAAGCCTAAAAATACCCCCCCCCCCCCCGGTTCTGTTCATGTTAGACACTCAGGCACTGTGTGTGTATGTAATCCTCAGCTTGGCCACCCCGCCGTGTTGCTGTCTGCATGTGGTACCGTGGTCGTGGGGGAATAGTTGTCCCTGTAACGCTATATATGTCGTCTCTGAATCATGTATATATCTGATGTACACCTTCACAGGAGGGTATTTCAGGCATTACCATCCATCTTCATCCTCTTATCCGGTCTGGGGCAGTGGGAGCGCTGGGGGGCGTATCCCAGGACACAGGGCAGGGTGGCACAGAGAGGATGCCAGCCCGTCACATGACACACACAGGATGTGGGTAAAGTGCAACCTGCACGTTAAAGTAACTGGAGCAGACTCACACTAAATGGGGAGAACATGCAGAGGCCACACAGAGAGCGGAGAACATGCAAAGCCCACAGAGAGCGGAGAACATGCAAAGGCCACACAGAGAGCGGAGAGAACATGCAAAGCCCACAGAGAGCGGAGAACATGCAAAGCCCACAGAGAGCAGAGAGAACATGCAAAGGCCACACAGAGAGCGGAGAGAACATGCAAAGGCCACACAGAGAGCAGAGAACATGCAAAGCCCACAGAGAGCAGAGAGAACATGCAAAGCCCACAGAGAGCGGAGAGAACATGCAAAGCCCACAGAGAGCGGAGGCGAGATTCAGACAGCCAGCCCTGAGGCAGCTTGCCAGGCATTACAAAGGCACGCACACACTCTATGTATATACCCAGACATTATGTATGTCATGTTTACATTTCTATGTACAAGGTTTATGGACACTTCATGTTTCACATCTTCAGAATTTGATTTGTTAATCAAAGATGTACTTATAATAAAGTAAAAAAAAATCATTGCATGCATACATGAACCTAATCATTTTATATAAGCCAACAAACCAAACATTTTGTCCAGTTATCAGTCCCTGGCATCTTTGTTGAGGAATCTTTGGCTTATTTCTCCTCCACATTTCTGTGCAGTCCTGCACAAACAGCCCAGTTCAGGACCATCCCGCTGGTAAACATGTGAGCACATATTGTATCGTGGGCAGCCGTCGAATGTCATTGCTATTCGCCACACGCTGTTAGCTGTGTTATACATGGACATCAGATGAAACAAGGCAGGCCTTCGATGTGCTCCGGGATTCCTTTTTAGAGAATTGTATTTTTTTTTCTTATCAATCTTTGGGATAAATTTTAGTCTGTTGTAGGCCTTTTACAAAGGACCGATGCATTCCTGCGTGTTTGAGAATGATTTCATGACCTTCTCCAGACTGATAAACAGCCACAATGCATATTCTGCATTTTTCTAAGTTCTCATTAGCTTATAACATGGGCTTTCACATTAACCATGCAGGAAAATTTTCATGGCAATCCAAGTTTTGTCCTAATGATTGGCTTTTTGGTGCCAAACTTGATGCCAATTAGTTGTGCACTGGATTGTACTTTGTCAACCTCCTTATTAAATTCTCCAATTCCTCTAAAATTTTCACTGAATTTGTAGACTTTTTAAACAGAAGCATGGGCTGGTTTTGGTGGTGGTACTATGACTCTTCGGGTAGCCCAGTTAGTATACACCCCAAGAGACCTGGGTTCAAGTCTCTGCCATGGTTCTATGTTTGTGGAGTTTGTATGTTCTCCCCATGTCGTCGGGGGCTTTCCTCCAGGTTATATAATTCTCTCTCCCCCCCCAACCCTCCCTACAGTCCAAAAACATGCTGAGGTGAATTGGACTTGCATTATAGTGTTCTTGTTGTGTGTGCCTTGTGTCCTGGCTGCCTGGGATAGGCTCCAGGCTCCCTGCTCAGGAACAAGAGTTAGACCGTGTTTAAATACAATTGGTGACAGTGATCGTATTTTAAATTAACTATTGTATGGTATTTATGATGGAAATATAAAAAATGTATGTATAAGTCAGTTAGGCTTCTGAGAAACTGGGATCAATACAGACGCTCCTCTACTTACGAACTTTCAACTTACGAACTTTCAGACATACAAACAAAGAGGACTATAAGTCCAAATTGGGATCCTTGGGCTCCTGTTTCCTGTCCGCAACATCAAGTTTTTTTTCTGTGCGCCAATTCCACCTGGTATGATTTCTGGCCGCTACTCCCGCCGTGCAGCAGCGTAGCGTGCGTACTCCCAGCATCCTAGTTCTTTGTACTCTTTGTACTTGCGTATACCCTTAAAATGGTGTTCAATAACTTATGAACATTTCAAGTTACGAACGGCTGTTCGGAACAGAACTCATTTGTAAGTAGAGGAGCGTCTGTACTGGGCTGAAAAACCTGTTATTAGCTGAGCTCCATGTTTAGCCCTCATTGTGAAGAGGTAAGTCTGAATAAATTATCTGAATAAAGCAGACAGAAAAATGAACAGGGCAGTGTGCAGCTGTGTGACAGAAATAACAGCCAGCTTTTGTGAGGTTAAGGGGAATTTGATCCACCCAAGGTCAAGTCTACACTGGAAAGGATAAAAGAGCCACTTAAGAGTGTCGTGTGAAGCCTCGTTCGCGTACCGTGTCACGTGCTGCTCTGCTTTCCGTCCTGCATGAGTAGTGCTATGAAGGAGCAGTCAGGATTCATGCGTTTTGGTGCCCTGGCCTGCATGCTAATTGTGTCCAATAAGCTCCATGCAGAGACATGGAGAGGCTGTCGTTGACCTTGGCAAAGGTGGGCAGGGATCGGCCTTGGAGCCCCTCAGATCTGGCCGTGAAATTCCCATTGGCGGGCAGAGATTCCGGGTGAGTGTCAGCAGGATAAACAATGGCCTGTCACAATAAACACAGTGAACTGAGCTCTTATGCACCTTATTATAAATATCAAAGAGAGGCGTAATATTAACAGAGTAATCTGAACTGAAGGTTTAATTTGGAACTCTTTTCAAATAATTAATTAACTGTCTTACAAAGGCAACACACAGTAACCACAGTGACACAGAAACTGAAAATGTTTTTTTTTTTTGCCAGATTTCGTGGTTCCTGTAATTTCCACTCTCTGCTTTCTTCAAAACCAAGTAAAATTGAACTAAAATATTTCATCATGAGAAAAAACAGAGTCTGAGAGACCCGATTTCAGTCAGAATTCAGTTTTGATTAAATATGCATTTACTGTGTTTTGCCTTTGTAGGGAAGAACAGATGAGCAGAGAAAATTAGTAGATTAAACAAATAGGACAATGCAGAAATCTAGCATCAAGAGTTGTTTGTGTTAATTGTGAGAGAGCTTTGTCTTTTGTTTGTGTGTGTTTGCTTATAAGGAGATGTGGAGTCAAACAGCACTGCTCTCTTCCTGTGTATCAGTGTGTGTGTGTTTGTTTATAAAGAAATGTGGAGTCAAACAGCACTGCTCTCTTCCTGTGTATCAGTGTGTGTTTGTTTATAAGGATATGTGGAGTCAAACAGCACTGCTCTCTTCCTGTGTATCAGTGTGTGTTTGTTTATAAGGAGATGTGGAGTCAAACAGCACTGCTCTCTTCTTCTGTATTAGTGTGTGTGTGTCTGTTTGCTTATAAGGAGATGTGGAGTTGAACAGCACTGCTCTCTACCTCTGTATCAGTGTGTGTTTGTTTGCTTATAAGATGATGTGGAGTTCAACAGCACTGCTATCTTCCTTTATATTAGTGTGTGTGTGTGTTTGTTTATAAGGAGATGTGGAGTCAAACAGCACTGCTCTCTTCCTCTGTATTAGTGTGTGAATGTCTGTTTGCTTATAAGGAGATGTGGAGTTGAACAGCACTGCTCTCTACCTCTGTATCAGTGTGTGTGTGTGTTTGCTTATAAGGAGATGTGGAGTTGAACAGCACTGCTCTCTTCCTTTGTATCAGTGTGTGTGTGCCTCACATCATCTTGCTGGGATGAATTGAACAGTCTGTTTGTTTTGACTTGAAGCAGACAGGAAGCCCGGCGGTTTTAATAACCCTGACGTGATCTCTAGGCTTTGTACTGCATTTCCTTTGGGAAAAATGATTTCAAAACACCCACCAGTAATATATTGTGCCTCTCTCGTTTCCTTTGGATAAGGATAGCCAGAAATGACGAGCTTTATCTCATTCTGCCTGCTTCTCATACTAAAATATCTCCAGTCTTACTGACTGATTTTGATATGTATGTGAAATAATAGTATTTTTGGAGAATTAATAAAAAAGTCTTAATTTCCGTTTCGGGCAGGAAGCTAAAAATTTGCTGAGCTGTCTTCTCATCTTCAACAGGAGAGCACGAGGGCTTGATTTGCTCTTTAACTTGATGTTGAAGGTGACCTTTTCTGACTGAACCTGTTTGCAGAACCTGATGTATTTTACATTTGCATTATTTATTCATTTGGCAGATGCTTCTGTCCAAAGTGACATACAAGTGAGGTAGATAATACATTACAAGCGTATGGCTGTCAGGGTGTCTGACTAGGCGTACTTACAGCTAGGCTGAGCTTCTGACAAGGTGTCCGACTAGGCGTACTTACAGCTAGGCTGAGCTTC
>JAODJU010000119.1:15631816-15677264 GCA_026776725.1 Gnathonemus echidnorhynchus
CTCCTTAACTAGTTATTTTATGGCTGCATGGTCACAGGAGAGGTGTAATGAGCTGTGTGCCCATCAGGGGGTGGGGTGGGGGGGGGGACACACTGTTGTGTAACACTAAACACAGTTGTACACCTGACACGAATTACATCACTTCTGTTTATCCATCTTGGGTACGGATTTCTCTGGAAAAACTTAACTGTGCATGTCAGTGAAGGAAAAGAAGAAAAAATTAGTAAAGGGAACCACAGGAAGAAAAGATACATGTGTTTATCCGGGCTGGGAATTCCAGCAGGCCGCAGCTCTGACATAATTCTACTGACAGTTACACACGCAGATGCCTACAGTTTGGCTACAAATTATTTTAAATTATTTTTAAACCAGTGACTTTCACGACGTTTCATTTGCAGCAATAGACAAGAAATTGCATTAGCATTCCTTACTGGTACTTCCATCTGTAGATAAGAAGGCAGTGCAGTTTTTTTCCCCCCAAAGACCACATTTTCAAAGCCAGGGAAGCGATAAGGTCAAGTGCACAGGTGGCCTGGGCATTGTTTAAGGCCGATAAAGGCCAGTCACATGAGGTCATGTAGAGGGAACGGTGCGGTTCTTTCAGGTGTTAATTAAAGCACTAGGCAAACACTAACTAGTAATTATGCTTTCCTGGGATGTTTAAATTATGCTTTCCTGGGAAGTTTAAATTAGGATTGTGGTTGAGTGGTTTGCACTGTAGCCTCACACCTATAGAGCTGGGGTTTCAGACCTTGCTTTGGGTTCTCTATGTATGGAGTTTGCATACCCTCCCCATTTGCAGGGGCGGACTGGTGGGGAGCCGGGGCAGCTGCCTCAAGGCCCTCGTCCCCCCAGCGTTGTCGAAGGCCCCCCGCGGACTGCAAGTCTCACATATGTGCGAAACATTTGTGAGAATTATGGTGCTCGTGTCATCCATATTATATTGGCTTGTGATGTGCTTCTTTTATATCTCATTTCATGTATACAGTCTCATTATGGTGGAAGTCATAATACAAAAATATTTTTTGCAGTACATAAACAATTTTGAAATGTAATAGTTTGTAATGTTTTGTAGTCAAACAAGGTTGTCAAGGCGTGTATTTAATGAAAAAAGCATATTTGTGGAATTTGCTAACTATTGCAGTGCATGATGGGTACATTATGTGGAGGCTACTTAAATATCTGGAACTGGTGTAGGCAAACCCTAGGTGTACATCTGGAAAGCGGGGGGCCATGGTTTTGCCCCAGGGCCCAGTGTACAGTTGTTCCTTTGTTGGCTCAGTGCATACACTCTTAAAATACTTTATGCATACCCTCCGCCTATGCTACATGCATACCCTCCAAATATTCTGTATGCTGCATGAACACTCTCCCCATATGCTCTGTGCATACTCTTCCCAAATGCTCTATGCATATTCTCCCCATATGCTCTGTGCATGCTCTTCCCATATGCTCTGTACATACTCTCCCCATATACTCTATGCATACTCTCCCCAAATGCTCTGTGCACACTCTCCCCATATGTGCTATGTGTACTCTCCCCATATACTCTGTACATACTCTCCCCATATACTCTATGCGTACTCTCCCTATATGGTCTATGCATATTCTCCCCATGTGCTCTATGTGTACTCTCCCTGTATGTGGACAGATTTGCTCTGGGTATTCCCGTTTCTTCCTGAAGTCTAAAAACACGTGCTTGGGCAAAATGGCATCAATATATTCTCCCTAATGTGTGAGTGTGCTCTGTGATGGACTGATATCTCATCTAGAGTGTGCTGTGCCTGGTGCCTTGTGCTTTCTGGGATAAGCCCTAGGCTGACTGTGACCCTGAACAGCCCAAGTGCCTCACAGAATAATCGATGGATGGGGTAAAGACTTATTAAAAGCTGTGAGAGGTGTGCATGTATTAGGCAGGAAGTGAGGCACTTACTGTAAGGCCTGAAGGCACCGTGGCTTGTTGTGTGATGCTCCCTCGCCCTGCTCTGTGGGGTCCACGTCTGGTGTGATGAAGCGAGGCACATTGGAACCCTGAAGTGAGAGCTTGATGATGGGCAGCCTCAGGGGAGAGCACTGGGTCTCCGACGTCCGTGTTGCTAGGTCAGCTAGGTCAGTTTATTATTATTATTATTATTATTATTATTATTATTATGATCAGATGTTGTTGTAGTGATAGTAATAGCAGCAGTAGTGTGTGTGTGTGGTGTGTGGCTCTGTGGATTAGGACGCTGTGCCTGTGATTTAAAAATCGCAGGTTTAAATCCCGGGGTCAGCAGAGTGATGTCACCCTTGGGCCCCTGAGCGAGGCCCTTAACCCCCAGTTGCTCCAGGGGCCCGCTGACCCTGCTTTCTCTATTGTACCTCGCTTTGCTAAACAAACATAAGTCATAGTAGTGCTTACTGTTCTAGGCACTAACATATTGTTGGATTTCCTTATGTGTAATATGCCTTCTTAAAGTTTCAATATTATTATTATTATTAGTAGTAATTTGTGTGCCAGAGTAAGTGCACTTCATTTCTTTTGTGTACAGTGAATGTAGTCTTGTCACTTTTACCGCCAATTCCCATCATTCAACAAAAGAAATTCCCAGTAAAACCTTCAGTTACCTCCAATCTCACCATCACAATAACTCATATGTTCACAACTGATAGTTCAAAATGACCTTGTCGGACTTAAAGCACGTAAGTGCTCTGATTATGACTATTATTGTAATTTTACCTCCAGCTCAATAAAGGGTCAAACACAGTACTTATCTTGTCATTGAGGTGGGCAGTTGCAGTGATGTTTAGCTAGAGATAGCAGATAACCATTTCCAAAGCAATAAATGGTTTTTCAAGTCCAATTTTTTCATACAAACCCTTATTATAAATTCATTAGGAATTCTGAAATGGACATGAAAGGTGTCAAGCTCGATTACATTGATTCATTTGACTATTGTGTTTTGACCCTGTACAGGAAAGAGGTTGGAAGATGGGTGGATGGATGGATGGATGGATGGATGGATGGATGGCTAGATGGATGGATGGCTAGATGGATGGATGGATGAGATTACAGGTACACAGGAATATACATATATTGTGTCAGGTGTCACTTCAGCTATATGCAGCAATATGAAAATCAATTGCAAAACAAGGAGCCCCCAGTTTGTTCCTCCTCCTCTTAATCTAGAATCCCCCTCTGCCCCCCCCAGACCCCGGGGGCAGTTTAGCACATCAGACGGCCATGCACATTTGTCTTGTAATACACTCACAACTCCTCCCAGCCTCACCCCCCCCAAACCATTACTGAATCTGAGTATCACCTGATTCATGCCAGCACCTCACACATATCCTGTCTGTCACGCGTGTCCTGTTTGTCACGAGTGTCCTGTCTGTCACTCGTTTCCAGTCTGTCACGCGTGTCCTGTCTGTTACGCGTGTCCTGTCTGTTACGTGTGTCCTGTCTGTGGAGCATATCCTGTCTGTCGCCCGTGTCCAGTCTGTCACGCGTGTCCTGTCTGTCGCACGTGTCCTGTCTGTCGCGCGTGTCCTGTCTGTCATGCATGCATACCCGCCATCTGGCTCTGCTTACCCCGCACGTGTGACTCGTTCATGGCGCATGTCCCATTAAGGAAAGCCCATCCCTGGCTCTTCTTGGCGTTCACTGCCGAATGGGCGAAGAATGCTTTGATTTGTGCACAGTGCATGTGGGGAGTGACGGGAGGGACATGAATTTTTGTGGTGGGGTGGAGGCTGTGAGCGGCTCCTCCGTTTGCCCAAGAGGCCGAATGTGCATTAGCCTGTGAGAGAAAGGCTTCACATAAGCCAGTTAAAAGTTAGCAGGGTCTGCCGTGAGAGGTCTGCCGTGAGAGGTCTGCCGTGAGAGGTCTGCCATGGCCTTTTAGCTGCAACTACGTATTTCACTTTATTTTTGATTCATTTTAAAGCCACAAGAACCCTTTATGCACTTTGGTACAGCTTTCCTTTGGCTAAATTATGATAAAATTGTAAATAAAATAGTTAAGAAGTGAAAGCGTTGTCCAGCATACAAAGAGAGACCCTCATTTTGGCCTTTTTTGCCATTTCAGAGCCTGTGGATTCCATTTTTCCCTTACACTGTCGGAACCAAATGTAAATGGCATGAAAATGTCACTCGGTCGCACGTTAACATTGGTCTGGTGGGGCTCTGTAGGGATCTGCTGCTATTCCTTTATTTTAAAGCCGTCCACTTCACTATACTTGAGCATAAGCAGAGATGGCTGTGTCGTGCAGGCCAGTGGATGTGTGGCTTCTCATTCTGCAGTCCCTAATCAGTTAAACTCTCCACTGAACCGTTATTTTCCACCAAACCAAACTAATTTCACATTCTCCCTCATCATTTGCACTATTAGTGGTTCAAAGGACAGCCAGAAAACCAGCATTTACAGGAACCTGTCAGGACAGCATCGCCCTGCTTTGGTAGCTGTGATAGCTTAGCTTTTGCTGCAGTGTGGACATCACAAGTCTTCCTTGACTATGAAATTTCAATCTGCTCAGGAGGTCTCTTTCAACCATAAGACCTGGAAACTTTGCTGCAGGATTCTGTGCTATTTTTTCTCCAACTGAGAATTTACGGCCCTTGTAAAACACAGTTGTTACTTTTGTTTATTCATTTCACTCTGCTATATAGCAAGTTACAGAGCTGGGCCTTTTTCCAGAAGGTTGTGGGTTTAAATTGATCACATTAGGCCTGTGAGCAAAGGCCCCTCACCCTGCCTGGTCCTAGGACACCGGCTCAGTCTGTGCTCCGTCTCCAGCGTTTCCTCATTTATACATTACTGCCGGCTGTGGGCACTGTCTGCTGATGATGCCTTTTCTCCTCTCAGCTCTTATCGTTTCTGTTTACCTCTACTTCGCCGTGACAGTCGTTGCACTTCATGCCGCATCTGTAAGCTAAGGTGTCTGCCAAACATTCGCTGAAAAGTACAACCCATCTCCCGCGTCAGCCCTGCTGCCCGTCACCAGAGTGAGCGTGACGCACTCAGGAAGGCAGCCAGTGCCCTGGGTGATGCAGTGGCTGTAACAAAGGGCCAGTGAAAATGGCTGAGGCCACCATTCTCAAAATGAGCCAAAATACACGCAGAAATATGGTGCTTTTATGACTGACAAACATGCTTTCATGTTTGTCAGTCATCAATGTATCAATGTATAACGTTTCACCTAAATGAAGTGTTTATGTCATAACTTTTAGTGGCTGGTAAGAAATTAGAGATTAATTACAATATTATTAATAATTGACTTATGTAATGAAATGTATTATTAATAATAAGTGCTGTGTAGCACTACATTTCGAAGCATGGCTTTCGAAAGAATTTGATTTCTATTAAATATTTGCACAAAATGCTTTAAAATCCTTTTTATTTGACACAAGGCCATAACTCTTATACACTAAAGAATCTTTGTGCTGTTCATTCACCGTGTCCAGATTTTAAACACGTGTCTGTACTTTCCTGCAGTCCCTCAATAAGATTCAGAAACATGGACTGGGAAAACAGGGACTTTGGTTTCTCCGAGCTTTGAAACCAAGCAGATCTGCTGACTCAGTCTGCATGCAAATAGGAAAGGAAAATGTATCACACAGCCAGGGAGGATCTTATATCATTCACACGTGAATTTTAGGCATTTCCACCTAACAGCAGGAAGAAACCCAACATGTAGGATGTTTATTCGATGTACTGGCTGAAACTTGCCAAAAGGGAGTCAGATGGAAGGTTATAGCTACCACGTCACTGTGGATTCCTCACGTTCACATCCTGAACACATGGCCTTTCCTGTGCACGTGGTCATATGGGCCCCAGGTGCCCAGCCCCAATTTGGAAAGCGGCCACTGAGATCAGGAATGCCATTGGGAAGGGGCGCGGTCCCTGACCGCGAGCTGAGCGGGGCGTCTGACGCGGTGCGAGCTCCCTGAACGCTCCCTGACCGCGAGCCGAACGGGGCGTCTGACACGGTGCGAGCTCCCTGAACGCTTCCTGACCGCGAGCCGAACGGGGCGTCTGACACAGGGTGAGCTCCCTGAACGCTCCCTGACCGCGAGCCGAGCGGGGCGTCTGACGCGGGGCGAGCTCCCTGAACGCTCCCTGACCGCGAGCCGAACAGGGCGTCTGACGCGGGGCGAGCTCCCTGAACGCACCCTGACCGCGAGCCGAACAGGGCGTCTGACGCGGGGTGAGCTCCCTGACCGCGAGCTTTGCGGGGCGTCTGACGCATCTCTGTGCGGCTGCATCCAGGTTATTTTTAGCTGCCCGAGCATCTTAATTAATATATTTATTTTGAAGAATGGGGGAGGCCTGCGGGAGGCGCTGTGGGGCAGCAATAAGGGTCTAATCAGACAGGCTGTTTTACAACACGCAGCCCCAGCGGGAGCATATACCCCCCCCTTAACCCCCCCCCCCCGCCCTCACACTCACACTGGAGCGCACCACCCAAAGCAGTGGGAAAGGATTTAACTGAACTCCACAGGGAGAGAGGATTAGACAAAAACCACAGAAAAGTTTACCAAGGAAATACTGATGCAGAATTTGCTGCCTCGCATTTAAACGCATCGCCTTCGCCCTTCAGCGGCCGATGGCCGAAGTCGTTCACGGCTCAAAAGAGCTTTGGGCTTGATGTGGGCGATGCTGATTAAAGGCTTTATTTTCACAGTGACACTGTCTGATGTTTTTGATCTTTCTTCGTCCCTGTTCCAGATTTCAGCAGTTTATCCCCAAGTTGAACCCCCCGCCGGCCCCCGTCAGCCGCAAGCGATCCCTCCGAACGCTCTCCCCAGTGAACAGGACAGCCCCAAAGGTGGGGGGCTCGGCCCCCTCCTGCAAGGCACCGGGTCCAGTGGCCCCCAGCGACGTTACATCCGTCCCGGATGTCAGGGCAGGCTCCGTCTCCCCATCTGACCTCCACTCGCTCGTTAACGTGGAGAGCGGCTCGTGCTCCCCCAGCGAAGACCCGGGGCTGCAGTCTGAAGAGAGGGCTCACCAGGAGGCGCCGCTCGCCGGCCTGCCGCCTGGCCCCCTGTCCGCCTCGAGCAGCAGTCACAGTGACTTTGGGGGCGGAGCCAGGCCCGCGGAGAGCTCTGACCACGGCGTTCCCCTCTGCTCCCCTGCCAACGAGACGTGCCTGCACATCAGCCTCTCCGAGGACGAGCTTCTGGACGCTTCTGCTGAGGAGGACAGGCTGGAAGATCCAGCAGCAAGAAGACGACAGGATGCAGAGCTGCCCTTACTGTGATACACCCAGGATGCTGGGACTGCAGGCACTCTGCAAGTGACCAGGGATGAAATGTCCCTTCTGATTAACTTTCTAATTACCCGGACAACAAGGTCATATCCCATGGATGCAGTAAAAATGTGCAAGGGAACAAAACACCTCAGCTGAGCGTATGTTGTGATGACATCACTTCCTGCTGGGTTAACTGCACCCTTTATTCTCATCACAGTTTCTGGACAAGCTGAATCAGAATTTTATATGTCATCTTTTTAGAACAAAGCACCAGGTACATGTAGGTCATTGCTAAGTAAGGAAATAGTTTTAGATCAAAAATAATTTCTCTGCAATTATTTGACAGCAGCCACCTATACTGACAATATTACATCACAGCACTAGCTGTGTAGCGAAGGAGCATATTCATGCTCTCTTTATATTTAAATGCCTTTAATGTTATTTCCCCTATAGGATACCGTGCTTCTGAAGAAAATCTGTGAAAGGCACGTGATAATTGTAGTAGATGAAGAGATAATGGGCTCTTAAATAGTTCAAAATGTTTTTCTCCCTGCTGAGGAAAGCTGAATGGCACCAAACTGTGTTTTTTCTTATAAAGTACTGTAAAATACCATAAATGCCAAGGTTAGGAAAGTTAGCATAGGTAGCATACGGAGAGGGAGAAGGCATGTCAGGAAGACTGGACGAGTAATAGATGCAGAAAACGTTAGCAGTTAGGAAGGAGAGTGGACTGAAACGGAGAGACCATGTGATGGTACCTATAGACAGCATATTTTAACAGCTGACTGTTGGTATTCTGGCTAAGGGGCTTCGTACTGTCACCGGCTCTTTGAAGTGACATCATGATTATGTGGTTACATACGTGATTATGTGGTTACATACGTGATTATGTGGTTACATATGTAATTATGTGGTAATTCTTTTCAGCGGTACAGTGCTGGATGTTGTCGCATACGTTAGCTGAGCGTTTCGTATGTGGACACTTATCCTAAAGAAAAGCTTCCTTGTCTTTGCACTGCAAGTGTGGGTTGGGTGAAGATATTGGACAGTCAGTCATCCTCATTATTTCAAAACATCCTGGTTATTTAATTTTTTTTTTCCTCTAGTTTTTTTCCCCTCTGTTTTTCCTCTAGTTTTGGCAAGTAAAACATTAAAGCAAAGGAAAAAACGCGGAGCTCAAAACATTTTTTTTTCCTAAAATAACAAGAAAAAATGGCATTTGAATCACTGATTTATTTGTCCCAGGCTGTGCCGAGACTGTAATGCTGCTCATATGGAGGGAGGTGGGACTGTAGGCTGCACAAGGCCTGTCTGCGATTTCCTGTAAGTGTCCCTGCTGCATCCTCACCCACTGGCGAGCGAGTCTCCTCATGTATTCCTGGCAGGGAGAAGAAGAGCTCCAGCAGCAATGTGAATCACGCACGGCACTGAACCCAGCTTCCTCTGCACCACATATCAGTGTCATTGGCTGGCTTGGACGCCTTGCTGTTGCTTAAGGGTGATGATACACGGGGCATCTTTTTTATCAGTGTTACCGGGCAATTTTTTGACAAATGTTGCTCGGACACTTTCCCCTTGATATTGGGCAACATTTTTCTACTTGAAAAACTTTAATCGGCTGTGGGCAACTTTCTGCGATCATCCAGATCCAGATGAGTTACCCTTTGTCACACCTGGTTGGCAGTTGCCTGGCAACACTGCTCAAAAAGCAAAAAAGTTTCCTTATATCAAAACCACAAGTATTCTGACAATGCGATAACAGAAGCAGAGTGGGGAGTAGAGGAGTAACAGGGGAGGAGAGGGGTAGAGGTAGCACAGCCCCTAGAATGTGAGTAACGGGGGAGGAGAGGGATAGAGGGAGCACAGCCCCTAGAATGTGAGTAACAGGGGAGGAGAGGGGTAGAGGGAGCACAGAGGGAGTGAAAATGACCATGGCAGTGCTGTGGTTTTCGGTAAGACAAACATCCTGGTTTGTTCCCAGCGTTCAGAAGACAGGAGGACTAGTCAAACCTGACGCCCTTGTTGGTAAGAAAACATAATCGCATATTAGACAGGTCTACTGACAAGTGTGGATCATTTTTGTGGTCTTTACCTGTCCATTTAACTGAGATATGAACAATAGATATTTTAATAGGAACCTGAACAACTAAGATTTAAAGCATCTTTTTAGGTAGCAAAAGTTATACCCTGGAGCTAAGGAGTTATCTTTCAAGCCACATCCAATAAATGGGAGAAGGTAAGCTCAAGAAAAGACTGTCACAGTGCATTAGTAAATATGTAGGGAAGATATTGGAAGTGGAAGCAATTTTATGAAATTTATAACAACTGTGACTTAGAGAGTATTAAATCAGCGCAGTGTCAATTTGCTGTGAGGTTAAAAAATTACAGTAAGATAACCGCAGTGCCTTTGATGTAGATCTGCTTGGGGCTCATGCCTTACATTTAAAAGCTGAGCACATTGAAGCTTTCTGCCAAATGATTCACAACTGGCTCCAAGATGGCCCTCAAAGACGGGCTGGTCCGTCTATCTCTCATATGTTCTACGTAAAGGATATACATTTCATCACATGGCAAATTTTCATCATTTACCAGAAGTAGTAAATTTACATTTACGTATTGAGCAGACTTTTGTGTCGAGACACACGCAACGCAAATTAGGAGGAGCACGGAAATAAGAAGGAAAATGTAAAAGCAGAGCAGAAAGAATGTGCCCTCTAATGAAGTCATCAATCTCAGTGTTGTGTATGAGTAATCAGCGAGGAGTTAACTTGCGTTTAAAGTATAGTACATGACTCCGTAAAAGACACATTAAAACTAAACTCTTAACAATTTGCATTATAGAGTTTTTGGCATCCTCTTCACTAAGAAATGTTTTAAATATTGAAAAGCACAGAGAAACCTAAAACATACAGCTCTTAACATCACTCCGCAAGACCACACCATGTCAGTGTGTGAATGGTAGCAGAGGTTTTTGGTTAGGTGTCAGTGAAAGGTAGCTTAGGGCAACTATAAAGAGACCCAGTTTTCCTACCCATGATTTTGGACTGCGGGAGGTAAAGCCATGCAGCGTGGGCACAAACGCACAGAGGCAGGCTGAGCCGCTACAGTGTCACACACACACAGCTGTATCATAATCAATAAACAAAATACTTCAATGTTACATACAATCTTGGGACCCAATGGTGAAGCCAAATTAAAGGTGAGTTCTAAAGTAGCGTTACAAATAACCTCAAAGGAGCTTTACATTAATTGAAATCTTTGTTGGCATTTACAGTAAAAGCTTCCACAGGGGTCCTTCAAAAAACTTAAGTCCAGCAATTGCATAGGATTACTAACGGACTATGAACTGTGTGCGGAGCTGCAGGAGCACAGACACAGGCGCTCTCTGTGCCTTATCATGTGGGAATGGGGCAGGCGTTCGTCCAGGAAAGCAGGAGTCCGGCAGTCTGCAGGGCCAGAGCAGTCGGGAGCCAGCGCCATGCGCCTGACGCCCCTTAAGTTCATGCATTAGTTACTGTGTCTCCCCAGGGAGTCCAGCGTTTACTACATATTTCATTCTGCCCAGTAGTATTGGGCTCATATCCTGAATGTTCAAAAATAGCTTCCTTCCTTACATGAGGAAGGGCTGTGCACCATTGTGGCCGTATTCATCTCAATCTCACATTTTCCACCTTGAGGGAACATTTTGCAAGACCGAGTCTGTAGTTTAGTCAACATGTACCATATAAGATAGATCGTCTTCTGTCCCAGTCATTGGTTAAAACACATTTTTCAGATGAGATATGAATAAATGAACTTGCCTAGGTAAAAGCAAACAGGGATAAATGTTGTTCCTTTTGTTGTTATTTTAAATTGTCATGGAGATCTGACAAATAACACGTAATTGCTACACAAATGCAGTCCTTCAGTTTTTTTTTTTTAAATAAAATTTAGCTATACTCTGTGCCTTTTCTGGCTATTGAAACTCTGCACTTGAAAAATCATTCATTATGTGCAAGTATAATAAAAAGTACTTTTGAAACATAAAGCCAGTACAAAGAGAGTAATCAAGTAAGGATGTTCATAAGATGCTTTTTATTTATGATATGACATTACTGAAGTGTAACACCTGCATACTGTGTATATTTGTTTTCTATATATGTGACATTTCCAGCTTAGTTTATGGAGATCGTCTTCCAAAAAAAACTTCCAAACAGTCCTGAACTTTGTAACAGATGAACAACAAATGAATGACAACAGATGAAGCAGCGCCTCATCAAACAAAGAAACATAAAGTGTCTTTCTCATGCCAATGTATCATCACAACAACGTGATGATTTCCACAATTTCCACATGATACCAAAATAGTGCAAGCAGTTCAAAATATTTCCTCAATAAGCTTATAGGTTTCAATGTATTTCTCATCACCTTCTGTTTAGTAGTTGATTGGATACTTAGGGAATATGACGTATTCTTTGTACGCTAGTGAAGCATTGCCTCTCCGACGGTGCACTGCATTCTTACACAGTATGTACTTAATTTTGTCAGAAGCATAATACTTTACTGCAAGTACACTGTTACTGCAGCATGTGTTGTATGTAAGCTTGAGAACAGTATGCATGCACTCAGAAGCATACTACTTGACTGTTACTGCAGTATGTATTTTATGTAAGCATAAGTACAGTATGCATGTGCTCAGACACACTGCGGTTACCATCTTGCATATTACCTGACCTGAATACTTACCAGTGATGTAGCTTGACCCCTGTGAAGGATAAAAATTGTTTTAAAAAAACGATCAATGAAAGAAATATTAATTACATGTTGTCAATTTATGTAACTGCATGTTGTTTTCTACTTTTTATAGAGAAGTAACTTGCTCTGGCATCTTACAAAAATTTCTGAGCAAACGATGCACTTTGTGTATAGATGCAGCTCAAAAGGCCTTGTTAGATAGCATAGAGTGTATTACTTTGGAATCTCACAGAATGTAGCGTGTCACCTGGGTAAAGTTCAACTACTATCACATCAATACTGAGGATTCAGACAAACTGCTGTCGCATATTATATTTTGCCTACTACACAGCAAATAAGTATGTGATTTTAGACTCACCCTTAATCTTTCCAATCATGCATGCTCTTGAGCATTCTCAACTCAAAGAAAAAAACTCACTTCACCAATATTCTTTGTTGGTTTACACTATAATAAATAACATTCATTTTTTGTTCCTCTTTATATTGTGCAAAAGGAACATGTCAGTTTGGGTTGCCACCTGTCCTGTTTATCATGTACTGAAAAAAAATATTGTTCCCCTTTTTGTCCTATATTTTCAGATTCCACAATCGATCCCCAGAAAATTTTTTGTTCATGGATCCATAGTGGGCGGGGGGGGCTGGGGAGGTTGGAGTCCCTTCTTCCACATTGAAAGCAGCAACCCTAGTGAGGAGTGATATTTTGATTGACGAAGGCTTGCATGTCCAGTTAGCCAAACAGGACATGCTGAGGAAAAACTTTGAGATTCCGAAAAGATGGATTGATGCAATTTCATTTTTGGGTTGAAAGGACCTGACATTTAGGGTCACATGACGGACATGGGCAGTTTACAGAAGTGCCTTCCTGCTATGACAATGTTCTGCCATTTGTCAATGTATTTCCATTGCACCTGTCATGTAGAGCAGAACAGTAATGTAAACATGTGTAGCTAACTCACATATTAATCAAGTCACTCCATTCATTTTAACTGTATTTGTATAATGACTGTATTTCAGAAAAAGATGCACCGGCTGAAAACTGGTAGTATAACTTTTGTCAGCATCACTTTCTAAGCTCAGAAAGGTAATTCAGGGCTCGGGAAACAGGCTAAATAGGGCTACATGAGATGGAAATTAGCAAGCAATGGGAAATGTTTAGGTCTGCAGTGTGATGAATATTTTAGTATTTACTATAATATTTATAGTAATGACTAATATATGACCAGGTCTGACACTATCCTGGGGGGGTGGGGGCTGGGGGTTAGTGTGGAGTTTGTTTCACTAAAAATTTTGGTCGGCAGTAGTCACTGGCTGAGACACAGGTACAATAATGTCACACTTCAGCACCTGAATCATCTCCCAGTGCTACGTTATTTACACTATTTACACTGTTTACACTATTTACACTGTTGGCAGTGGTGCAGCATGCTGCCCCACTGTCCGATGGATACCCCCAGTTCTATGCTATTTACACTGCTGGCAGCTGTGCAGCATACAGCCACACTGTCTGATGGGTACCCCCAGTGCTACGCTATTTACGCTGCTGGTGACCATGCAGCATACCGCCCCACTGTCGGATGGGTACCCCCAGTGCTACGCTATTGACGCTGCTGGTGACCATGCAGCATACCGCCCCACTGTCGGATGGGTATCCCCAGTGCTACAATATTTACGCTGCTGGTGACCATGTAACATACCGCTGCACTGTCCGATATGTACCCCCAGTGCTACGCTATTTAGACGCGGTTTTTGTTCTGTGTGAGCGAGACACTCTACTTCACTGTCGCCAAAGCACCAAAAACCTGAGCTCCCCCTTTTCACTGCATGTCAGTGTCATACGAGGTCACTCCTTCACGAAGTGATATTTCCCCTTGGTTCCTCCTCGCAAACCAAACCAACCGTGAGCTTTTTAGTCATAGTTCTGACTGCAGCTGATCTACAAATTCTGCTGCAGATTTAAAATACCATAATTATGGACCCTGTGATGGTGACGGCCATTAACTGGCTATAATGATTGAAGTCTGGTTTTGTGAAACTCAAAAACTACTCACCTTCATGCATGTGACTCTTTGCATACGTTTGTGTTCTTCGTAGCAGAACCATTTCACAGATTTCAGTAGGAGTATGAATACTAAGACTGACCAGTGCCATTGGATGCAAGCACAAGAAATACTACGGCATCTAGTTAGAGTATGGAATAGTCTTCGTGTTAGTGTAGTGCCAGCTAAAACCTGGGGTTCTTTTAAATCAGAGCTAGATAATATTTTAACAACTTCACGCTATTAATTGGGTTCTCGTCAAACGAGCTTGATGGGCCGAATGACCCACTCTCATTTGTACGTTTATTCTCTTCTTTCATACGATTACTATTCATAATATTTTCTTACCAACAGATTCCTGGCTATCATATGCAGATCCCGAACACAGTGACATGCGTTTAGTGTCAGCTGAGAGATGTCTCTAGACTGCATGCAAACCAGGCTGACACGTACTCCAGCACTCACTGTACTGGCACCTTTCCCAGTGCATCAAGCTAACGCCCTGCACTAGTCAGGCCCCTCCCATTCCGCCTGCCTATTCCCTGTGTGTGCACCATCTGTGAGGCAGTTGTGACTAATGCACCATGGTTTACCTGACAAGGAGGGTGGTTCCTCTGCAGACGCTCTTGCAGATAGAGGCCTTCAGCTAAGACCTGGCTCTTCAGCTTCTCGTGCAAGCCCTCTGCCAGATTTTCTCAAGAGATGCAGTAGTTCTTGGGATCTCATCTGTGCGGAGGTGCAGACCATCCCTCTTTGTGACTCATCAATAATTCAGCTGGCAGTGGCACAGGCGATCATCCTCTGCTCTGACTGTGAGCCTGATCGTCAAGCTTCAGTCACGTATCCAGTTGTGTATTTTCCCAAATGATGTAATGCTGCAAACAGCCTTTGAGAAACAGAAAGGTGGAGCGATGGACAAATGCAATGCAAATAGGTGAAATATTTTGGTATATTTTTGAGTGAATGAAGGAATAATAAGTTTTTAATCAGTGGATAACCTTTTCAGGAGAACACAATCATGGTCAATTTACTATGTCATTATGAGGTGTGTGTAACACAGAAGTTGATTGCCCAAGATCTGTATTACAAATGAAGTCCTAGCGGTGACATTCTTTTGTACTCTTGATTACTATGTTTAACCAGAATTGACTTTGTTAAATATTTACAAATACACGTCATAAAGTTTCGAGCCATATGAGCTTGCTTGGACAGAACTGTTTTAAAGTAAAAGAAAAAAGAAAAACAGACATAAATTAGCCATTCATCCATCTTCCAGCTGTTAATTTAGTACAGAGCTGCAGGGAAGCCAACTTATATGCTGCTATATGCTACTTTCTTTCCTTGGTTCAATAGAGTAATTTTTTTTATTATGAATTGAATGCCCATCAGGAAGGAACCTGGACGGCTTTATTACTGGGTATGACTAGACATTTTTATTACAATACATCCAGTGCCAAATACCAGATCCCCTTGACTTCGTTTTTTTATTATTAAGAACTACAACAGCACTGCAATATAAACCAAGGATACCTTGTTTGGGGAGGCATGTCAAGAATATAGACAGAGCTAGGAAATGCAGTGTCAAGATCATGCACAGTGTCAACATCAATTTTAGGCAGAAAAGCTAGCCAGTGGTGGTTAGCCAGTGGTGGCTAGCTCTGTCTATCCTCTTGACATGCCCCTCTAAACACCTGAAGACACCCAAAGTGGCGATGCCCTCTCAGGCACTGGAGGACCTTACATTGTCCGCACATCTGCATTCCATGAAGAACATCTGATTTTCCTCCCACTGTGACTTCTTGTTCTCACCTGCAGCCACAAAGAGCGCTGAGCTAAATATATCTGGTTGTTCTTTAGCTGTGAGAGTGAATATCACAGCATGCCAAAGGAAAATATTCATGACAATTACCCTCGGTGACCTCATACTGGATAAGCGGTTATGGGAAATGAATGGATGGATGGATTTTATGATGACCAGTGGCCCAGACAGTACTTTCCAAGGGTGTAATAAGAAATTATCCAAATTAAACATTCATTTAAAATTCAGTTCAATATATTTCAAGCCACTTTGTGCATAGCAGAATAGGTCTGAGTGGTCAGTATTATTTCAAACCAAGAAATTTCTTACATAACTGATTATTATATGATTTTATTCCCACAAGGGAACATCACCTCATTTTTTTCTGCTGTCAGTTACTTTAATTAAAATGTTCTGTATAAAACCCACATCACGGGGACTGATACACCATGACTGATCATTCCAGTCTGAAGCACCGACTGATCCAAAGTTTCAGCTGAGTCACGGGTACGTTTTTTTTATGGCATTGCACTTAAAATTTCTTAAAGAGGCATTTCTTTGCCGTCGTTAGCATTTTACACTGAAGGACAGGAGCCTTCGGGTGAATAACTGTGTGTGGATTTCTGAAGGCTAACAGAAGATGCGTATTGAAAGCACTCCTCTAGAACGGAAGGGCAACAGGAGCCCCTTGCATTTTTAAGGCTATTTATTTTCCTACAACTCACTTGTCGGAATAATCCAAAGAGTCATTCCATTTGCCCCAGCGCCCCCCAAGTATTCCTGGATGTGGTGGGTGCGGTTTGCTTCGAAGGCGTGAGGAAGTTCAGCAGCTTTCGTCGCACGCATGACCGCTTAGCACAAACGTCCACATTTAGCACTAATTAAATATTAATAAGACCCGCGGTGGCTGGGTGGCCTTGCTGCTCATTTGACAGCTGAAGTTTCTTCCACCTAATCACACGACAGTTCTTGCTCTTGTTTCTGCAAGCCGAATGCAACTTCTGGTCCAGAAAATTGGTGCATGTGTCAAATGAAAGCAGGTCCTTCAAAAACACATCATTCCTGCACCAAACTAGCAGTTCCTTTTATATATTTTTTTTTTTTACTGAACTTCGGAATTGTCTGTCTTGTATTTGGCCCTGCTGTGCCCTGTGATTCTAACTGTAGTATATGAGGCCATGATAGAAAATGGATGGTTGGATTGACTTGTCTTGCATTTATAAAATACAGAGATGTGTAAGGTTACAAAACATCAAGCACAAGGTACTTACTGCATGATATCTCATGTCTAGTCAACCGCATCTACTGGGTCCAGAGTAAGCAGTGCATGCTGGGAGCTCCGTGTACGGCCCCTCAATCATGTTGAGTAATGAGCCCTCCTCGGCAGCACGAAAAGAGCTGCCTACTCCATAGGATTAAGGCTCAGCACCACAAGCCGTTGTATAAACGATGCAGTCCGAGTAAGTCCATTCAAATGTTTATGGATAAACAAAACAGATGTTTACCCACAATACCATACACCACCACAACGCGATATTACGCAATATTGGCCTAGATTATTTTTGCATAAGGAGAACAGAATATTTATGCATAAGGAGAACAGTGACACAACAGCAGCCAGATCTATAAGCGATACAATCTCACAAGGACATCTAGATGTGTTTCAGTGTGACATGTTGGGATTAGATGTATCTTTGAGGAACATTTCCTGAAAGATGCAAAATTTCTACAGGAGATGTTGAAAGAAACAAGGCAGCTTTTTCTACTAGTTTAATTGAGAAATAACTCTTGAAATAGAATAACATGCAAGTGTAATATACATATACAGTATATTATTTCATTCTTTAGGATGTTTGTATAGGTGAAATTTGCTTATAGGGCCAGTACATTATCCACAGCTAGGGATGGCAGAACAGAACAAAGAAAAGCCACTATTTCTTAGAACAATTCCGTCTGAATTACAAAAGGAAAAGCATCAGTGACACACAGTTTCACAGGGGGTGTTGAATATGGATAAAGCGAAATTGAAAAATCCTGTCCACAATCAACATTAAATGCAATCAAAGTCTTATAATATTGAAGGATTTATTTATAGTGGCATTTCATGATGAGTTATAAGGTAAGATAACAGTGGAAAGACAATTAAAGACAAATGAATCAAACGTTAATGGACAATGATGAAATACTGTGACTCTTGATTATTGGATTAAATGGTGTATGTGGGGTTGAGCACACAAATGAGATTAAAAGACATACAAATGTAAAGCATAGGGAGGGCTTTCTTTATAATTTATCTTTGCTGGGTGTCATTCTTGACATGTCCTTTCCACTGTACTGTAATGGTTTTGCTTTTGTCTGTTTAAAAGGTTAAAAGGGTACATATAAATATGACATTTTCCACTGCAGGTGTTCAGTGTTCAATATTTAAGAACACCTGTCTCAACCTTTGCCTTTTTCTGCTGGAATAATTCCCAGAAACACATTTCAAGCGTTTCTGCCAAGGCAATCTCACTTTTTTCATTATTAATTTATTGGCACTATTACTCGTGCCCTGCTAAATCTACACAAATATATTTTTAATTCTAATGCGAACAATCATAAATTTCATTATAAAGATAATGTAAATATAATACATAAGGTAAAATATAAATATACTACTAGTAAAATATGAGAATCATACCTTTCCAGATATTGTTCGTACATTATTTCATTTTGTCTCGTTTTCCTTTTGCAAAGAACACAGCTCTTCACAACAGCAAAACACTGTAACATGTTGTGTGGCTAAGAAATAAAAAATGCAGCAGTCATTGTGCTTTTAATCCTGGTTCTTTGACTGGTTGTATACACTTCAACTAAATTGTTAATTAGTATAGTATTGCAGAAGAAGGCTACTCTTTGGAAGGTGCATTAACGTTCAGTGGGACACATTTAAATTAATAAAACTACTGCAGTTGCAGTAAGAGCCTCTTAGCATGAAAGACGCTGGCTGGGCAGTCAGTACCAATGCCATCTCTGCACATTTTATTGTGACAGATGAGAACTTATTAACATACACCTTTTTCCTGCCTTGTTTTCCACAGAATATGTGCTTTGAATTCATCCTATTTGAAATATAGATGCCGTTTTAAATCCTTTTAGCCTCTTATTTTGAATAAAAAAATCCACCTGTCCCACCGGCAAACATTACATGACCCAAATGCTGGCTGCTTTCATACAAAACCCACGTAGGGGTGTTTATGGAGGTGAACAGGACAGGTTGGCAGATGCAGACAGATCACAACGACCAGAGGGGGAGCACAGAACTAAGTGACACTGAAATACAGGACTAAAAGGGGCAAACACAAGGCAGCTGGGGCTGGTTAACGAGAGAGGAGGAACATGAGGGAAGACTAAGAAAGTGGTGGAGCTGGTGTGGAACCAGGGCACAGGGCAGGGCTGCATGGGACATCACCCTCAAATGTCAAAATTTGAGAATTTCAAGGATGTCAATTCCTTTTTAAATGATTAAGTTGACGTGATGGCCTTCTCTCCAAAGTCTCCCCTGTCTCTCCTGTGCTTCCTGAAATCAGTTTCTGCATCGCCACCGCTACAAATTGGATAAGCAGTTTGGAGGAATGAATGCATTAATTAATGCAATTTAAAAATGTTCTGCATACATCCAGTACTGGTTAAACAGTGCTATACAACTATACTGAAAGTCAATAAAGTTACCAAAAAGACTCAACATTCTCCTCCAAAAGAGATAAGCCAGATAACGTCTCACTTTCCACTGGCTTCTCAATCATGAAAAATGTAATAAAATTCAAATAACAAAACTGTTTATATAATGAGGAGAACAGAACCTCCACTTCCTGCTGCAGATTTAAAAAAACTGCAATGTGTCAACCGGTGATAACTTCACACCAGGGAAATATTCTGAGAATTAATTATTTGATCTGAGCCAGTATTTTACTCTGCAATCTACAATCTAGAGACATAGAGTTGAAAGCCAGCACCCGGCTGTAAGGCCATCGTGAATGTCTCATGTCAGACATCATTATTCCGCTCTTGCCACCAAGGGAGAGAGACTTCTAGCTTATAATGACAATTAGGCTTCAGATCCTCCAGAAATATTGCCATACAAATGACGAATGAGGACGAGCAGAGGACAATATAAAATAAAAATGGAAAATATCCAATTTATCCGCAACCCAAAGTGAGCAACACAGCAGATTATAACCTGTACTTTGGGGATGCTCTTTCAACCCAAGCTTAAATTCACTTACTGAAATGGCAATTCCTTAGCAATTACTGGAGCAGACTGAAGTTCTCTTAAGATCTATGCATTTACTTGGATTTTAAGCTTACTTAGTGCTTCCCAATGCAGCCATGAATTTACCCCCCAAAGTAGCTCTTCATGCGTATGCTATCTGTTAAATAATATTCATTACAGACTGGGTGTAAAAAACACTAAGGCATTAATAACTGAACTTTATTATCCTGATAAATTCTGTAAAAACAAAGTGTCCTTTTTCTGTGGTGTAGCATGAATATATTTTACCTAAAAAGAAAGAATTTGTATGCGGCCTTTTAACGCAGAATTTGCACAGACTAACTGACTGATCAATACTGGTGTGTGTTGTATATTCACTCATCTGGTCTTCTTGGGACTCGAGAGTGTCATATATCATACTGTATGTGTCGGCACTTCTCGCTTCCATAGAGGTAAAATATTTACTTGGGAGCTGCGTTCTGGGCAGTGACCCTTCGGTGCACCAATGCCATTCAATGAGCACACAAGCAAACATTTCAGAAATGTTATCAACAGTCGTCAGAACTCGCTTCGATAAACACTAATCTTACGTCAATCTTTCATTAGGGTTTGCCCTTGTGCTGTTTATGAAACGTGCGGAGTGACGACTGTCCTGATGTTAGTGCAGTGTGTCATAATCAGCCGATCTTTTATTCCTGTGCTTGAGACGAGCCAAGCTCATTGGACTGGCAGAGCGGCACTGCATCACCCACTGGGAGCTGCAGCTCCTCAGCCTTTAACTGCTTCAAATTGCAGTGCTTATTCCTTCTTTGCTATTATGTTGTCACAGCTGAAGGCAGTGCAGATGGATTCTTCTTCTGCTGCTCTACACTGTGCTGTAGCTAAAATCTGAAAATGTATTATATAGCTATTTTTAAAAACAATCTTTCTACAGCAGGGAGATTATTGTATGATAAAGTATAAAGTGTTGTCTGTAAACTGCTGCTTTATAAATTATAGAAAAAAAAAATACAAATAAAGCCAGAAACAATACAGCAAAGAGCTTGGTGTATTTTGAATATATAAATAAATATATATACAGAGTCATTTTTAGATTGTAGCCAGTTAAATGTTCTCTTGTTATTTGTTTACTTTTGGATTGTTTTGGATTTTATTTGAGAAAATGCATCAACCCGAAAAAGTATTTATTTATAGTGTCATATTGTGTTATACATACATTGCAACATTTTTCGCTAATTTTATGTGATGCATGTATCATTGAATGACAATATATTATTGATATATTCAGTAAATAAGTCATACAACAATATTGCATTTGGAAAACACACATTTTCCGTCCACGGTTTTATGGGCAAGAGCCTAACTTTTCACCGTTTTCTGCTGCTATTTTCTCAAACGCAGCTTTTTGTAAATGCTCTATTTGCTGAATCTTTTCTTAAAAGCCCAGAGCAAATGTTATAGTCATTCATGGCTACAGACAAACATTGAAAGATGAAAGGAACTGCTGCCACTATTTCAGCAAGCCTCTTGGTGTCATAAGGTTAGGCCGACATATTTCCATGCCTCTTACTTAAGAACAAACACAAGTCTCTGGACCATGTGATTCATTTGAATAAATGGCAATATTTGGCCACGGTCTCCCAGTGACCTTGTCATGCTTTCTAGCCACCAGCTAACCCACAGCACCTGTTTCTGCTTTATAGTTGCCTGCATCCAATTAAAACCTCATTGGCAAGACCAAATGTGATTAGTCCCTGTAACACTAAGACATAATTGATTATTTACTGAAAGTCAGCTCATCCCCAGTAATGTTTACTAGTGTTGCCCCTTGAGCTCTGAGGTCACTACATAACCATTGCATTCATGAGACATACTGTGTCTCAGAAAGAGCACCTAGACAACAGCAATGTGAACGCTGAATAATCAAAGAGGCTTTCAGGATAAAGCAGCCTCCTGTTTCTGCTGGACATGACCCTGTGATCCTGAAGACCAGGCTTAGTTTCTAAGCATACAAGCCACACCTAACATTTCAAGAGAAACCCATTGTTATATTTAAACTTGAATCTGCTGTATTACATTCCAGCATTTTACTCTGAAGTAAGACCATGAGGTCATTGGTTAAACCGTCTAGCAAGACATCTGGGTGATGGAATATAAATGCTTATTTCTGCTTGAATAGTAATATAAAAATCCATTACCCATGTCTTGACATAATTCCAAAAAGGTTTAGAACAGTAGAGAGAATACACTGGCAGGGTTTTCCCGTTCAAAAATGAAAAGTAATAGATATTGTAAAGAGAAAAAATCTTGCTCCTTAGAAGACATCACTGTCTTCAGAAGATAAAACTCTGACCACCTCTGAAGTGACACTGCGTGGTTTTGTAACCTGGGTGTGACAGCTGAGTGTCCTGAAGAACCTAATGACTAAAACAGAACGTAATGTCTGAAGCTCCCTCCGTGGGCCTCTGCACTCTTCTACGGGGAATACAAGAAAGCCACCTTATGTTCACTTTAGCCAAAGTCACAGGAAATTGGATGTGCCCATGGAAATTTGACTTGGTCTATCATCACATTCATGAGCGGTGTGTCGGAGAGCAAAGCCAAGCAGGTGGAATGTGCCCCATCAAAGCACAATAGACAGATATTTCTTTTGAGGTTCTTCAGTAGTTGTAGCTGCTGTCGGACAACATTCTGGCCATTCTGGTCTTGCATATACATACGTTGGGCACCTTCAGTCTGAATCACAGTGCTTTTCCAGCTGGGATGCAGTTGGGGTTTACGCCCCACTTCAAAGAGATTTACTATGAGTCCTTTTTGCATTAATGACTCGATTCCTCTTCCATCTTTTTTAAACCTAAAAGCATGAGGAAAACTGCAAGCATATGCAAAAATGTCCAATATGTGAGCCTTTCCACTCACTGCAGGAAGAGCATTTGAAACACATGGTGCAAAAATGTTCATAGCGTTCATGTCAACCGTTTTGCATTCAGGATCTGTACAGCATCAGGTGTGACTACAGAGAAATTCATGGATTAAAACTAAACAAATTCTAATGATAAAATAATTCCTTATTTGTACAACAATAAGCAGAAGCTACATATTATAGAAAGACTAAAATGCTAGATAAATTTGTTTGTGAGTATGTTTTATGATGACACGAGTTAATGAATATATGAGCAAGGATAGATGTATGTGACTGCAGGCAGGTGGGGTTCCGTCATGGGGGGGTTAGGATGGCTGTATGTGCTGTTAATGAATGAAAGTGGCACAGAGAGGCATATCTGTGAATGTGTGTGTCTGTATGTGAATGTGTCCATGACATTTTAGTTAATGGCTATTGTGCAAAGCAGTAGTAACTGACAAATGTGACTGATCATTTTGAGAGGCACCCACCCTACACCTTATGGCGGGCAAGTAATCGGGGAAATAGACAGAAAAGTGTGTTCCAAGCTGTTCCTGCATACAACTTAGTTAACGTCAAAAAGGTATATGAAAGTAGCCAAACTGATATTGCAGTATAGGTGAAAACAATCAAGTACCTAGATGCTCACGGGTGTTTCCATGCCAACGAGACAGTATGTGACAGCCTATATATTCATGAACCTTTAATAAGGCCGGAACTTATGTTCTCTGTATCCTTTTACCACAGAGGTGCAAAATTCAGATCCATAAGGAGTATGCAGATGTTAAATATAGATTTCTTTATTTTACATTGGCTGCAATGCTACTTAATTTATTAGAGCTGAATAATGCAGTTACAGTTCAGAAGCTCAGTATCAGTGTGACTACAGTGGTATCCGCAGTGGAATTCAGCAGTGGTGATTGTGTTGATTAAGACTAAGACAAAAAATACTCATCAACTACATTTTTTTTCTTGATGAAAACACAACAAAAATGAAATGGAAAGGTCTTTAATGACGAAAATGAAGATGAATGTTTTTAAAATCGTTGATGAAAAATAAACTCACGCATCTGACGTGACACTCACACTTTCTGACTCTCACGTTCACGAAAGAACTCTTACGGCAAAATATGTTATTCCATTATTAACCTAAAATGAGCTATATCAAAAGCATTAGGGTAGTTTGCAAACCCTACAGACTATTTACAAGGTAATAAAACTCTTACATATATGTAAATGTGTGTAAACAGATGTGTTAATATGCAAGTATTTTGTTTGAGACAATTTTGGTTTTATTTATATTTTAATTCATGACAAATTTCATATAAAGCCATTTAAGAATATTAATGTTCTGCATTACAGCAGTTAAATCTGTGTCCCTAAAGACTGCATGTTCAAACCTAATGGCACGCTGTACTGACAGATGTTTCCTTCATGAATCTAAAGTGGACAGAGGTTAGCTAATCTGTGCGCACGTGTGCATGTGCATGTGTTAGACTACAGCTGAACCTGTTAGTTTCATTTGGCTGCATGTACTGTAGATTTAGTCGGCTAAATCTAGTCTGCGATGGTGACATTAGGCTTAGGTGTGACCATGGCAGCTGGTCAGATGATGCTTAGCATCCCTCAGTGGCCTTGAGATGTTTAACTGCAACGTGACTTCTCTAGCATTCTACACCATATAACATATTAAAAGCTAGTCATTAAGGTCGTTAATATTGCTAGTTGAACAGGTACAAATAGTCAGGAACTAAAAAACAGACAGCTTATAAAGTGCAGGCTTTCAGTTAAAGTAAAGAATGACCCATGTTCTCATGTCTCAAGGTGCCATCTTCACACTTGGCTGTAAAGCCTTTCCAACACTGCAGAACTTATTACTACCATTTTGTTTTTGTTTTTTTGCTCACTATATATGGAAAAATGCCACCATATAATTGTGTTCACTAAGCTCATCCACTCTGCACCATAGGCAGGCAGAGATTTTCTAATCATCAATGCATCTTCCATAAGCACTCATCCAGTGCTGGGTCTGACACCTATCCCAGAGAGGAGAGGGTTCAGAGTCATGCCCCCCAGGGGGGAGAGGGTTCAGAGTCATGCCCCCCAGGGGGGATTCCCATCCGTCACAGGGCACACACACAGTCACATAAATCAAAGACAACGCTGTTTGGCATATGGCTTAATCTCTTTCTCTTTTTCCAAACAAACTGTCTACAAAGAGATAGCAACAGAGCTGTAGGAGGAAACCCAAAAGGAACAGTAAGTAATTCATAAAAAAGGGCGAAAATCAGACCAGTCATTTAGGTCTTCATAAACCTTCGTATATCTTCATAAAATCCGTAACCCATGAATGTAATGAGACAACTGGTTGAATAAACATGGGTTATAAAACATTAGAGTAACATTTTATTTGAAGCTGTCATCTATAATGCATTATACATTCCTTAATTATGCTTTATAAAGGTCCATATAAGATTTAATAAAGCATTACATCCTACTTCTATTGACAGTCATAATGCATTATAATGTTGATTATAATACTTCATAAGCTCTAGTGACACTCTCATCTATAATGCACTATAGATACATTCATAATGCATTATAATGGTCAGAATAAGAATTAAGGATGATGTGTACTGCATTATAAAGGCATATTTAAATGAGAGCTTCATAAGGCAGTCATAATGCATAATAAACATGACTTTAACATGTTGTGCCAGTTTATATAATGTGTTAAGAATGATAGATTCTTATACACATGGCATTTACAGAACTTGTTACCATTGTGAGCTTAAAGATACAAACATATTCTATTACTGAAACAATTACCTGGAAACTAATATCTTGACTTACGAAGTGGTTCATTCTGTATACGGCATTAGTTAAAACAGTGCACATTAAAGGATGAATCAATATTTAGCTGCCCATGAGTCAGTCAAATTAAACTGCATCGATCCCTTGGTGTGGCTGCCATCACAGTGCCCAGGGCTCACACTTCCTGCAGCAATTTCACCTGCAAACAGACTTCACTATAATCAGGTATGTCTGCTATTAGCTAGAGTCCTGGGTACAGTCTGGCCCAAGGACATTATAACCTATCACACAGTCTGTGGTCTATTTTTACAGAGTGACGTGCTTGTCTGTGATAGTTAGCAAGTGTAATACCTGATACTATCTTCGGTGTCTCAGGTATACAACATACCAAAGAATCAGGTCCATAAAATATCCGTGTGGCTGAACAACAATAAAAAGATAAAAAATATGCACATATTTCTATTTTATATATAATCTGTATTATACGATATTATATGACTTGGCAGTTAATTACACTATGTGGGCAATCTGTTTATCTATGTTTTTACCACTTTTGTAGCCCTTAAAAAACAGTAAAAAAAAAAAAAAAAAAACAGAAAATAAGAACATGTGAAGGATTTATGCAAAGAAATCTTTAATTCCGCAATTGGACTGCGCCCAAATGCCCACACAATCACTATCTTACCATATCCATCTTACCTTGAGGTACCAAAACACACTATACATGGAAATTTATCTTCATTTGCTTTTAAAGGCTTATGTTGAAATCTGCTCATCGTCATTGTGTCTTTAAATGGAAGGAAAACATTGAATTGTAGTAGAATTACACATAAATGTAAAACTTGCACCAAATGTGCTAAACTAATTACAGAGGCTAGTGGTAAAAGATTTCTTCCCTCTGTTTTCCTGGATAAATCCTTTCCTTGGAAAACCCCTGTTCACATGTAGCTGAACTTGAATTTGAAGAGCAGAGATTTGCTTTCATTTAGAGGTATATATCACCAATGAAGGGGCCTGAGTTTTGTAGCTGTGCAAATCGTCTTTGATTCAAGACTTCGTTTTTACAGTCGGATATTCAGCTTACAAAGAAGGAGCACAGATTGATGCTTACAGGGTGGGTGAACGGCAGGAACATAAAGCAAAAGAGTTCATTGTCCGATTTTCTGCAGCATTTTTTTCTGGGTATGGTTAGACGCAATTTGGATTAAATATGCACCTGACACACTTTTGTGTGAGTAACAGTTTTTACCACCTATTGAAGTACTCCACAGTTAAATATCAACTAACAACAGTATAAGACCTTCACAGGCAACCTGAAATTAAATCAATCAGCATACAGTCTCCACCTGGCCAGGATGATTGTTCAGTACATAGCCCTGTGACCTTCTACCTCTCGTACTGGGGATTTGAACACCTTTCCTGCTTCTTTGTGTGTGGTGCTCATGTTCTGTTCACATTTGTTTGGGCTTGTGAGCAAGTGTCTCTGGGTTGTCTGTCAATTTTGGTTGTCTTTGCCCAGATAGGAGGTGATAATCTCTGCAGGGTGTGCCCCATATTTGCTAGAGTAGATGGCGGCCTCACTAAGACCCTGTACCGGATAAGCACTTAAAATGGGGGAATCGATCAAATGTGGTTGTATGGATAGAAGAAATATTCATACCAGGTGCAAATTTTATTGAAGAGCGCTTTGAAGATGACCAGTGCGGGATTCCAGGCCATTTCAGGGCACAGGGTCGGTACACCTGACTGCGTGTCTCTGGACCAGCAGAGAAAAGGCATGAAACAAGGATACGACATAGAAACACAGATGCCAGAGGGTCCTACTGAGGCACCTTTCCTGGCTAGTATTGAAAAATGAACAGGAAACGATTACAGGCCATTCTGTAGTGGGGTAGATTAACAGGAATAGTTTACTTTCCCTTGAAATTTTATCTGTACATGATATATTTTCTGTAGGATTTACAGCAGTGGGCACAACATTGGATGATATTTACCCCAGCGGATGATTGACTGCTTAGCAGCATGTGGGAGGCCATTAAGGGAGACTGGTGTATAGCAAACAGCACTGAGAACACAACATCTCGCAGAGTAACCACCCAGCAGTCCGTTCTGGATTGTTCTGACCTGGTACAGTGTCCCCGCGGACCCTCTTCCTGGGGACATGGGCAGCAGTGTTATAACTGTGCGAGCAGGCAAGAGGACAAACAAGCGATCCAGCCAGGAATTAAGGTAGACGGGGATTTATTCCACAAACAAGAAGCACACGGGACGAACGTCAATGACAGATCTGGGGAATACTGACTCATACGCGGACTAAATACACAGGATAGGCAGAAAATAACAGGCAACAGGTGAGTGATGACAATCAGGAAGTAACACGAGGTAACGAGGGGGGCGTGACAAGCAGGGCCTGGATACCCTGGGTGGGATGTTAAGGTAAGGGTTCAGTTAAATGACAATTGGAAGCAGCTGTGAAGAAGTGTACAAAACATTTAAAGTGAGTTATTACTTTGTTCTATTAAAGTGAAAATGAAAAAGCAGCGTGAAGATAGACAGTTGCTGCTACAACCAATGGTTTGTGGCATAACGGTTCTTAAGGAAAATTAGCTTTTAATTGCAAAGGTCCATTCTAGTGGCAGGCTAGTTTACTCATGAGAATTCAACAGAAAAGAGTTATTCAAAGTAACCAAGGAAAGCAGATAGATTATTATGCATAGACATAATCTCCATTTAGCGAAGCCACAGTGTACAAAACCCTCATTTAAGCCTACATATCATTTGCAATACATTACCAGAGTGAGGACCTGAAGAGAATTTATTATTCTGCATTAAAGAACACTTAATCGCTCATTGAAATTGCCTACTAATGTCAAGAACCACAAAGTAATAACAAATATCTATGATCATTGGTAACAATTCAGACAAGACGTTCACCTACATGATTGCAATGCATTTTATTTTATTAAATGTGCCAAGCCAAAATAGGAGCTTTCAAAGGTTAGATTACAATCCACTCGAATAATCATTGTTGCTAAGTGGAGTAAGCATTATAGATAAAAGCTGTATTACTAGCTTACAACAGTCATTAGTGACTGAAATTTAAGAATAATCACAGGCATCCACATGAGTTTTCATTAACTCTTTTGACCCCTAGTGATTATTACGCATTTTATCAAATTTGACACACTGATGGAAACTCTTTCACTTCCACCAGTTTATATCCATTAAAGTTTCTAAGCATTTATAGTTTTGCTTCTTGGTGGTTAAGATAAGATTAAGTGTAGATGCCAGATGGGAAAAATTGGAATGATAAAGTAAACATGCAGACAAGGATTTAGCATGATTTCTGTGTTCTCCATCTTGGACTTTACCATTCTGTGCTATCCTCATGAGCATGAGCATCAGTTACCATGGAAACACAGCACTTAACTAAATAGGCACAATCAACATGTTTAATAGATTTGACCTGACTGCAAAATTTAGGTTCAAAATTAACACTCTGCAGAGCCTTATAATCAATAGTCGCTTAGCTGCAGAACACAGACTTAATAAGCAACTGTTCTCCCACAGCATAAATCCATAGCATAAATTCAAAAAATGATCAGCCTTCAATGACTGAAGAAAGCAAACTTGCTGCATCATTCCTTCAACTACATCGCTGCTGCCATCACAAAGCCATCTGTGTCCCTGTTTAGGAGCAGATGCAGGGTTTGCCAGCGATGGGACCCGCCTCCCAAAATACTGACACCTATTACCACAACACCAGAGCTGCCCTCCTCTGTCTAAGCATCGACCAATGAGAAGGCAACAACCGCACAAAAAAATGAAACAGTGCTTCAGCTGCACACAAAATGAAACTGTGCTTCAGCTGCACACAAAATGAAACAGTGCGTCATTTGCCATTTGCACAAGTATATAAGCTTGGGGTCAGAGAGCACAGGACCAACCATGTGTCTCATTTATCCCTTGGGCATTTTTCAGTTAGGGTGGGGTTGGGGGTTTGGGTTAAGGCAAGTATATATCACTGCAGCTGGGAGCTGAGTGTCGAGTGGGAGGGGCAATGATGAGTAGGAGGGGTTTATCATGAGGAGTAGGAGGGGTTTATAATGAGGATTAGGGTATCAGATGAAAACAGGCCCCTCATTATAAATCCCCCTCACATTGCCCCTCCTAATCGAAATTTGACTCCTGGCAGCAGTGATATGCCTCTTGGTTAAGGGTTTTGCTCAAGGACCCAACAGCATTGTATCTATTCTGCTGACCACGGGATTCAAACCAACAACCTTCTAATTGTGGGCACAGACCTGCTGAGCAACACACCATCCCCCTGACAGAAATAGCACAAAGGATACCTCCTGGTTAAACCTGATCTGAGGTGAACACCATCTTGCTATTGCTTTTTCAGTTTATCTTCAATTCTAAGAACTATTAACGCTTCACAATAAGGTGGTAGGTAGCATAATCAAGGACAGCCAGCTCATCTCTCAGGAGTGTCCCTGCTGTAGTAAACCAGCAGAAGACATTTAGCCTTCATAGTATTAGTACGAAGCCATGAGTTATTGGGTAATATGTGAAAAGTATGTACTGCCTACTGACATCATGCCTGTGTCATGCTGACTCATCCCCTGAGACCCTGTACAGCTTAAGCAGCACTGATGGATGGATGGATGGATGGATGGATGGATGGATGGATGTGTGTTGCTGCTTTGGATAAGCAGTGCTGCTATGCAGTGAGGAAAAGGAAGACTGAAGGCTGCATAAATTGTGTGTTGGCCTCTGGAAAAAGTTGTACACAGTTCTTACTTGAGTGGGTATGATTCTCTTAGGTTCTCAGAGGAGTACTGAAAATACTACCTTGATTTTTATATATATATATATATAAAGCCTAGCTGCAATGTCCCCTGCCATTATAAAATCCTGTAATAACCAGTAACAGGGGTTTTCAACCCTTTTTGACCTAGCGATCCCCAAATGAAAAAAGATCTGAACTAAGGACCCCCTACCACTAAATGTATGGCGTCTGCTGGAGCCCTTTTTAGTATTTTTCACATTTTGTGAATTGGGATGATAACTCCAGTATTTTGTTAATTTACAAATCATCTCTGCAGACCACTGCAACTGCTCTATGAAACTCCCAGCCCCCAGGGTGCGAATCCTCGGTGTATGTTACAGGGCATGCAATATACGTCCAAAAAAACAGAAATGTCAGTATCGGCATTTAAAAACCTATGCATGGATTATAGATTGTGATCATCGTGAGGGTGTCTTCAAAAAGGAGAAAAAAAAACAGAGGTAACTGATTAGATGCAACTGGCCTGAGCAGGAGGCCCCTGCTGGTCTGAGTGTGAGCTGTCAGTCTCATGCTGAGGCACCTCTGTAAGCCTGAAGACGGCTTATCACAAAGAGAATGTGGAACCCATCCACAGCAGCCATGTGCTTCTGCCCAGCCCACGCGATCAAAACCCCGACCAGGAAAACTCTCATGCAGAAACAAATATGGATGCCCTTTCTCCAGCGCCTCTTGCAGACGTTCTGTCATTTATTTTTCTCCCGACATCCTACCTGCTTTTCTGAAGGTCATTATTGCCCATCGGCACGGCAATGCCGCAGAAATCCTACAAATGTACGTGTGTCTCTGGGCTGCTATCTTCATTGTTGAAACTGTGAACTAGCATCCTAATAAAAATGTCAAAATGGATATGTTGATAACTACCAAAAGCACCTTTCATGCCCTCCTCATCAGATATGAATTGTGAGACACTTCCAGTCGAGTTTACTTCTGTGTCCCTGGGGGTATTTTACCTGAAGACGAGGATCAGACCATACCAGCAATAACAACGGCAGGAACAGCCTTCAGGACACGTGTGCTCCAGGCACAGGGTAACAAGTGCCCAGTACAGGGTGACAGCCCAGTTAAGGTCCTCAGTTCCATATTCCCTCATTAGGGGAACAAAAGCCATCTGTGTCTTTTTGGTGAGGGGTTCCTATTCTGCCGTCCCTTCCCCTTTAGACACGGTCACACCCTAATGAAAGGAGGATGAATACTCCTTATTATCAGGCACAAAAAAAAACAGTTACGCTGTCTAGTCATCACATAGAACTGAAAGAGCAGGTGTGATTCCATGCAATGTTTTTCACAAAAGCTTCTCAAATAATACATAATGCATTTCATCCATCCATCCATTGTCTGATCCACTGCAGCACTGCCTATTCCATTAGGGACAGAAACACCTTCGAAGGGAACCCACATAGGCCAAGTTTAATCTTTGCACTCGGGGAAGCAAAAAAACGTCTTGCTTACCTTATCTGTTAATGCATGTACATGATGCGCGCATTGCCTATAATAATGTCTATGGGAACCAACAAACCACTTTTGCAAAGGTGAAAACTGCCAGCATAGAGCTACTGCAATGCTGGTCTTGCCAATTAATTGCAATTTCAACTCTGGCGACCCCCACCGCCAAACTCATGGGAATCCTGTCTGCAACATGTGCCTCTAAATCACCCTGTACTTCCTGAGATAGGCTTCAGATTCACGGTGACCATATAACTGATTACTAAATATTGAAGGATGGAATATATATATGACTTAAAGTCCACTGCAATGAAAATGGCAGACAGTATGATTTTAATTTTAAGAAAGATTGTCCTGCAGCCCCATCTTACAGCTCAGCTGTCAGTGGAAACTCCTCAGCCCTGTTGGTAATTAGTAATCCTTCAAATGTGCTGCGCTGTCCAGCACAGAATTCAGCATAAGAAACTGCATGTTTTTCGTCTTTTGGCAAAAGTTCTATCTTTGCAACTCGTTTTGATTTTATAAAATTAAAAAAGGAAACAATATGTCACATAAACTACTTAAAGCAAAATACGGTATGTATATACTAAAATGAAACTCATGTAAAAATATGAGGTCTGTTGGATATAGACGTTCATTCTGTATCCAAAATGTGAGCACTGAAGGTTCTGCATTATGTTTTTGGTAATAAGCCACTAAAAATGACATCGTGAGTCGACATTGTCTCCAACAGACCCAGTCAGATGCGTGTTACGGTGCTTGGGTGCCAACAATGAGAAATTCACACGGAATGACAAACAATTAAACAACAAAAAAGCAAATGAAATAGATCAGACGATATGTGAGAAACAGACACACTGAGTGTCTGTGTTCCCTTAGAAAAACATAAATATTAGTACTAATTACAGTAGTACTAATATAAATCATTAATGGATTCATCCCACTGCTCTGTTTATTGTCACTTAAGCTTTGTTACAAAGCTCCTCCGATGACGACGTCCCTCTGTGACTTTTGCTGTGTGTTTCATGACTAATCCTTGTATTTTATGATTATAAATCACGGTTGGTAACATTTTAGTAATTTATAAACACATTCATAACAAATAATAATGTATTCATAAAGCATTATAAACATGGCTATAAATATTTATCCAAAGCTATGACACATTATAGCCATGTTGATTATGCATTATGAATGCTTTATGAAGTTCTCTTCTATAATACACTATAGATACCTTTATAATGCTGTACAAAGCATCCTTAATTCATACAGTATATTGACCATTATAATGCATTATGAAGGTATCTATAGTTCATTATAAATGAGAGCTTCATAAAGCATTCATAATGCATAATACACATGCTGTACACGGAATAAATGACATCGTCTAAATACGCCTCACAATTTGGGACATCACCGAGCACCTTTTGCATGAGCCGCTGAAAAGTGGCCGGGGCATTGCATAACCCGAAGGGCATGACTGTGTATTGGAGGAAGACATCGGGGGTAACAAAAGCAGAAATTTCTGATGCGCGAGGGGTGAGAGGAACCTGCCAATAACCTTTTAATAGATCTAATTTTGTCACATATTTGGCAGACCCAATCCGATCTACACAGTCTTCCATACGTGGAAGTGGGAAAGCATCCGGCCAGGTTACGGCATTTACCTTACGGTAATCGGTACAGAACCGGGACGTTCAATCAGGCTTGGGGACGAGCAAACATGGGGAACCCCAGGGACTGCAGCTAGGCACAGCGAGACTGGTTGTCATCAAATAGTCAGTTTCCTGAGCCAACAAATAACGCTTATGCGGGCTGACACGGTAAGGGTGCTGTTTAATGGGGACATGACCGACAACATCTATATCATGTTCTACAACAGAGGTACACGAAGGAGTATCCAAAAACAGGGAATGAAACCTACCTCTGTTCTTCTTACCAATCAGGCACACGCGGTTTGAATCCCCAAGTCTGAACACCCCCCTGAGGGGACCCTCCCTCCAGTTGCCAAAATCTACTGAGGGAATCCCCCCGCCTACCAAGATCGTGCAGTTTCCGACCCTCCCCCCCCCCCCCCACAAACTGTGTTTTTAGCTATGGCCTGTTACCATAGCTTACTGACACACTAGGTGATGCTCCGAATATTCAGTAACCAGACTCTGAGTCTCTGTTGACCAGCAACCGATAGCAGCTTCCTCCAGGTACTCCGAATCCCCCCCCTCCACGCACACACATGCACACTGAGGTCAGTTGGAGGTAACAGATTGTGCATGTGTGAGTGAATAGTGTGAGTGTGGATGCCCTGTGATGGGTTGGCGCCCCATCCTGGGTTGTCCCCTGCCTTATGCCTGTATGCTCTGAACCCCCAACAATTCAGCAAAGGACAAGCAGTTACAGAAAATGGAGAGATGGATGACCAATTGACACAATCCATTTTGCAGATGTGATCCAAGTTATAGGTCTTAATGCAATGGAACATTAAGGAGGACTTGCTGTAAAATGTATTGCTTTGGACAAACTATGGTGAATGCTTTTAACTCAGATGTAATTAATTGTATGTCCATTCTACTTGTTTTGGGTTTCATTACATTCTCACACAACATGCTAATGGCACGGTGAAGGGTTTCAAATTGCAAGGTAACAGAGTAACCGACAGATACTGGAGTAACTCCTGGAAGTGATTTCTCAGGGCTTTCACGGTCCTTAGAGTGCTGCACTGCACAGACGGGACCTTCACTGGCAGCTCTCTCACATTAACGGCAGCCAAGCTGGAGCTCATATTGACGGAAAGGCCTATGATGGGACCAGCCTCTGGCCTGTGGGTTTTACGTGCCAAGTCCCGTCCAGCTCCCGCTTCCCACAATTCCATGGAACGCAGCTCACTGGGAAAATGTCCTCTAGCAGAGCAGACTGCGAACAGCACATCTGATACTGTTTTCACAATGTTTAAAAAAACAAAAAACATATGAAGGTAAGGATCCCATGTGGAACCCGGGCTTTGTGAGACCACAGCCTTCAGGTGAGTCTGTGCAGCAGAAGCACGACGGCTTTGGGAATCGTCCCACTTCACCTGGATTCCTCTTTTATGGAGAAGCTGTCTAAGTGATTCTGGGTCACCAGGAAAAATGTATTGATTCTGTGATGAATGTCTGTGCGCCAAATGGCAGGCCATCGAGTCTCCGTGTATGAGACTACCTGCAATCTCCCTTCTGCCTCTTTGGTTAGTACTGCATATAATGGTATAAATCATTTATATTGCATTAGACCAAGGTCTTGATGAAGCAAATCAATAATGTTACAGCCTAAGCGTGAATGACCAAGCCTTAGAGAGCTTTACCAAGTGAAACTTACCCTGATATATGTGGTATATAATATGACATACAGACATCATATCTTATTACACTGAAACTGCAAATTTCAATGTAATTCTAATATAGTTGCAGAAATTCTAAAGTAAAATCAAAATTACCAAATTTGCCAGGACTAAGAACATGCATAAAGCTGCAAAGTCCTTTAACGTTTCTCCATATTTTATTTAAATACATAATTTCATTTGACTGACGCAATTTTCCCCAACATCTTATGAAACCACATTACTGGGGGTGTTATGTCTGGGTGACTGCAGTTTTAATCCATTATTATTTGTGTGCATCCACATTTAATTGGTTTTATTTATTACATCGGGAGTACTAAGCTTTTAGCATTACAGTTCGTG
Organism: Gnathonemus echidnorhynchus; assembly: GCA_026776725.1. NCBI lineage: Eukaryota > Metazoa > Chordata > Actinopteri > Osteoglossiformes > Mormyridae > Gnathonemus > Gnathonemus echidnorhynchus. Next base: position 15,667,596 of record JAODJU010000119.1, read on the forward strand.
ATGAAGCACTCACCACAATATGCCGGGCATATAAAAATACGTCCTGCCTATTGCACTTTGGCATAATGCAGCGCCTTCTAATTAGTTTTGAAGGCTCTTTGAATTTGACATTTGACAGGATAATTGTTTGTCTTTTAATCCTGTACCAACGACCGGGGAACATCCACAATAAAGTGCTCATATCAGCCTACCCTTTGTTTGATTCGTTTTATTTTATTGGTATTGTTTTATTTGGCCTTGAATCTGATTTCACATAATAATAATAATAATAATAATAATAATAATAATAATAATAATAATACATACATACATACATACATACATATTTACAAATGCTTTTCTGGTTAGAGTATTCCTAAGTTGTACCTAGAATGCTGTAGCGCAGCTTCGGCTCTTGCACGGTATTTCCAAGTCCTCGTTCTCAGCGCTGTAGACATTAGGACCCCGCAGACTCTGGGAGTGGTGAATCTCGCTCAGGGTCCCCTATACCTCCCTGCCAGTACTACTCACTCAGCGACCGGAGATCATTGCTGCTGCTTTTCTGACCCTGGGACTGACCTGGGACAGGTGCTAGAATCTGACTTTGAAACGCAATCCCACAGATTGCCCGTCTGGATGGCGTGTCCACATTGCACACCTACCATGCAACACATTTAGATTTTTGGGGGTCTTTTTTGGAGAAACTCTTGCCCACTTTTCATGTTGCTGGTAGCTTGCGAGTAATTTCTTGTGGCTCCTCCATCGATTTATTATTGATATTTTTTCCCGTCTTTCCTACATTAACTCTTCGGGGTACTTCGACTGCCCGGCACTCATGAATTCGGATATTAATATATACCTCGGCCGAGAGAAGTCAAATATTATGAGAAAGAGAGCGCTTATGCTGCGGAAGGGATGCAGCTTTGAAATAACGAGGTAGGTACACTGACTTTTGATATACTGCAGCTTTCTTAAAATTCTACTTCACTGTGTAATATATATATATATATATATATATATATATATATATATATATACATTGACTAAAAATCGACGGAAACGATAATCATGCACCGACCGGCAGCGGTAACACTTTCTCGTTGCATGTCATTGCGGTATTGTGTGTATTCGGTGCTCCCGTACGTAGTGATGGGGGTAAGCGATCGATGCTTTAGAAGAAAGCGGCGCTTTTGTTGTGTGAGATCGGAGTTCCCATGCCGCTGATCCGCAGATCCACCTTCGATCCCTTTAATCAGCTGAACCCTTTTCTCCGTGACCCGTGTGTTCGTACTACTGAACCTGACGGAGCCGTGTTTCCAATCAGCGCCGGCACGGTGAATCCAGGTACCACCTTCGAGACATGCTGAGCACAGACACCTTACAGTAACTTACGGCTAAGTGTTTGTTTTATACAGGCGGTAGCAGGCAGCTGGGAAATTAATGAAACACATTTTTCCCCGTATTATTCATCTACTCTTTAAAATACGAAGGAATCACATTGTAGTAGCCTACCCTATAAGTTATATTTATTAGTGTATTCGACTGCAAAACGGAAGTAAAATTGGTTTTGGGGCATGAAATGGAAGAAAAACGGTCTCCACTTTATAATTTCTCGCATTTAGCCAAGCGCATCCCTCGGGCTTGTATAACATTTATTGCGGCAGGTTACCGGCGAGGTACGAACTGTGACCGGGGAAAGAGGCTGCGCTTTTCGGTATCCATGCGGAGCCAGGCACGTAATAAACCCCGGGTGGGATTAAAATATGACCGGCCCTCATAGTAACAGCCCGGGCTGTTCACTTTGCTGCTGTGATTTACTCTAGCTTACTTAAATAAATGCATTTATTATACGTGTAAACGTCCACCGCTTCAGTTTCTTTTATCATATCTCGCCCATCTTAGCTGCATCCCGTTTCTGTCAGATCAGCTCTCTTACAGCCGCTAGATGGAAGCACCGTTTCGCTGTAAGCATGTGGAAACGTTTCAAATTTTGGATTTTTTTCTTGGATTTGTTTCTGTATCTTTTTGGTTTTAAGGCGGTTATTAGTTTGATGTTTACACATGTATAGATGGGCTTGGTTAACCATTTATAATTTACAAAAATACGTTTTTAGACTGATAGAGCGCAGGGTTTTGGTCATTGGTTATGTTTTCTTTTCTTGCTTTTGTGTAGGCAGATGTTATATAAAACAGTTTATATATATACACACACACACACAATTTGACACGTGGTAATTTCATTCGGCTCGTGTATGTGCTGACATCCACTTGGACGTATTCAGGGCTGTGTGACTTGTGTTTAGTCTCTTTACTGGCTGTTAATGTTTAGAGAAGCTGGGACAACCAGGGTAACGAAATTGTACTTTAAATGAGGACACAACATGGCAGAGGCTGTAAATGATATGTAGATTTATTATTAATGTACAGCATTGACTGTCTTGCTCACAGAATTAAATTACAAATCAGTCACTGGAAAGAAAACGTTTACACCTAAGGAAGATATTCAGCGTCTTGAAAAGGAATGCAATGAAATGAAATGGGATTGCTTGGTTACGTGTGTTCGTGTTGTGCTGTCGGTCTGACACATGGACTCAGGCTGGACTGTGTTCATCTGTTTGCCATTCTGCAGGAGTGGGGGTGTCTGCAGGAGTGGGGGTGTAGCATCATATTGGCTGCTATTTTTATCCTTGCTTGGGAAATTCACTACAGCTTTTAGGCTTTGATGGCTTAAAAATTGTATTTTTAACAAATGAGCCAAAGGCTTGACATTTACTGCAAGTATCAATGGGTGTGGCACAGTGGACTCTGGGCAATGCAGACTATCACTGAAACATGGAAATGAAATCCAGGCCTATTTGTAAAAAGCTGTCAAACTGTTTCCTAATCACCCCATTTTTGACATGCATGGTCCTAACAAGCTGTAAATACAATGATAAGGGTACAGGATCTTTTTTTTTGTTTTGTTTTGCAATAAAGCAACATCTAATATTTTCACAATGAATAGTCAGATGACTTACATTTGATTGAAATGCCTGTAAAAAAGAAAGTGGGCGAATTGGGAGGAAGGTCCATCTGAATTATTCCTAGATTTTAATTTGATAAACAGCTGATATTTCATGTCAGACTGACATCATTGTATTTACTATAATTTATATTTGTAGAGTCAAGCACATGTTCTGGGTTAGTATTAAAAGGATGTGATTCATTAGGGTTGCGAGATGGTAATTATTGACTTTTTTTGCTTTGGCTATCCAGCTACACAGCAATGTGATGTTTTAGTAAAATGAACTAAACTCCCAAGTGGGAATCCCATGTAATGGCTGTGAGTCCAGTGGCGTGATCTGTCATCATGTCACTAACACGTGGCTGCATGCTGAGTGTGTTAATGAAAAAGTACAGCCGTTAGTTACGTTTTTTCGCTGCTACAAAGAGGATAAACTTTCACCATCTAAATTTCTCTAGTTAAGTAGAGATGTAGCTATTTGAAAAATGGAAGCGAAGTTAAAATGTGAAAATCAGATTATTTTTTGATATTTGTTATGGTTTTGGTGTGTGTTGTGAAACATTGATTTGATTTGTTGGTGACAAATTAGCGGAAAACAACATGATGTCATAATTAAAGTCAGGGCTCATTTAGTAAATGAGTGAAGCAGCACTGGTCTGTTGAGGGGTCTGTCTGGACCAAAATCCACTCCTCGGAGAGCTGCCCTGGGTCGAACTTTCTCGGGTTTGTTCATGGAGCCCAGCTACCCTGGCACATCATCTCGGCGTGAGATGTTTTGGAGGGAACCACGCTCAGCTGTTAAGACGCACGCTGTATGTATGAGAAAGAGACTACACTTTCACTACAGTGAATTACAAATAAAAATTCAAGCTTTTACTGTATGTGTATATGGCATAATACATTGTTCATATGTCATGCTATGAAGTCGACTGATTGGCACAAAAAATATCAGATATAATGATAATCATGAGAGTTTATTGATCCGCCTGGGATAATTCTCTTCTCGCCTCCCCTGTCCTGATCTCCATGACCAGCAGCCACCAGCAGAGGTGTCCATGGAGCTGGGGGTTAATGGCCTTGCTCTGGAGCCCACAGACGTGACTCTTCTGCTGAGGCCGGGCTCAGGCTGGTGACCTTCCTATCACAGGCTGAGCCACACGCTGACCCCCTACCATAAATGTAGGATATAATGCTGTGTAAAATGTTATCCTGAAGGTGAACATTGGTCATTTTCAGGCTTCTTTCCCTTATTCAACCCTTGAGTTAAATGATCATGAATGAAATTAACACTATATATGAATAAATTAGGGCCACTATATCAATCTGTTTTCCTATTGTAATTATATAGTTAAATAAGTGGCAAACAATAATGTGTATAATAATAATCCTGTGAAGGGGAAGTTTTAGGAGGCAAAGCTCAGGGCAGGTGGGGTTTTCTGGGATTTCTAAGGATTATCAGAGCCTGCGCTGTTTGAACTCCCAAAATGTCTTTTTAAACATACTGTAAGCAGATTTAGTTAGCAGCTCCCCTTATATAAACATGGCCAAGCATGCAGTTCGCAAGTATGTGCGCATATGTGTCTTCATTCTTGTGAAAATGTTTGTGCACCTGGGTGCTCGCTAAATTACGAAATCCTTTTGAAGTCAAGAACTGCCTTCTTTTCATCTTCTCTGAGTGCTGCATGCATAAGGATATTCCAGCATTTTGTGACCAGGAAAACGTACACGTGATGACTGAGAAAGGGCGTAGTCATGCAGGCCATATAGAAAAGAGGCCGTAATCATCATAGAGATGTAGAAGAGACTGCCTTATATTGTAATTGCAGAGCGCTTTGTTATGCATGTCGCCTGTATACATCCTCCGCTGTATAACTATGCGCGGCTTGGTGTTCATTCATCCCGCTTGATTTGTGCTGAGGATACTTGAGGCCGTCCTGGAGGATGTCACTGCACGAAGGCAGCTCGATGCGGCTCATCATCCCCTCTGCGTGTGACCCTCACGCCTCCGGCTAGCAGCCATCATCCTGCCAAGTGCTGCTGGGATATCGCTGCACATCCCGTACTGCCTTTAAGGAGACCATCTGCACGCTCGTGTCTGCGGCTAGCTCCGCCCACGCCGCTGGGCCCCCCAGCTCAAGAGCGTGGCTCGTTAATATTTAAATCAAGCCGGTATCTCAATTTTAACTCTCATTTGTAGTTACGTCGGACGTGAGTTACACCTCAGGCGTGTGCGCTGTAGCCTGTGTTCATCCGAGGAAGCAGGACAGGCGTGAATAAATAGACAGCCTGACAGATCCACCCGTCTGCATGATGTGTCGCCTGTCTGCTACGCTCCTGATCAATAAGGCCGGACTGAATGGTCCCAAAGACAGAGAGATGAGATTTCGGAAAGCAAGCTTTTTTTATTATGTATGAAGGATATTTGGTGTAACGTGTGGGGGCATGCAGTGAATTATGGGATCTAAAATAATGATTCACCTACAAAATATTAGGCAGGCAGTGCAGACCCTCACTTAGTGTCCATTGCAGTAGATGCACCAGCTTGTTAACGCAAACAGGCTGCTCCCACAAACGGCGTGTGGTACGTAGATGTATTTTATTGATCCCGGGGGAAATTCGTTTGCATCATTTGCTCAGCAGCTAAGGAACATGAAGTGCACGGATACAATCATCTAAAACATGTAATATGTCAAGTGTCTGATTCATGCAATATGTCTGATACAATGCACATGTACTGTATGTAGATGTGCATAATGTTGTTTTACTATCTTGGCATGTATTATGGCCGGGGGTGAGGGCCGACCTCCCAGTAGGGCTTCTTTGGAGACCATGATGGAATGAGATGGTGGCTAACGATGCTCCAAGACAGCACCCCCAGAAGTAATTATTTATTTATTTATTTTTTTAATTTTGCCACCTCCATCTTCTCTGCTGCTAGATCCACTAGGAAGACCGATAGGTGGGGCAGCTGCTTCTGGCCCCCCCCCCGCAGCAATATCGAGTCCCTCTCTCACATGTGCACAACATTCATTACGCTGCTAATATCACACATGCTTTTTGTATGACATGCTACTTTAATATCTCTTATTTTATGTAAACAATCTCATTATGGTGGGAGTCATAATCCAAAAATATTTGTTGCAAAACATAAAACAATTTTGAAATGTAATAGTTTGTAATGTTTTGTAGTCAAACTATGTTGTCGAGGCATATATTTAATCAAAAAAGCATGTTTGTAGAATTTGCTAACTACTGCAGTGCATGATGGGTACAATATTTGGGGGGTGTGGCATGGGGCAGCCATTTTTGCCCCAGGGCCCAGTGTACCATTGTTCTGCCATTGGTCAGCTGTGGCTACAGCTAAACATATATAGCAGGCAAACAGGGGCAAGAGGGAAACCTATTGTCTAACTAAGCGTTAGAATGCTGTTGACATGTGATGCCTTTGATTTTATCTGTGGCATGATTATTGATGCCCAACATGGTGGTTCCATCATCTCAATAACAGCTGAGATTATTGTGCATGAAAGTATTTTTTAATGGACAATGGAATAGCCACCTAGATTTAAAAAAAAATGTTTGATGACACATTTGGCTATATCGACTTATCATTAAAGCAGCAAAACATGTATGGTGGGCTTTTTCTTGTGTGGCGAAAAGGATATTTGGGAAATTAACCCAACTAATTGTGCCTTTGTTTGCATTCTCCCCGGTCATTTTGATTGCTAATGTTGTGTTTTGCTTAAAAATCATGCTGGCGGAGTAGGCCTTATTCCACATAATCATCTACAGCTGCACTTTCTATGCAGTGAAGAGGCTCATTTGCAGGGGGAGGGAAAAAAAAACGACAAGAAAATAAATAACAGAGAAGTTTGCTTGATTACAGGCACATATAAACTTGACTCCGCTGAAACATCTGTTTCGATTTAAACCTTAAAGATATATACCTATATATTACAGCAAGCATAGGCCCTGCCAGGAAACTCATCTGCTCTGGGCCAGTGCAGAATCAGCCTGTATTTATCTGACCGGTATTTAAAATGCCAGCGGTTCTAGGCGCACCGCACGACGAACTAGGACAGCTGCCGTACCTCGGCGTGCCTTTTCCTTTAACGTTTGTGTAAACACAGAGCCCCCCCCCCCCCCCCAGTTCCTTTAAGTGGCGGTGGAGCCTCAACGGAAGAGAGATTGTATAAAAATATAATGAACTTTCCAGAACCAAGGGTGAAGGAGCAGCGTGAGGCCACTGTCTCTCTGAGTAAGTGCCGCGTTAAACCCTATTGCTGTCTGGGATTCACTAGACTACATCTAGGCATTCATTTTACCATATATTGATCGTACAGCTGATATCACTGTTAAACATTCTTCTTTTTAATTATTAATTCACATTAAAAGAACAAGCTTGCATGTACGGGAACTAATAAGCGTGACACATGGTATATCAATTACTGTAATACAGACCTATTTACATTCATGGATTTTGCACACTTTTCAGTGAATGTCGAATGTGATACTGAAACCTCCCAGATGAAATTAAACATGTTCATTGTGCAGTCTCAACAACCAAGCCTCTGCTATAGATTCTGGAAAGCCTCTATACAAAAAAATTTTGGAAAAATCTAAAATAGCAATGAATGAAACCGTGCGTAAAGGCTTCTGATAATGTTGCATTCATTAAAAATGTATCTAAAGTGCAATATCACCTGAATGATACCTGTCTTAGTAATTGTAAGGTAGCACCTGTCTGTGATCAGAATTTTGCCAGTTCAAGCCCCAGCCTCAGTAGAATAGTCACATCTCTTTTGGGCCCTTGAATAAGGCCCTAACCCCCCCCCCCCCTCCCCAAAATGCTTCTGCGGTGCTGGAGGAAGGCCTCACCTGATGCTCAGACCCCAAGCCTCACTCTCAATCGTCTACGTACAGTGTAGCCAAAAACTTTTTCTACACTGTGGAAAAAGATGGTCAAAAAAGGAAATGAAATTGAGGATACTCATTGAGAAATTTTATGACTTTTCCACAATGCATTTGGTATTTTAGCAGTTTTAGCCATGTTGGGGAACTCAATTAACCCTACAAATGCTTGTGAAGAGAATGACCACCAAGGCTACTTGTAGAAACTAAGGGCACCGAATTACCTACCTATTTGGAGCCTCTGCTGTTATGTGTCATTTTAAATGATGTCTGTTGTCACAGGACAGAGCACACGGGAGATTGGGACTTTCATGGGAAGTGCTTTTATTTTCAGACCAGGCAAACAGAGTTGGAGGGAGTGATGCGGAGACATAAACGGGGCACGAAGTAAGAGGTCGGAGAAGCCGGTGAAGTCAAGCCGAGGGGGGTCACAAGACGTGGGGCAGGCGGACACGGGCAGGATTCGGGGAAGCGGGGAGGAACGGAGGACAGGGCTAGGACTGCAAAGAAGACAAAGCAATAATCGCTCAGTATGTCGCATAGAGATCAACGATACCTCACGCCGAGGAGTGCGAGGTGACTCCTTTTAAAGCTGCTGGTCCAGGTGGACGAGGTTCTGCCGATTAGGAATTGCGCTCCATTCGTCGGGGGCCTGGTCAGGATGTGACACAACCCCCCTCCCGACGGTCGCCACCTGGCGGCTGAGGGGACCGTTGGGGCCGCCCCTGCGGCTGTGGTCCTGGCTTATCTGGGTGAGCTAGATGGAAGAAGGTTACCAGCCCCGGGTCCAGGACATCAGCGGCGGGAATCCAGGTGCGCTCTTCTGGACCATAACCCTCCCAGTCGACCAGGTACTGGAGGCGCCCTCGGGAGTTCATCAAGAGGGGTTGGTACCCTAAGACACAGTGAAAAGTAGTCAGCCCAGTCTCTGACAGAGGATGGGAATTGTGGACATATTCGGTCCACGGGAGGTAGCATGCCCACTGCATCGGATGGTCGGAACAGAGGCTTTGGAGGATCTTGGTGATCTCCTGCTGAGTGCGTTCCGTCAGGCCATTGGTCTGGGGGTGATAGCTGGAGGATAAACTCAGGGATACATTAAGCAGCTTACAGAAAGCGCAGAAGACCCGGGAGGACCTCTATCGGACACTATGTCCTTGGGAACACCCAAGTAAATAAGATCTCGGCAAGTTCTGTAGTGGAGGGCAATTTTGGCAGTGGGAGAAGTCAACACATTCTGGAGAAGCGGTCAACAATAGTTAAGATCACCGAATGGCCCTGTGAGAGGGGCAGGTCGGTCATGAAGTCGAGGTTGATGTGGGACCATGGGCACAGTGGGGTCGGCAGGGGTTGGAGCAGACCGGCCGGGAGATGTCAAAGCGCCTTGTGTTGGGGACACGTTGGGCAGGAAAGCACAAATTCCTCCACCTCCTCTTTCCAGTTCGGCCACCAGTAGCGTCGAGGGATCAAGTGGGTGGTGGTGGCGATCCCCGGGTGACCAGAACTGAGAGAAGTATGGATCCACTGCATGAGGGCTTGATGGTGTGTGTCGTGAACAAAGAGCTTACCCGGCAGGTACTCTGCAGGCACTGGCTGATTTTGGTGCAGATCTCGCACCTCACGGTTCAGGTCCCAGGAAATTAGTCTCAGAAAGCAGGAGGCTGGCAGAATGGGGGCGGGTTTCTCAGGGGTCGTTGGTAGGGTGACCACCTAATCCATGTCAGGAGGGACACTATGAGCGACTTCAGGTTTTACAAACTGCTTTGAAACCGAAA
>JAODJU010000119.1:15677364-15692015 GCA_026776725.1 Gnathonemus echidnorhynchus
CTTCTCACCCTATCCCTAAGGGAGAGCCCAGACACCCTGCGGAGAAACCTCATTTCGGCCGCCTGTATTCGCGATCTGTACAGGATACAAATGCATACTGTACTATGAGTGCAGCAAACAGTAACCTGAGGACGAGATGCATGAATGAGCATCTCGCAGGGATGCTCACACTGCCGGCAGTTGGGAAGGAAAGTATCATACGTGGGGCAGCAATTGCGCGGCCAGACGTGGCGCAGTCGTGGCCGCATATCTCCGCTGTTACAAAGGCTTTAAAGTCAATCAGTCGTAAGTCGCATAGATTGTAAGTTGATGACGACTTGTAGTATTTTTTAATGATGTAGCGTTTTGCCTCACTACATCAATAGTTACTGGAAAAGCTACAGCGTTTTAAAAGTAACTGAGCTACTATAAGCTACTCAGAAGAGTAAAGTTAGTGGTGTGGCTAATTGCAGTTAGCTACTCCCCAGCACTGCATGTACAGTATTTCGATACACTCTCTACGGTCTCCCAGCCTGACCTCATACAAGCGTATGACATTTTGCCTCAAACCCCTTCTGAGAAACAGATTGGCGTGTGAACACCAGCGTGTCCACGCCCCCGTGGGCTCGTCAGTGAGGAGAGCTGGGCTCTGCGCTGGAGGTGTCCTGGCTGTGTGTTAGTGGGCACGTCATCGTCGGTCTCGGCATGTGGTCAGGAGGCGTGTATGGACTGGACTCTGACGGCATGGGAAGGCATTCCTGCAGAGCGGCGATGGGTCTCAGTCAGACCAGGCCCTATTCGTAATATTGTGACTTCAAAGTCAGTTTTTTAGAGTATCATTATGACAGAAAAGCAAACCAAGAGAAGCCTGACCCTGTGTTACTCAGTGTGTGAGAGACTTCATTTCGATAATAAGGGCATGCATCTATATAGGACAACATCTGATATAAAACTGTAGTGCAGTATGCAAATAAGCTGTGGGAATAGCTACTGCCTTCATCTGGGCATTTGTGGTGTATTTATGCACAGTATATTTTGAGTACTGAGTTTACATTTATATTTTTTCTTCCGTCATGTATTAATGTAATTTTTATGCATTGATGTAATCTTTAGGACAGTATTTTCCAAGGATGTGATTAAATATTAATTTACCCTAAACCCCCGAAAAACTGTAACTCAATACAAGGTATGTTTCAAAAGACTTTAGACTCCATATTGTTTGTCTGCTGTGCAAAGGAAATTATTTATTCAGAGAAACATAAATATTACTATTATGCAAGCTGTGTATATCGTTTAATACACTGTCGTCTGGTGTGCAGGAGAGTCTAGGGTCATCATTAAAACTAAACCCTGCAGTTCCATTAAACCACAGTAAATGGCTCCATCTGTTGGACGCAAGTATATCGACAAGCCGCCAAATCCGCACTATGCCCACAGCAAGCTGGTCACTACAGCACGTCTTTCCTGCTCTTTGCAAATCCCTCCAGCAAGGATGGCATTTTAAATACTAGTTGGGAAAGTTGATGAGGGGATTTAAAGGTCACAGAGACATCCAGTCAAAAAAAGTAAACTCAACATTGGAGTCACGGTGGATTTTGAATTGTCACAGTTTTTCATAACAGATGACCCTGAGAGAGAATCCTTTGAAGCACTAAGAATAGTGAGGTTGTGTGCAACACTTTAGCAATATAGAAAAACAAAACTTCATCGTCAAAGGGCACATTGTAAACAACAATAATAATACTAATAATTCGTTCACCTAATTATAGGTTTATGTTTCTAAATATGCATCACCATAGCTGTGATCTTCCGTAGTAGCTGTAGGCCTGTTTCATTGCTTTTAAATGTTAAATGTCAGCACACCTAAATAGGTAATCCTTGAAAGATAATTAGAAATGAGAAATGCAAGGTTTAATTCTGGGCTCTGGAATCCCAGCAAAGTTCGATAATATTGGAGGAGATCGGTAACAAAGGGCCTATGACACATCTGAAGAATCCATCATTGGTTATATTGGATACGTGATGGAAAATGTGTAACGAGGGGTTTAACGATCCAGTATACACAAAAAAAATGTGTAACGAGGGCTTTAACGATGTAGTCTATGTATAAAAAAACGTGTAATGAGGGGTTTAACAATGCAGTCTATGTAAAAAAAAACGTGTAACGAGGGGTTTAACAATGCAGTCTATGTAAAAAAAAACGTGTAACGAGGGGTTTAACGATGCAGTGTACTCATGATTCGGTTCGATAGACGATTCAGGGACCATGGTTCAGTACACTCACGATATATTCAACAAAAAAAATATTAATTAAAAAAATATTAATTAAATTTAATAATTAAATATTAAAAAAATAAATTGCTATTTATTCCTTTTAGGCATGTATTTTAACAATAAGTGTTTTTCAAACCATTTCTTTTCATCTTGCAGTTTTTTCCTTATTCTGCAGACCCACTGCAAGATCCAAAAACAAAATTTCAAAGCAAATCTGAGATTATGCCTATTGCGCCCTCTTGTGCTAACATTAATAAATGATTTCATGCTGTGGTGTATTGTTACATTCCTGTGTGTAACTGTGTGACGTGCTGGAGTATTAGCTAAACAAGGAAAAGAGTAAAATAACACTGGAAGAAGCTAGTGAATTTGTTTTGAAACCGCGAAAAGGGAGACCACAAGTGATAGCAGGGACGCTATCACTTGTGGCCTAGAACATTTTCTAGGTGCTATGATTCCAGTAATCAGGCATTTGGATGTAACACTTTGAAAAGTATGAGCAGAGGATAAAAAGAACCGTGGCTTGGTGACTGTTTGTCTGTAATTTAAATTAGTAGGGGCTTGATTGGATCAGGATTAAAAGCATGAAGTAACCTTATGCTAGTTGTACATGTAATTATTATCAATTTTTTTAATCTGAAAGATATTATTATTTATCTTTCTTACAGTTTTTAAGTAATTACTGTTAATATTTTTTGTTGTGTAACAGAAATGTATGCAGTGGTATGGGAGATTAATAGAGTGCAGAAGGCCATGGAATGAAGAGTCATGGAATGGAGGCTGGAGATGTTGAATACTGCAGATTTTCATAATTTTTCATAAATTTGTTTCATATTTGATTCTATTTGATTAAGATTCTAAGAGAGATTTCCTTGAAAACCAACCTAACCATAGCTATAAAGCCTAAAACAAGTACCGCATGGGAAACACCATCAAAAGATTTTCTTTATTTGTTACTTTTTTGATCTAGCAACGACATCTTCTGTTCTCTGTAGCTGTTTTCAGAAAGTGGGATGTATGTTTTCACAAATTTATTACTGCACCATGCCCAGATATAACCAGCAGGGGGCAGTAGTATAAAAGCAAGCAGTATAGGTTTTTCAATATTTATTTCAGAAAGTGGGATCAAAACACAGGTGAATCACACTGTAACCAGTGGAGTGCTTTCCATCATTGTTGCAGGTAAGAAATTGCACTTTCAGAAAAGTATTTCAGCTGCTACTGTACACTACCAGTCAAAAGTTTTTGCATGTTACTCACTTAACATTTACTAAATATGCACACAATATTCCTAGCTAACAAATAAATTTACAGTATGTTCACCAATTGAGTACCATTATTAGGAAGAAAATGTCATATCTTTGATTAATCAAAGTAACCTCCTCTAGCAGGTATAACAGCAGAGAAAATTCGAGGCATTCTTTCTACAAGGGACGTTACATCCTGGTCTGTTTCATGGGATGAAACAGGTAACTAGTGCATTTAAAGCTCAGCCTAGAATTTGACTGCCATCACCACACAACCAGTTAACAGGATGTCAGACATGCACTGTTACATACTCTTTCCATGTTATAAAGGAAACCTGTTTTACTTGAGTTAAATTTTCATTTATAGTTGTGCACTCAACTTTCCAAAGCTTAACAGGAATTTAAAAATCTGCAGTTTATTGAATAAATGGAAAAGTGGTAAAACCTGTGGTGTGCAAAAATATTTGATTGGTGGTGTGCATACTCAGCTTTACGGGTCTGTCATCCAGTAAGCAACGTAACCACTGTAATGAATCTGGATGAAAGTGGAGAAAGGACAATGCTGCCTGTGGAATGGAGTAGACTTGTTGGTTGCCCCACTCGCTAAAGAAAGATTGCAGTCTTTGCTAATGAGGAGCATTTTATGGTGCATTGGTCTTTTATAGGAAGGTATTAGAAATCCCATCCCCCCCCCCCCAAGGCTAGGGGCCACGAGCCTCATTGAGATTCCAGCCTGACACCGGTGTCTGGAACAGCCAAATGCCAGCACGTTATCCAACCGGTCGCCGAAATGTCATTACGTCAATGGACACGATTGATGATGGCATCTCATTAAGCGTAATCAGCCGAATTAACCTTTGTCTTCAGCAGTCAGACAGAGTGGGCCTTGTTTATTTTTCAGGATAGCATGCAGCCACTGTGGCCACACCGAGGAACTTTCTAGAGAAACAAGAGTAAAAGGATTCCTCATTGGCTGCTAGCTGAAAGAGTGTTCCATGTATTCTGAACACATGCTAATCCATAAAGGATAAACCTGAATTCATGGCTGAGGGTGGGAATACTGGAGCTGTTCTGGTTAGCTACCCATTCTGCTACATTCAAGCCTGTGAGGTCATAATCCAAATACTGTTTAGATTGCTGTCTGGAAGTCTTCCTAAGATGTGTTTCTCACACTCATTCAATATGATTAATCTATATTTTCAATCTTTTTTACTACATGGAATGAACAGGGTTTACCTATAGAAGTGGTCATGATGTACTAACTTTTCTACATTGTTGTAATTCTATGTCAGAACATGTCCAACCATGGTCCAACCATGTCCCTGCATAAAGCTGTTTCCAAGGCAGGAATAAACGACAGATTTAAAGGTTCCCAATTACACAGAAATCATTGCATACTGTGCGTTACTAAAAGCCGGATGATAATGTTATACATCATCCACTAAACGAGCTACAGTTGCTGACCTGAAAGCAGGCTAAATGAACACTAAATGGCGAAGAAGCAACCAGTAATATTTAAGCTGCCATATTGTGCTGAGTATAGGCAGGTTTCTGTGCGACATCATCACAGAGATATGGGCACAACTAGGACGTACGAAGCAGGGCTCGTCATGCCATGAAGCAGAAATGACAAGGAGTTATTGTGCAGGAAACTATAGAATAGATGGCTGGAAAATGTTTGATATTCTGATGGATAAATTATTAGCAAAAGTGAGTGACAGTATCTGCTATGTGATACTTACCCTTCCAAGAATGTGCCGTGAGCTGTCAGGATGGTCTGTCTTTGGCTACGTAGGACACCTGCCCTTCAATTACAAATCTGTGATCCTGTGTCATAAAACTGGCTCCAACTTTGCCACAAAGTACAAAATTATATGTGTCTAAGGATTATGATTACATTATATATACTGTGCAAAAGTTTTAGGCACAGAAACAAATGTTTAGAACTATTTATCTGGATAGAATGTGCATATAAAACACAACCTGGCCTCGCAATATATGTAAATCCATCCATCCATTTTCCAACCTGCTTATCCTACTGGGTCTTGGGGGGGTCTGGAGCCTATCCCGGAAGCAATGGGCACAAGGCAGGGAACAACCCTGGATGGGGGGCCAGCCCATTGCAGGGCACAGTCACACACCATTCACTCACACATGCACACCTATGGACAATTTGGGAACTCCAATCAGCCTCAGCATGTCTTTGAACTGTGGGGGGGGGAAACTGGAGTACCCAGAGGAAACCCCACGACGACACGGGGAGAACATGCAAACTCCACACACATGTGACCAGGCGGAGATTCAAACCCGGGTCCCAGAGGTGTGAGGCAACAGTGCTAACCACTGCACCACCAAGCCGCCCCCATATATGTAAATGAAAATTAAAATAACACAATAAAAAGTAACAAAAATAACTTCTCCACAAAGTTACTCATATCTGGATGGTTAAATGAACATCACTTTGGTTCCCAAACCTCTCCTCAAGAGGTACCTCAGACATTACATGGATTTGTTAAATTTCACTACCAGATTACTTAATTGATTTACTTAATTGGTTAAATAATTTGATGAGGTATTGATTAGCCTGAAATGGATTGCTAGAGGTAGAGTCAACACAATGTACAGGGGTATGTTAGATGATTGCTGCAAATACTGAGGTGACTTGAGGAGAGCTTTGAAATGACAAACATCATAGTTTCACATGAAGATCATTAAAATAAAAACAATAGGAATCCTAAGGTGTGCCATAATGTTACATTTACCTAGGATCTTTAGACAGCACTAGGGATTGTGCTGTTCCACCTTTACGAGATGACGTATTTGAATATGAACATACTCTTACATCCTGTGTCACCTGTTAATATGTAAATGATGACAATATGTACCTGATGACGGTCTTCTTGGGACCAGCGTGCATTTTAGCTGCCTCAGCAAGACTGAGTAGCAGTTCTTTGGACCACAAAGCAAATGTTGGCTTCTGTGCAATTCTAAGCCTCCTGAAAACACTGGAGATAATGGGGGGGGGGGGGGGGGGGGGGGGGGGGTAACGTCCAAACCTAAATCTATGCCCGTGTTACTGGCCTCTGTCCACAAGCCAGGCTTGTATGTGCAGTAAATTCACCCTTTGTGCTTCTGTGCCCATTTCCCTATGAATTTGCATCTAGCTGCGAATATCATCATTCATAGTCAAATGCTGCCACTATTCTGTCATTTTCTAACACTACAAGTACTGAGGAATTAACCTGACTGCCAACGCAGAACTTGGCTTTTGATTTGCATGTTTTGATTTCCACATATTTGTTTACAACCTGTCCAGGGTGTACTCAGGCCTTGTGCCCTGTGATAAATGGAGTGTTCTCCCCTGCATCCCTGACTAGGCGAAGTGGATGGATGGATGGATGGATGGATGGATGGATGGATGGATGGATTTGATCAAAATGATTATCTTTATCTTGGATGAAGTCTCACAAATTGTAGAGTGAACTATTTGCAACCCTGTGACTGAAATACTTAATCTGTACAGACGTGAGTGTTATACCAGGATCGGCTCAGATCATCAGAAAAATCAGGTCAGCTTTACTAGTGGTGCATTTAAATAGTGAGTCTGACTGCTCATTTCAACCAGCATAATCACAAGTCACAAACTCATCACCTCCATGAGTAAGAGTGTATAATCCACCCTTTGATGTAAAATTGATACTTCTCTACAGATGATAAATGTACTAAATTTCTCCAAGTACCACTAGAGGGTATTGAACACAGCAGGGTGAAAATGCTCTGATTTCCCAGACGCTTTCTTCTTACCTGTGTTGTGAGACTGTGGCTGGTGATGACTTGATGAGCAGAACGAAGAGCAAATGGCGAAAGTTACTAGACTGATGTGGAAACACTATTTGAGTGTCCAGTACAGATTCCCTGTGAGGCATGTGTTGCAATGTTTGTATGTCTCAATCTGTCAGTGCTTTTGCATACCGAAATCTTTGTAACAGATGCTCGCTGGAAAATTATACCTATGTGTATCAGTAGTGGTGGATAGTTCGGGTCCAGAAAGTAAAAATCCAGACCAGGATTTTGTTTCAACCAGCTAGTTGAGTACTCTGCTGCTGTGACTCTTTATGCACAACTGGTTGGTTGAAACAAAATATTGGTCTGGATTTGTACTTCTTGAACCTGAACTACTCACCTCTATGTATCAGCGATAACTCGGCAACTTGTTACTTCCGATGTTCAACTTTCACTGACACACCAGGGTGTTCTTGTGCAGTGTCTGTTTTTCATAATTTTAAAAAAGGAAAACTTATTTAAAATGATAAACCCAAAGGTACTGCTGCATTGTCTCTGCCCATTTTGTTTCAGTTGTTTTACTGTTATATCTTCACAGAGGCCCAAAACAAATCTTTTCTTTGGAGACAGTTATTGACACGTTTTGAAGAGTTTTGGAGCCTCTTGTTTTCCTTCAAAGTAAAGCATTTAAAATTCATATTGTAATGAAAAATGATTGCATTGGCCTAATTGACCTTGACCATTTAATGCGTTTTCTCAGCTGCATCACAAACATTTAAACATTTGGCAATGGGTAACTATGAATGGGAACCTCATTAGAGCAGCGTTTCCCAACCTGGCCCTCGGGGCCCCCAGACGCTCTACGTTTTTGCTCCCACGGAGCTCCCTGCCAGACAGTCCACATTTTTTGGGGGAGGCCTGTCTGTGGGTCCCCTAGAGCAAGGTTGGGAAACATCGCGTGAGACTTTGGGAAATGGCTGTACAGGTTCCTTTCTGCTTTTTTGCTCAGCTGATGTTGTAGTGCTCTTTGTCACTAATCAGACTCCACTTAGACGGGCTGAAACACTACTTTTGGAAAAGTCCAGAAAATCTGCTATTGACCTGAATGATTAAACTGCTCTTTCTTTGCCTTCACAATATTTAGCATTTATTTCTTGTAATCCTCATGATAAAAACTACTATACAACGAAATAATAAAGCATTTCATTAACATAGGAGTGCTTCAGAGCAAGGGCTGGAGGCAATCCATGCCTCAGCAATTATTCAGCTACATTAGCTAATGCAAAATATGTACATAAACGAGGTCAGCCGCAATTGAAAGTATTTATCGAAATTCAATGGCAGCAGCATGCAGTGAGATGCTGAAAGCTAACAGGTATGATACCTGCCTGCAGTTTACAGTCACTGTAGTGAATACCCAGACAGACAAAGATAACAGGTATGATACCTGCCTCCAGTCAGCAGTCACTGCAGCCACACCCAAGCAGACAAAGCTAACAGGTATGATACCTGCCTGCAGTTTACAGTCACTGTAGTGAAAACCCAGACAGACAAAGCTAACAGGTGTAATACCTGCCTCCAGTCAGCAGTCACTGCAGCCACGCCCAAGCAGACAAAGCTAACAGGTATTATACCTGTCTCCAGTCAGCAGTCACTGCAGCCACGCCCAGGCAGACAAAGCTAACAGGTATTATACCTGCCTCCAGTCAGCAGTCACTGTAGCCGCGCCCAGGAAGACAAAGCTAACAGATATAATACCTGCCTCCAGTCAGCAGTCACTCTAGCCGCGCCCAGGAAGACAAAGCTAACAGATATAATACCTGCCTCCAGTCAGCAGTCACTGTAGCCATGCCCAGGAAGACAAAGCTAATAGATATAATACCTGCCTTCAGTCAGGAGCCACTGTAGCCGCATCCAGGCGGGCAAAGCTAACAGGTATCAGCAGGTAATCAGCAGTCATTGTAAGTCTGTTCAGTGGATGTAACTTGAATCACAAGAATTAAGATGTGTCACGAAAACGCCACGCAACATGTTTGTCCTCTGCCACCAATCAAAGCTCAAGGCTTTGCCACAACTCGTGCTGTGTACTTTAACATCCCTCTGTACGCATAATTCAGCTGACACTTACTGCAACTGTAAAGAGCTGCAGGTTTGCATGCGTTAAATGCCTTTTTCCACAGGACATGAAAAATCAAGAATTACGTCATCCTCTAAATGGCTGCCTATTTCATGAAATTGAGGTGCAGAAACAGTAACAGAATAGTAATAGGGTTATTAAAGAAGGGAGAGAATTGTCATCCATGGCACAAGTACACACACAACAGGTGACCTGGTGTCAGATGTTACTATACATATCCAATATCTGTTTTGAAGCACCAGAATCAAGACTCATTCATTTGCATTGGCAATTTATTCCAAATTGCATTGTTTCAAGATGTATGGTGTGTATGTCATAAGGTGTTTGGTATGTATGTTATAAGGTGTATGGTGTGTATGTTATAAAGTATATGGTATGTATGTTATAAGGGGTATGGTGTGTATGTTATAAGGGGTATGGTATGTATGTTATAAGGTGTATGGTGTGTATGTCATAAGGTGTATGGTATGTATGTATGGTATGGTATGTTATAAGGGGTATGACGTGTGTCATGAGGTGTATGGTGTGAATGTTATAAGGTGTATGGTGTGTATGTTATGAGGTGTATAGTATGTATGTCATAAGGTGTATGGCAGGGGTCATCAACTATATTTGTCAGAGGGCCAGAGTTTTACCAGACAGTCTCCTTGGGGGCCGGACCCCCAAGAAGAAAATCAAATAAAAATCTAATTTTGGCTTAACATTATGTTTAATGTTTATACTTTTTCCATTTCATTACAAAACTGAAGGCATTTGATTCAGGCTCCCATACCTATACCACAGTCAACCACTAGGAGGGATAGATATTTTGCCTCAACTCAATTTTGGAATCCAGTCGCGGGCTGGATTGAATGGCTCAGCGGGCCGCCAGTTGATGATTAGTGGTGTATGGTATGTATGTTATAAAGTGTATGGTGTGTATGTTACAAAGTATATGGTATGTATGTTATAAGGTGTATGGTGTGTATGTTATAGGGTGTATGGTATGTATGTTATAAGGTGTATGGTGTGTATGTTACAAAGTATATGGTATGTATGTTATAAGGTGTATGGCATGTATGTTATAAGGTGTATGGTGTGTATGTTATAAGGTGCATGGTGTGTATGTTATGAGGTGTATAGTATGTTTGTTATAAGGTGTATGATGTATATGTTATAAGGTGTATGATGTATATGTTATAAGGTGTATGGTGTGTATGTTATGAGGTGTATGGTGTATATGTTATAAGGTGTATGGTATGTATGTTATAAGGGGTATGGTGTGTATGTTATAAGGTGTATGGTGTGTATGTTATAAGGGGTATGGTGTGTATGTTATAAGGGGTATGGTGTGTATGTTATGAGGTGTATGGTGTATATGTTATAAGTTGTATGGTATGTGTGTTATGAGGTGTATGGTGTGTATGTTATAAGGGGTATGGTGTGTATGTTATAAGGTGTATGGTGTATATGTTATAAGGGGCATGGTATGTATGTTATAAGGTGTATGGTGTATATGTTATAAGGTGTATGGTATGTATGTTCTAAGGGGTATGGTATGTGTGTTATGAGGTGTATGGTGTGTATGTTATAAGGGTATGGTGTGTATATGTTATAAGGTGTATGGTGTGTATGTTATAAGGTGTATGGTGTGTATGTTATAAGGTGTATGGTGTATATGTTATAAGGTGTATGGTATGTGTGTTATGAGGTGTATGGTATGTATGTTATAAGGGGTATGGTATGTGTTATAAGGTGTATGGTGTGTATGTTATGAGGTGTATGGTGTGTATGTTATGAGGTGTATGGTGTGTATGTTATAAGGTGTATGGTGTGTATGTTATAAGGTGTATGGTGTGTATGTTATAAGGTGTATTCACTTTATCTTTATGAAACACCTTGCGCACAGAGCTGCAGGCTGTTTTGTGATTCTCGAGATGTAAAAATGCTGAAGGATGAGCATTCCTGTTTCCCATATGTTGTTTTTGGCATCTTAGAACGTACCTCACTCATTAGATGAATACTGTATGTGCGGCTCATGAGTCCAGCACAGTAACTGCATGTTAATTCTCGCCGACACTTAATTCATTATTCAGAAGAACTCAATAGGAAACGCGGAGCTGGAGCCCAGAAGGATGCGATGTAACCTGTTACCGAGGAGGTCACGGTAGCGGCAGCGTCTGCCGCTGCTGTGGACCTTTCCTCGTGGCATTATGGGTAATGTCGCCCCTCCAGCGCTGTGGCGCAACCCCGCTGACGACACTTTCCAATATTGTAAAGGTTCAGATTCTGGCTTTACTTTGTATCCCGCATATAAGGACAGAAAAGGAAATTATTCTAAGATAAATGTCTAATATCTAATAGGTTAAGTATATTTCTTTCAGTCATATTCACAGAAAGCTAACACCTTAGCCATTTACCTAGAAATGACATACCCGAACATTTTATAAATACCCATGCATTTATTACTAATTATACAGTATAAACAATCAAATTTACTATTAGTAAGAAAATTAGTATCTAACGGCAATCAGAAACCCGGCTATAGTTTGCCAACTGTCAACCATAATGTACATCCATCTAGACGAAGTGGTCTACAAGTACAAAGAATGTCATATCCAGTTGTATGAACTTTAGAAATTGAACATATTTCTTTGTTTAAAACCGAGGACGTTTATTTTACTACCGGTCATTCTTAGCGCTAATTTGATGAGTTTCTAATTACGACGAGTAATAATCTGAAATAAATCGTAACCTTTCTACGGGTATAGTTAACCCACCACGGTAATATTTCTGAAGACATTCTCTTGTCGCATTGTTTTTCTAAATGCGTTTGCCATACACTACACATAGGCCTATCAAACCGATAAACTTGCACATAACTCTTTATACCGCAAGATTGAGGTAAAGTATTTTTACAATACAAAGCTTCACCTGTTCCCTCACAATGTTGCATGTGCGATCTTGTAACAGGCCATGGAATGAATTTGCACCAGTTCAAATAGTAAACATTATCTTAAGGTCATTTTAATGCAACTAAGTCGCCATATGAATAGCGAAGCCTATCTATATATATACCAATGTCATAGCAATATACAAAAGGAGAAAGGGAACAATCCTGATTCACATGAGATATGCAGTTGAATTTAATCGATGCTTGTCGCCTTTTCGGGACAGCATACAATACGGAGAATATTATATGTGTGATTTATGTTTTGACAAGGCTCCCTACACGGGGCTCGAGGAAGCACTGACAAGTGTTTAAAAGCCTGGCGTTTGTTTGCATGCGTGTTAATAGGCGCTGCTGTATAGGGAGGCTGGGCTTTTGCTGCAATCGCGTGTGCAGCGGATGTAGTGCGAATAATACAAAAAAGTACTTCAAGGCAGCGGCACAGCGCAGCGCACAGTAGATGCCGGAGCGACGTTTTAGAAGCTTGGCGTTGGTAGCCTCGATATATTTAGGTTTCCCGTATACATGTCATAGTATTTAAGGTCGTTAGAGGGAAATGTATATTTTGCTATACAGGAGTGAATAACCTGCTATTGTTAGGAAGCTCTGAGCGGCGATGGTCATTTTTCTTCAATAAAAACAACTGCGATCGCCAGAATTATAAACGCCTTGAGGATATGAGCAGCGCGGATCCGGCGTCTGCCAAACTGCTGAGTTTCACCCAACGGTAAATCAACATGTTATGTTATCCGTTCTTGATTTAACTCTACGGCATGCAAGCAAAGTGGTGCATTTGTGCATAATGCTGTTTAATTGCATGGGGACTGAGGCTGTGTTTCACATTATCATGAGTCAAACGGATATTCGTAGAATGTTTTACCAGCATAAACACTTTGGTAATTATGGTTATATTTAATGCCTCCATTTTACTCCCATATTATACAAAGTAGATATTGTTTCTTTGAAGGTCTTTCATACATATTGCCGTCTGATCCGATTGTATAGCAGTAGTGGGCTTCTATTTGAATTGTAAGAATTAGTGATACGTAACTGCCTAGATAATTATAAATGCGGCAGCCTCTTGGGTTTCGGTTGTGCGGGTGTACTGGATGACTTTTCTTCCCTAACACGTATTAAGACAGGTATGGTCAAATTACGGCAAATCATCATGTACACCATTTTTTAAAATACACGTTTACTGTGGCTCTCTTGGTTACATCTGTTGGCGGTGTCGAGGGGTCATCGCCTTTTAGTGTCCTTCGTTTGAAAGGCACAATGTTATATTCAAATTTTAATTTGTATCAGACAATGCATAATGAGGTAAGCTTATTTGACAGCATGTTTCAGAACCAGAGAACTGATCCGTCTGTATTACGAGTGTTGTGAATTTTAAACCGAAATATCAAAACTTAAATATTCAGTCAGTCTAAAACTGTGCCAGGTACAGGTGGTGAATAGTCACGGAAAATTGATTAATAATGTATTACAATATTCAGTTCAACGTGGAGTGGTGCTGTCTGCGCTCAAAGTGCATGTCGTCCCTGTTCGGGAAAAATCCCTCTTCAGGCTCTTAGCGCCGCCAAGACCTGTTACCGTGAGCATGTCATGCGCTATAAAAATTGGTAATCGTTACAACAGAGCATTTCTGGTATCTTGAGAAGCAATTTACCAGCATTGAAATGAATCATATAAAATACTCTTATTTAGATGTAACTGTTAAATTAGGTTATATAATGATTTTAAGTTGTAAGTGGAATAGTACAGTGATTGTAAGTGCTGAATGGAGAGCTGTTGTTCTACAAAAATACGAGCCGCAGTTTTCTTTGAGGTGTCTTTTAGAGATCCTCACAGGCACCACTGCTCTGCTGGCTAGTGTCACCGCAGGGACTTTGGCACATCCAGACATTCTGACAGATGTTACCAGCTCTGCGTATTAAGTTGGAATTGGTGGACTTTTTAGTTTCTTACCTGCAGCTATCAATCTTTCGTTAAGCAAGGCTGTGTTTCCTGTTAAAATGCAGGTTTACAAAAGACAGGCTTGATGTAAAATTTCTGTACCATTGGCCGTATGGTTTTCAAACCATTTATTCGTTCTTTCATTCGTTCATTCATTCATTCATTCATTCATTCATTCGTAAGCTATCGTATAGCCTATGTGCAGGTTTTGTGAAGAATAATCATTGGTGTTCAGGGGCAGATTAAGGTGTACAGAGGCCCCTAGGCTCCAGTAGTCTGTGGGCCCCCCAACCCCACCCCCCTATATTTTTTACTGGCCAATGGGGGCCCCCTTGCAGGCTGGCAC
>JAODJU010000119.1:15710159-15742426 GCA_026776725.1 Gnathonemus echidnorhynchus
CACACCCGCTGACACACACCCGCTGACCCACACCCACTGGCACACACCCACTGACACACACCCACTGACACACACCCACTGACACACACCCACTGACACACACCCACTGACACACACCCGCTGGCACACACCCGCTGACACACACCCGCTGACACACACCCGCTGGCACACACCCGCTGACACACACCCGCTGACACACACCCACTGGCACACACCCACTGACACACACCCACTGGCACAGACAGACCTTGTATGTTTCTTAAAAAAAAAAAAAAGAAGAAGAAGAAGAAATGAATAAATAAAATGGAGTGTTCCTCCACCCAGAGGAGAGATGCAGCCTGTCACCTTTGTGATAGTCCTGCGGGAATTCATGCCATCAAGTCGTATACCAGCACGGTCCATATCCTGCTCTGTTAGGCAACATTCTGTCTTAATGTTCTATACAGATGATTTCAGAAAGACATTCTGAGACAGTAACTACAGTGTTTCATGTGTCACTGTGCTGGTCATGATCATTCGGTACCGATACTGAGCACTGCATGAAATAAAAACAAAGAGTTGTTCTAGCATCCTGTTCAGTTTTGTTTGTGTAATTTCTTTGTTCTGTACCTGTAGGGGTCATTTCGCTATGGACACATCTGTCCCACAGCTACAGCATTTAGCTTGTTAGAATCCACACTGTCAGCTCCCAGCTTTTCGGATATACCCCCAGTGGCTAGCTGTCTGAAACTAAACTGCAATATACAGTATGTGGGTATGGTGAGGCAACCTGAGAATACCTTGAACTGATTAACTTCATGCAGGCCAGGCTTTCAGATTAAAAAAAAATAATAAATTAAATAAACAAAATTAAAAATCTGCCATAAAAAAAATCCAGTTACCTTGCAGAGACCCTCTCTCCCCAAGGATGTCTGGGGAGCTCTTTCTGCAGACGTCACTACAGACGAACTTATGGCTCGGGCTGACCTCAGGCTGCCTGATTATCACGCCATTAGAATCTGCAGCGTTACGTCATTTGCATCCATTCGTCATTTCAGTTAAACATTGTTCAAGTGATGAACCCAGACAGCTTCCAGTCCAGCTTCAGATGCCAGATAATGATAGATTATGTTAATGAAATGAGTACTTTTTGTTATAGAAAACCACATTATATTTAAATGTCAAACTGCTTAATTCTTCTGAAAAATTTTGTGTTCTATATTGTTCAGTTCCGAGAAGCATAGGCCACTCAACATTCTAGCAATTTTTATGCTTTCTTTTTAACTTTGTTTATTGAAAAGTGAACTAACCAGCCTTTGAGCTCAACTAACTAGCTGATGAACTATGAACAGAATTCTTCATTTGTCTGTGGTCTTTACATTGTTTTTCCAAACATCATCACCATTAGATGCAGCTTTCAGTTAAGTATTTACTACATTTAAAAAATATGCATGCTAGTAATTCTGCACATTTATTTGACTAAAACATTAACTTAAATCAGAATCAGAAAACTTTATTGATCCCGGAGGAAATTGCTCAAATTGCTTAAATAAAGATTATTAAGATTAACAACATGCCGTTTTATTGTATCCAGTTTTTATTTTTATGCTCGAAGATTCGAACCCAGTCTAGACAATGTTCATAAATGAGTAAATCAGGTTATATATAAAAAAAAAAAACTAAATAAAAAACAGAAAAACATAACCATCTTTAATGATTGTTCACCCAAAGGTGGGTAGCAGTTGCCATGTTGTTTGTGTGTGTAGGTTCTGTTTGTGTGGTGAGCAGATTTTTGCAGTGGCTTAATATTTTATGCTTAATATTGTAAACAATTTAGTATTATCTACAATAATAGTATGAATGAAGTAGGATAATATTATGAAATGGAAATTTCAACTCGGCCAGGGATGTGGGTGATCCTCGTGATTCTGGCCAAAAAGTCAAAGAAGTCCTCTCACGCATTTGATTTCATATCATCTATATCCAGAAATAAATACATAGATAATCTTCATTCTTCTATGTGTATGACTGCAGGCCTAATTCTGGCTGCACTTGGACTGAAAGTTATGAATTTTGTCGCTGTAGAAAATTGAATATCTTACAATACAAGGCTGGGACTGCAGGACAGCTAGGCTGTTACAGAAGGGGAGGCAGACATTTATTTCTAAGTGTCATATAACAAAAGTTTGGCAGTGGTATGCATGTATTTCAGGGCAGGATTTCTTGAGTCAAGCTGCTGTCAGTCCTGCTCAGTTGGTCGTGTCCCTGTGGGGTTTTGTGTGGCACTTGGGGTCACCTCTTCGGTGACATTGACACCGGAGGAGACACATTCAGTGGGGTTTGGTTGCTGTGCAATCACATGGGGGGTCTTAGCATGTAAACATGAATTTTGGGTAAATCTGGCAACTTTTGAAATTTGAAATGAAACTTATTTTTAGCAAAGAAAATGTGATAGTGTGATGATTGTATCATGTTAGAAAAATCAATTACTTGGTGAGGAAAATTTTTAAGCATTTCAGTGGTCTAACCCCAGTAGCCTTAAAATCAGTGAATTCCCTCCTCAAAGCTATGTAATGGACAGCAGTGAATTCCCTCCTCAAACCTCTGTAGTGGACAGCAGTGAATTACCTCCTCAAACCTCTGTAGTGTACAGTAGTGAATTACCTCCTCAAACATCTCTAGTGAATAGCAGTGAATTACCTCCTCAAACCTCTGTAGTGGACAGTAGTGAATTACCTCCTCAAAGCTATGTAATGGACAACAGTGAATTACCTCCTCAAAGCTATGTAATGGACAGTAGTGAATTACCTCCTCAAACCTCTATAGTGGACAGTAGTGAATTACCTCCTCAAACCTCTGCAGTCGACAGCAGTGAATGTTGTTATTCCACAAAGCTGAATCTTCAGATTGCTCCCTTTAACCTCTTGTGACTCATTAATGCCTCAGCAACAGATGAAGAAATTGTTGAATGTTTGGTGTTTAACCTTTTTTCTTCTAAAGCCAGCCCTCTCCCTGGTCGCCGCCACTAGCTGACAGGATGTTAATTGGAGGTGAAATGTGACTGTCGGATGTCTGCAAGACAGCGGAGGGTCATAAATTATCAGGGGAGGAGAGCTGTTACAACAAAACAGCCAGCACAGGGCTGCCTTGCAAATGTCACTGTTTGTTTTAGGACTGGTTTGTCGCTGCATTCTCATATGAACAATTATTTCCACTCTCACCACAGCCAGAGCCGTAATCAACTATGAGATCACCAAGGTCCGGACCTCGGTAATTTTTTAAGAGCTAAAAATAAAATTTGAAGCTAAATATTTACCTGAATAAAAAATTATTATTAATATCTTACGTTTTGCATAACAAATTACTTTAAAAAAATAAACAGCTTATGAAGGGGACAGTATCGATAATGTGATTGATGAGACTCACCCCCCAGCCTGGCTATGCCCCGCAGCTTTTATTCACATGCGTGCATATTTTTGGCAATGGATGCAAGTTGTCATACTTTTTCTCCAGCTTTGGCTACAGTTTAGTTTGCATCCTGTGCCTTCTTCAGCTGTTTTAGGACCCATAGATTTCTTGCAGAAACCTCTTGCAGCCTTTGCGATTGGGGATAAAGGAGAGCATTGTGAAAGGGGAGGTCTTTGCATATGATATGTGCCTTATAACTGGCCGTTCATCAGTTATACGTCTCTCCTGCATATCGGGCTGTGCCACAGAGACGTATCCTTGTAGCATGCCAGTGCAGTTGGCGGTACTTCCCCGTCCTTACCGCCATCCAATCCCAGCACCCCTCTTTTGCCCGTTCTGAGCCATCTTCTCATCTGCTGACGTAATTCCCAGCACCCACTGTCCCCCTCATCCAAACTATAGCCGTAGATGTAGGCTGCACTACACTGTCTATATAAAGGATATTATATGTAAGTGGCACATTTGGTGACATTTGGCTAAGGAAAGGGGAAGTGCTGAGAATAGGGGAAGGGGGAGAATTCTCTGCTTTGTTGCCTAGCAACGTGTGCTGCGTTCATCTGAAGGTGGGATGTCACGTTTCTGCAGTGAATGCGCACCATTGAAAAGAGATTACATCGTGTTACAGGCAGATGACTCTTATGCTTATTGCTGAGTGAGCCACTTCAAAGGGAAGCTCAATCTTCTCATTTATAAAGAAACGTCCTAGCTGCTCTGCTATTGTTGCTCGAGAGTCATCATCAGAAAAAGCTACCATTTTGGGACTGAAAGGCAACAATAGTGTGAAATAAGAAAGTAAATTAAGAAGGGAAATATATCTGAATTTCCCGTTCATTTATTTTGCTTTTAATGAATACAGAGGGCTAGTTCTAAGCAAGGGTGTATTTATTTGTCGACCAAATGCATTAATAATATAGTGTAATGGATTTTTTTTTACATTGCTATTTTAAATGACCACATTGATCAAATGATCACTGCCAAATGTGTTTGACGAGCCAGAAAGTAGCTTTGTTGACCCTACCTGTATATATCTGTGAACGTGGTTTTTATTGAAGCCATTTGTCTTTGTAAAAGAATAATCTGGACTGATAGAGAACTTTAAGAGAATGTTCTAATGTCATACATGACATACGTCTTTTCGTATACAGTAGAGTTGACGCCTCATAGTCCCAGGGTTTTGGTGTCCGGTGGGTTCCATGTGTAGCCCCCCCAGCTGAATGGAGGTCACCACTGCAAAAATCTGCTCACCACACAAACAGAACCTACACACACAGACAACATGGCAACTGCTACCCAAATTTGGGTGAACAATCATTAAAGATGCTTATGTTTTTCATTTAGTTTTTTTGTTTTATATAATCTGATTTACTCATTTATGAACATTGTCTAGACTGGGTTCGAATCTTCGAGCAGACAAGGTGCGTTGACGACATCACATGACGACATCTTGTGATGACTCCACGTGAGCGACTCTTCCCCACTTTCGGCTGCCACTCCACATGACTGAGGATCCTCTGTTTCCTCTCCGCAGCTCATCTCCAGTGATGCAGACGGAGCCATACAGCGAGCGGGGCGATTCCGCGTGGAGAACGGATCATCTGACGAGGTCAGTGCAAAGGAGCGTCTTCAGAGCTGGAGAGCGAAGATGTGCTTTAGGCTACGGGTGGCGTAGTGCTGGACCCGGGACCCGGGATTCCTCTTTGGTACCATTCAGAGAATCCAGCAGCTGCATCACTTACTGTATGAGTTAAGAAATAGTGTGAAAATGGGAATTCAGTTCAGATCAGAATAAAAAATGACAAACAGAACAATAATCCATTTCCCGGGGCTGGTAAAGAGAAATGGCTGCTTTCTGCTTAAAACTAAATTTTTGTGTTAGAGCAGACATCGTCTGGCTGGTTCTCCTTCAGTGATTGTGCTCCTTTTCACTTTTGATCCTTTGCAGATTTGCATTAAATCTGAGCCCCCAAGATCTGGCTTGTAATTAAGAGTTAGGGGAATAATTCATCATTTTCCCTGCCTTTTGTTAACGAGGCTGCCAGCCATCGAAGGAGCGGTTCTTAAACCTCCTTACTCCGCAGGCCTTCAGGACCAAGGTGCCGGCGTGTTCCTTATCGAGACGCGTTTTTACGCTGATGTGCGCTTGGAGAGTTTTGCTTATCGTCACCCGACATCACATCCAGCAGCACTGGCACCCAAATAGCTTCACTAAGACGGGCCACAGACATGCATCTGTCTCGCAGCGTCCCCCCCACCTGCGCTTTGATCTCCGAGCAGCAGCACCAAAGCCGGGAGTGTGTGGGGGGTGCCAGCGGGGGGAGGGGGTTGGGGGGGCTCTGCATGTCCTTGTCGGAGTCGATGCGCTGTTACTCCACCCTAGAGAGAAAAATAAAGAAGGCACTTTGTCCATATAAATATTTTAGCTATCATCCCTGCATCCATCCTTTCAGACCTTCGGAGGGGCTTTTACATCACAGGAGCCTAACAAAGAGGCCAAAGGCATAATATGTGTGTTACTTTATGGTTGGGCCTGAATCCCTCATGTGCAGCTTGTTACATGGCCTCAGCGCAAGGAAACAGAGCACCTGACAGTCACTATGACAACATGGACCATCTCGGCGTAAATGCAGACACCCTGTCATTCCCCCCCTCCCCCCCTCGGATACCCAGAGAGCCAAGCTTGCCACTTTGCTTTTTCACTGAATCTTATGCTTTTAATTACTTAAAATTTCAACACTTGTAGCATCCTTTTCAGAACACTGGGAGCAATCTGTACCTTAAAATGAGAACAGGGTGCATTGCACTGAATGACTTCACACTGATTAGTAGCCAGATGTTGAATCTAAACACAGAGGGATCCTGTGATGCTTCAGTAAGGTTCCCAGGCCCAGTAGTTCCTTCGGTGAATCTGGGCTTCAGTAAGGTTCCCAGGCCCGGTAGTTCCTTCGGTGAATCTGGGCTTCAGTAAGGTTCCCAGGCTGTAGGGGATGTTGGCATGCGATGCCACATCTGATGTGACGTTTGTGGAGTGTATCTGGAAGAGGACTTGGCCACAGCTTTCTCATTAGCTACAGCATGTGTTTCACGTGCTAGAAGCCACTAGCAGCAATAAGTGTTAATGTGATGAAAACACTTGCTTACCTTGCTCACAATGCTTCCAGTGACAATATCTGGAATTAAATGTTAAACAGCGACATTTTAAAAACTTAAATTAATGCTGTAATTGTTGTGCCGTGTACAGAAAAAAGAAATCAGAAATTATTAATTGTGCCAGGTACGTTCACCTTTGGCTTCTTTTAAAGTAGGGCTTTTCTGAAACCCATCATTGCAGGAAGGATTCCATCCACGTAGAGGCAAGCCGGCTTGGTACAGCAAAGGTATTTCACTGACATCCGATAGGTCGGCCCCTTGTGACAGTCTGTCGCAAAGGTGGGAAAAAAGCAATGCACGGGGAAGCGAGTGAAGCACGCCTCATGCAGAGACTGCAAGCTCGTCACTGCGGAGGGGACGGCTGACTCACCGTAGCTCTGGCAGGCCTCAAATCCCCAGCCCTGGTCTCCTCACCCGGCACCCATCATTGCTGGGCCTTCGTCCGGCATGCTAATGAGGGCTGCACTCCCTGATTACCGTCACGTCCCTGGGAGCCTGCGTGAGAGCTCGGCGCTGCCTCTAAGTCACAGCGTAATAGGCCATCTGTCAGGCCAGTGTCTCCGGGCCTGATTTCTACTGGTCCTTATTGATAAGCTGTTAAGTCTTCCGTCATGCAAGGCGGCCTGATTTAGCAGCAGGATCCATTTCCTGGTCTCGAGGTGGCAGGCAGAGGCACTGTGATGTTGTCCAGTGAGGTGTAGTTATTTAAATGTTTAACTCCGCCCACATGTGCTTTTCTGATTTACAAAGCAGTACTAAGTAGATGTTCTAAGAACTTTGACAGGAGAACTGACTCACAGTCACAGAAAACAACAAACATTTAAAGCTGGAAAGTATAATTCAGACCTGCAAATATTTGCACAGCAAGGGAAAATTCACTTAAACTTAATTTGCTTAAATTTTAATGGCAGGTTGTATGCAACATGAACGGCCATGAGTTTCTGTTCTGGGGTTTAAGACATCTGTAGTGCACTGCAGTGGCTGTCCTGTGTTGTGGGGAATGCAGTGTCCCGTCGGATAAAGCACTGCATGCCACCTTGTCTCCAGCATCATGGCTTTAACACATCAGCGCTCACAGTAGCCTTGGTTCATTGGGGCACTGACTCACCAAGGTGCCTCAAATGCTCACAGTAGCCTTGGTTCATTGGGGCACTGACTCGCCAAGGTACCTCAGACTAGGAGATATACTTCCAGGCCACTAGTGTCTCTCTTACTTTTCTTCTCTTGTTCTTTTTCAGTTGCCCTGCAACTGCAGTTTCTCTTTTTGCAGAAAGAAAAATAATTTTATTTATATAACAAGTCATGCTATAAAGTTTGAAAGCCTTAAAATTATGAGTGATCCAGATACCTCAGGAAGTCACTGTAAATGTTATTTAAAAAGAGGACAGAAAATAGTGAACATCTTTAGTAGGAGCTCCCAGATGGCTTTGACCATGGGCAGAGTCCCAGAGCTCGGCCAGGGGTTTGAGCTGGGACTTTATCATCCATCACTTATAAATGGCAAAACACTGGCATGGCTTCACTGGAGAAGGAGAGAATGGAAACATGCTGTGTAAGACCCCTTCTAGGGATGCGCTGGGCACTGCGAATCGCCCACACGGCAAGCTATGCGCTCCATCAGCATGACAAACAACGACTGGCTGACGGGAGGATGTATCAGACGAGCTTCTGCCATATGGGAAGACATAATGTTTGCTGGCGCGGACCAGGACTTGGAGAAACGTGGGCGAAGGCAGATGATATTGAAAATAAAAATGTCTATGATGGATTTTTCTAAGCATTCACACCTACAGATGTAGCTGACAGATCGAAACTTCTAAATGTATGTATGTAATGAAAGCGCATGCATTAAAAATACACAGGGACCAAGGCCAAAAATAAACAGATGTATCTATAGGTCAAAACCATGATGTCATGAAACAGTCAGATGTCCTGATGTGGGGGACCGCAGTTATCTGGACTGGCTGTGGGGCTTGATGAGGAATCGTACATACAGTGGTGTTCTTCACTTACCTCATGCCAGTCCCAGGGTCTTGAATTTGGTACAAGTTCCAGCTGGTAGTCGGTGGCAGCAGACCAGGATTGGTGAGACATGCAACTTGCTCTGGGCTAGCAGGAGCAGCATAGTCAAGCATGCATATGTCCTTGCAGAAGGGTATAGGGTTGATAGGCATTCAGTAATCAGAAGCTGTCCATTTGTTTAGCTATTGCAACCTGAAATCGCTTTGAGTTAGTTTGAGGGCTCAACCAGAATTGCTGGCTTGGAAAAATGAATGAAATGTATGACAACCCAAAGCTACCAAAGAAATATAAATGTATTATCAGCTTCACAGTAATTGCAGCAGGCCGTGGGTCTGCAGTATTCATTAGGGAAATACCCCATATTGTAGAACCAGAGCTGGATAGTTCAGGTCCGGAAAGTAAAAATCCAGACCAAGATTTTGTTTTAACCAACCAGTTGAGTACTCTGTGGCTGTGATTCTTTATACACAACAAGTTGGTTAAAACAAAATCTTGGTCCGGATTTTTACTTTCCTGACCTATAGATACATCTGTTTATTTTCTGGACCTGAACTATCCACCTCTGTCTAGCACTATGCCTGTCTACCCAACTAAAATGAGAGTACTGATGTTCTCTGTACTATGATGGGGTTACGTTCTAATGAATCTATCGTAAGTCAAACATTAAGATATGATATGACATACTTAGGCATTTTTTAGAAATATTAGACATAAAATGCTTGGGAAAAATTGGTTAAATACAGAAAAAAACACTGAATGGTATATTGTTAAACATTGTGTAAGATGTTTACGCTTGCGATCACTGCAGACACTGGAAGCATTGGCTGGCTGGATGCTGTCATCTCCCAGGCATCAGTAGAACATATTGTATCTGGGAACATGTCAAAATTCGAAGTGATGCCTGCTATCGTAAAGTCAAAATATCGTAAGTTGACCCATAATAAATTGTGTGTGCATCAGTATGTGTCTTTGGACGGTATGGGGAGAGTAGCATAACATGCGTAACATGCATTCACCACGTGTAGTACAGGCGGGACTGGAGGACTGAGGCATTGGTGCTACCATCATGTAAAATCCACGTTAAGCAGATCCACACCAGGCCCCTCGGTGCCACCTGGCTTTCGTCAGCTTTAGCGTTTCCTCTCTGGATTCTCCCAGCATCGTGTTGACATAGTCTCCTCTTGTTCCCCGGGAACCCTGACAAAGGAAGTCGATTTATATGGCTCTTTTCTTCTCTCTGACAATTCATCCATCTATCCATCCATTTATATTACAACGTATTCATTACTCCGTGTAACTGAGCGGCCTGAATCCTGCCACAGGCAGCACAGGGTACAAGGCCAGGGATGCCTCTTGGGATGTCAGTCAGTCTCATGCATGCTCACTCTGTGGCCGAATTTAGGTTTAGTCACATTGGCGCGAAAAAATATTCGCGTCTCATTCACTTCCATTACAGCTGCACGACATGAAAATCAGATTCCTCACTTCTATTTTGCGGCAAGTTCATCTTAATTGAACTTTGATCCACAAATTTTGCGCAGCTCAACCAATCAGGCACAGTATGAGTGAGATTGCCCCATGAATTTGCATAGCTCAACCAATCAGGTGTGGTGTGGGTGGGGTTGCCCCATGACTTTGCATAGCTCAACCAATCAGGTGCGGTGTGGGAGGGGCTGACCTTTCAGTTTCACTGGCTGTTGGACAAAATGGGAGGCAACCAATGCTTTATAACGGTCGATTGTCAGAATGTAAAAACAGGAGAAAAGCTGCATGATGGGCAGTGAGCATTTGAACGGGTCTCAAAGGTTAAAGCATATTATGGTGCATTTTATAACATCACTAATTAGTATGCATCACACCTAGCTTATCAGGCTAGAAGGCTAATGTTACAATATACACTGAGTGCTACTCATTTCACCATTACTGACTGGCAAAGCACAAGAGAAAAAAATTAGTAAGCAGTTTTCAAATACATATTTTAACAGCAAACTGAATGTGACTTATTCCTTGTTAACATTATTCCTTATTAACATCACTGCACCAACACTGTCTTGAAACAAAACCCTATGCCACGCCCACTTTCGCTTGGCACTGCAATGACGACGTGTTTTTTTTGCACTGGCGTGACCGCACCTGTGGGCTGCAGTTAGCCTAGCTGTCTGTCTTTGGGCCACGGATAGAAACAGACAGAGCCAGAGGAAACTTACACCCCATGAGGACAGCATGCAAACTCCACAAGTCACAATGTGATTGTCACTAACGTATGCTGTATTATCGTGTCATTTTTGTTGTTGTGAAAATGGTATTATAATAGATTTATTGCAACAGATTTATCAAAATGTTACTGTACTTTTTTTTTTAAACCCAAGCTATTTCCCTGCCTCCCCTTTGCTCACAAACAAAATATAAGGAAAGCAAAACTGTTCTTACCCTTTTTTATATATCAGAGTGCATCGCTGTTGCTGGGGAGATTAATATAGCTCCTGCATTATGGGGGTTTCCTTTGCTCAGCGTGAAATATGCATGACAGTTAGGACACTCGCATAAGTGTGGGCTTTCTGTGGTGCCATAGGAAAACTGAAGACTGAAAAGAAAATGCAGTCTATGCAAGACAAGCCAACGTTCTACCACAAAAGAAACCTTAATATTTAATCATCTTGTGTGTTTTTTTCCCTAAAAGATCATCCTTCGGTGTGTTGGTGGTTGCGGATGGAAAATTGCCCGTCAATCTTGTCGAAAGGGCAAGCGACTGATGAAAGAGTGCATTCCTCTGACTCCTGAATCCTGCCTTCATGGCCTTTAATGGCAGAGGCTGAATTGCAAGCCTGCGGCAAAATTAGACATAATAAGCAGAGAGAAAACAGTGGATTCAGCCACAGTGAAGCGCTGCATGCCGTTGTAGACGCGCTCTGTGAACCCATGAAGCTGCCTCTCTAGTGAGTTTGCATCAGATTCTGGGCCTCCTACCTTTCGTTTTTGTTGTGACTTGTGATAAAGCTTAACCGTGTAAAAATGGGTACGATGACTGCATTGATGACTTCAGGGTGGTGCATATAAACCAGATGCAACAAGCCAGGTGTCAGGGCACATGCAGAATTCCTCATCATAAAACATGAAGCCCACTGGCCTGTGCCTGAACAACTAGTTGAGGTGATATATTGTGTTCACATAGATATGCATTTATTAAAGTAGGAATCATTCTGAGAAGAGTTACATGGCCTTCAAATGGCAGAAGGTCACCAGGTAGAAATTCACCTTTTGAGGACTGTGGAAATAGATTCAGAATCACAAAGGATAAACAAAATTTTCACTTACAAAGGAGTACTTGCAGGTAACCTCCAATACTGAGCAACAAGTGCATAGTCCATAGGTGTAACTTAAATAGAGAATCTGATGAGGCACTGGTGTAGGCATTCTCCTAATTCAGCAAGTAAATAGATCAGCTGGAGCAAGAAGATATGTCTCCTGGCTTCCTCTGGTGGCCAGGTTGGGATATGACACCCCCCTCTGGGGCTGTCCCCTGATGGTCTGGGACAGTCAGGATGGTGATAGTGGAGGTTCTAGATCCAGGATGTATCAGAAACTGGACACCACTCCTCAGTGCTATAACCCTTCCAGTTAACTAAGTATTGAGTGGCCCAGTCACTGTGATAGGAATCTAGTCTTCTCGTTGTATAAGTAGGACCATCACATCCAAGGGAGATTGCAGAGGGGTTAATAGGAAATAGGAAAGGTGGAAAATGATTAACTTGAAGGATCATCAGCAGCAGGTCCTTAGAGAAGAGCCAGACCCTCTGTTCAGGCCTGCTGATCTGTCTCTGGTACCACCCAGACAAAGGCTGATAGGACAGCCAAAGAGGCAGCAATATGCTTTCCAATAATAAGAAATAAAACCCAGATCCTGATCAGAAACTGTCAGTTGGAATGATATGTATTCTGACCATGTTGTGCAGAATGAGTTCTTTTGGCTCCATTGAGAATAGGAGCATAGAATGACACTGGTTAGACAATTTGTCTTGACCACAGGCAGGACGGTTTAGTATGAATGGACATACATTTTAGCAAAGTGGTGGTTTTCGTAGATCCTCAGAAGGATCTGTCACACATGCAGAACGTGTACCTGCAGAGTGTTGGAGAAGATCAGGATATTTGTATTTGAGTAGACAAATACCAATTGATTTTCCACGTCATGAAGAACATCAGTGACAAAACCCTTAAAATAGCAAGAGTGTCTCAAAAAGCATCAACTAATACTCATAATGGTCACTATTATGACATTAAACACCCTTTTCCACTCTTATGCCAAATAGTTGCTTCCCACAGGATCTCAATATAGATGACATAAAAGGATGCCGATTCTTAATAGTGATTTTATTGAGGCCAAGATGATTTGCATATTTTCAGAGATCACTGTCCATAGCTACAAAAAAACATCTAGCCACTGAAAGAATCCTGTTTCTGGGCTCAGAGGACTCTGAAGGAGCAGGTCTGGAATGCACCTGCTCAGGGGTTATAGTCCTACAAATTGTTGCACAACTGGAGACACAGAAAGTATGCCATCACATAGGTATGTAGAACTCCAACAAACTAAAAATCCTCTGGTCCAGGAGAACTGTGTGTTGTGTAGCTGCAACCAGAGATAACCAAGGATTAGAGGATTTCAGGATGACATGATAAGGTATGGGGAGATTGGGGAGGATCATGTGGAGACCATAATTACTCATTCAGTGAATTATAGTTCCAGTGGGCTTACCATCTAGAGCATGAACCCTCTATTACAGGGGTGTCGAACTCCAGTCCTGGGGGGCCGGAGCCCTGTGTAGCTTAGCTCTTTCCCTGTTCCACCATAAATGATTCAGCTCAAGAGCTGTGTGGTCATCAGCACAAGGAGTTGAATCAGGTGTGTTAAATGAGATGGGAAACCCAAAAATGTGCAGGGCTCCGGCCCCCCAGGACTGGAGTTTGACACCCCTGTTCTATTACAAGGGATAATGCAATGTTTGGAACAGCCTAATATCAATGAAGGTGTCAACTGCACCAGATTCCACAAATGTTCCAAGGGAAACTGTCTTCTGGAAGGGTCATTCCAACTGAGAGAAGCAAGCTGAAGTAGATGGGAAAGAGGGTTTTCAGAAAGGCTGCTCTCTTTGCTACTGTCCTTCCCTCCCCTAGCAAGGCCTTGCCTTTTGCAGTGAGCCCAGAGTAAGAGATGCAGAGATGACTGAAAGCCCCGCAGTAAAAGCGCTGCTTCTCTCACTCGCGACTCTCCCTCTCTGTGGGCTTCAGGAGTCTTCATCCTGGTTCCATCAGCTCGTCAGCAGGCTGCATACTGGAATAGGTTGACTCAGGAAATGAAGACTGTAGAAAGGGAAGCTTAAATCTGGTTTGGCCAATCTCCTCTCTTCTTCACTCTTAGACTCAATTGGCAATGCAAATAGCCATAATTATGAGGTCCTCCAGGCAGGACTTCCACTCTCTACTCACAGGCTTCCCCTTCAGTACATCAGAGAAACCATGATGGAATATTCTGAGAAAATTCCATCTGCTTTTCCCCACCAATGTTTGGAATTCACTGTCAGGGAGAGTCTGCAGTTGAGCTGAAACCCTAGTACAGATCCACCACCTATTTTGCTGCCTCCCAACCCCACTCTGGAGGTTCAAGCACATGCTTATGGGAGTTTTACTTACATAAAATTGTTCTGAGGGCAGAACGAAAAATTATTAATTCAGAGGGATAACCAATGAGATCATAGAGAAGGTGGGTCCAAGCAACTAGAGGAGGCAAGACCAAGATGTTTGATTGGTTAGCCACACCTCCTCTAGTTGCTTGGACCCACCTCGTCTACAATCTCCTTAGTTATCTCTCTGAACCAATCATTTTTCATTCTGCCCTCAAAACATTTTTGTTTAAGTAAAACTCCCATGAGCCAAGTACTTGCTGCAGGGTTGTATTGAAAATCTTCTGATCTATACACATCAGAGACTGCTGATTATAAATGGCTGTAACCCACTCCAGAGCAAAGTCAGAGAGCAGAGAAATACAAATACCATTCCAGTCTTCTCACGCTGAAAGACTTTGGCTGAAGTTCAGAAACAACAGAAAACTGAGTTGGAAGCCATTAAATTTACCTGGGTTGCCATCATAGCTCTGGAGGTCCAGGACCTGAGGTTCAGATCACCTTGGTCCAGATGGAATATCAGTTGAGCATAATTGACTTTCCAAATCAAAACAGGAATAGACATGATGAGCTGACTCAGCTAATTGCTTAACGCTGTTCAGGAGCTCCTGCAGATGCTCTTGACGGCTTCCCAGTATGTTTCTTTGAGTGTTGAGCTGCCTCATGAAGTGGATCCTTCTTTACTGGATTCATACTGTCACAAGGACCTTGGAAGTCTGTCTGCTCTCAGTGTAAGTTGGGTACACAGTTGAAGAGCTGTAGCCCTCTCTGTGAAAGTTTTGATAAAACAGGGACAAACATCACATTTTCATTCACTTATCTCATTCTGGAGCAATGCACAGCTAAATCATGTGCAAAAACCAGATCCTTTAAAGATGAGGAACCACGAAAAAGCATTCAACCACAGCGGAATTCAAAACAGGTAACCGGAAAGTGCCGCGAGGTGAAACTCAAATAGTGGACCTATCTCAGCACAGATATAGGGACTGCCTGCTAATTAGGCAATCAATTAGTAAGCAGGTGCAAGAAAATATGAAGTTGTCCCTCAGCTCCCTCTGGTGGCCAGGTCGAGACAACATTTGTGCCCATATAAAAGGTGTCTGTGAAACATATATCTTAAACAGGCTAAAAATATGTGAAAATGGGTATTTTGGATTATAATGTCAACTAAGCAGCAAGACCACCCTACCTTTTCGGAGGAAAAGAGTATTAAATGCCATGATCATCTGTCAAGGTTGGATTCAATCCAAAATCAATCATCTTCATAGCCAAGCTTACAACTGCCCTTCCAGAAGTGGTGTTGCTTACCAGGGAATTTGGACAAACTTCAGAAGAATGAATTTTTGAGTAAGTAACACATACGCTTCAAAACATTGTATATGTTTAGAGAACAAAGCAGCACCTGATCATCTACTGGGTTGGAAAAATCACTGAAACTTAGCAGATACTGATTTTCACAGCAAGTGTCAAGATGCCAGGGGTATATCATATATATGGTGTATATCCCCTTTGTTTATTTACAGATGTATATTTTCTCCTTATCATCTAATTACATTTTATATGTATCATATACATTATAAAATGATCAGTATGTCTTTGGAACATAAGAATCTCCATTATGACAGTGTGTACCTTTTCTGTGCTGGAGACAATCCACTTTAGGGGAAAAACAGCCTGTATTTTCAGAGCAATGTGGAGAGCTGAGATAACTGGTCCTTCAGAATAGGGCTGAATTGTGTGGAGCTCAGGCCTGCCGCTCTGCCGAGTCTCTTCCAAAAGGTGGCTTGTCTGTTCTGCTCCGTGTCTCCTGCAGCCAGGCGCACAGGGCAGAGCTCGCAAATCCCCACCACACTGCCACTTTCCGTGCCTCATCATCCTGAAAGCACAGCAGTCCTCATTGTAGTGTTGTTGTTTTCTACTGAGAGGAATGTGAAGCCGTCTGTTTTAGCATCCCAGAAAGACTGCTCCGTGGATCCTGCAGGAATTCAGGTTAAAATGTTGGTCTGTGGCGCATTAATTGACA
Source organism: Gnathonemus echidnorhynchus (assembly GCA_026776725.1). Classification (NCBI taxonomy): domain Eukaryota; kingdom Metazoa; phylum Chordata; class Actinopteri; order Osteoglossiformes; family Mormyridae; genus Gnathonemus; species Gnathonemus echidnorhynchus. The sequence goes on from JAODJU010000119.1 coordinate 15,726,477, forward strand.
GTAATCAATGACTGCGGCACAGCAGTCCTCCTCTGCAAAGCCTCTTCAGTGGCCAAAACATTAGCAGCCTCATCCCAAACATAGGGCCAGGCGTTGAGTGAACAAGCTGAGGTCTATATGACCGACAAGTCTAAGGTCTGACTTCTACCCTCTTTGACCAGCTGCATCATGGTGGTAGAAATAAACTGGCATTCTTCCATGGAGGAGTGTTCAGGTTGACCAGAGCCAACTTGGCTAACTGTTTGATCCGACGAAAACCTCCTGTGGATCTTCTGAGAACATAAGAAGGCAGATAGTAACTTGCTCTGTGTTGTGTCACTCTTCCAGTATGGCGCCATGCTCCTAGTGTTGTGCTAAAAAGCATCAGTAACTAGTGGTGTGTTTTGCAGGCTTGTGTGATCCTCTGTCACAGTTGAACAGCCTCATTATCTAAATCTTTTAGCTTTTATTGCATCGTGGTAGTTGGTAGACCAGGGTTATTCAAATCACGGTCCTCGAGGTCCGAGCACTGCTGGTTTTCCAGCCTTCCTTTACCTGTGAGCCAGGTGTGAAGCCTCTGACCAATCAGAATCAGTAATTATTAAACAACTACCTGGGAGAACTGAAAACAAGGCCTGGATTTGGAATCGAGGTCCAGATTTGAAGAACCCTGTGGTAGACTGTAGTTTACAGGGCTGATCATAAGAAACTATTACAATAATTACCCGCATTTTATATTTATCTGCACATTGAAGCTATTGAAAACAAGCCCTCCAAGTCAGCCACTTTTGTTTAATTCAATAACGATTGGCTGTAGACAAAATAACATTTTATGATGGGTTTGTGGCACAGCTGCAGGTTCAGTTCACGGGTCAAGGTGAGGTCAGGTTTGAACCTTTATGCAGACAGTTTAATTCTCGTGCTACGGCTGCACTCCAAGATGTAGGAGGCCCTGCTCACAATTTCTACATTGCTTCATAAGGGTTAAAAACCTGAAATACTTGGAAGGATTGCATTTAATCTAAAACATTTAATATTTAGCTAAAGGGTAATGTCTCAGATAAATTAAGTATAAACAATTGACTTTGTCAATGAAGAATGAAATCTGATCAGAATATGACAGAAATTTAAGACGAAAGATTGAAGGCAGTATCTCCAGATATCAGCTGAGGTTCTTTTACCTCTTAAAGTGCATGTAACAGTGTTCAGCTTTGCTGAGGATACATTTGCACAGCAATGACACAAACATATTTTATGGTATTTAAACACAGGAATCGATTAATTCATTTAAGACGTTTCTTCTTGCCCTGGGATATTTACAGTTTCTTGGAAGTTGCTTATCTTAATGAAAAATGCTTTTCATAAGAGGTTCAGTGCATCTTACACTGCAAACAAAAACCACAGAGGACTGATATTTTCAGAAGAAGTGCAGTAGCTTCTAATGTAGTGGAGTCCCTGAATTGGCAACATTCAGATTACAAATCCATATTCTTACCTATCTCACTGTAACAGTGTTTAATCCCCAATACGGGACACATTATTCCTTAAGTGTCCCTTTCTGCTTGTTATAGTCAGTGTTTGCCATCACTGTGTAAGAGCATCTGCTGAAATGAGCTGGATCTAGGCACAAAGTCGAAAAACCATTGTTTTGCGGAAGAGGCAAAAGTTGATGTCAGATGGACCACAGGAGGTTAGGGGGTGGGGTTGGGCTGGAGGCTGGAAGGGTTCAGCCGGGTCAGGCATGACAGATTGGAGACTGGGCATAGTGAAGGCAGGCGTAGATCAGAAGGACAGCAAGCGAGCATCAGGAACCACAGAACTGCAATAACTCAACTTTGTAGCTATCGGAATGAGCACTGGGCAGTATTCTGTATTTTAAAATACGGTACTAAAGTGGCTTAATTGAGAGGCCCAGTCTTTTGTGGTTCCTCAGACAGCATGACAAAACCCTGAATATCCTACCTGTTCTCCCAGATTTGCTTTCTTTGTATGATATACTACATACAGTACTCATACCTAGCCTACCTCTCTCTCCTCAACTCCTATCAAAAACATTTACGTAAGAAAATGGTTCTAAAAGTTAATATTTTTATTTTTGTTATTGATTTTGGGAGCATTTTAACAACCAACAACCGGGAGTTCTTTTTTGCATTGTTTTCGGTCATTTGATCTTGCTTCCCGCTAGCGAGCGAGTCTGTATTACTGTATCAGGAATACATGTGCACATCTCCCTCTCTCTCCTCCCTCCAAACATCAGCTCCTATGGAAAACAAACATCAGAGTTAGGAACTAACTTACGCGCTGCCACGGAATTTGGAAATTTCGGCAGAATTTTTAATTTTGCAATTCTTTGAACAGTTTTTAATGTACTCGGCATGCGTGTTTGCATCTTTAAAGGTCATATGTAGAGGATTTTCTGTACCGCTTGTGATTGCAGATCACAGACTATACCCCAGGAACATGGAGGAGAACTGACGTCCACCTAGAGAACCCAGAATACCACACCAGATGGTTCTTCAAGTATTTCTTAGGGAAAGGTGAGTTGCTCCAACCTCTTATGCTGTTATTTATTTTCCATATACATTATATACTATACGAATGTATGGCAAGTTTTTTATATGTGATCTGTTAAGAAAAACTATCCATTTGACTCATTCTTGAACAAGTTAATTATATAACCCATTAAAGAAGAACAAGTCTAAAAAGTATGCGGGCTTTTTGCCTGGGGGTCGCGCTAAAGGTAGCTCTCTGTGGAGGTAATAGCTGCAGAACCAGAACAAGCATGAATTCCTTTAAGCGGCTCCTATGAGTTTTACGCATGTATGTGCATGTGGACGGCTGGCCTTATTTACTGCACCCCCGGAGGCTATGCTGCTGAGCGTGAGGAGAAATGCATTATTGACCATATCCATTTGAGGGATCCGGCTGAATAATTTGGCACCAGTTAAGGTTGTTTTATATTTCGCAGACTGACATCTGTGGCAGCATCACTGTCGTTCCATGGTTGTCCAACAATATAAATTATTGCCGCCGTTCACAAGAGCAGTAAACGCATTGCCATTGGAAGTGTCAGTTAAAAATGCCTTGCTATTCATCACAAAGTCTGCAGCTTTGATATTTCAGGGGAGGACTCGTATGCACTTAATTCTTGCAGCAACTATTTTTAATTGCCTTTGGTTTACTAAATCTAGGCTGAATCAGTAATATGAACAGTAACCTAATTTACTCATGTGTATATGGCATGCACAATCAGATATCCTGATCTCTGAGTGCTGCCTGTAATTTGAAAGATGAATAGGAAAAAATAACTAAATGATGTGATACCTTTGGTTTTATTTATCTGAACTTATTTGACTAGAAAACATTGTTTAGCACAAACAAAGCTTTAACTAACAATTATTTATTTGACGGCCACCTACTGCATAGAATATGTTCTTGGGAGTTTTATGTACACAAAAATGTTGAGGACAGAAAGAAAAATGATTGGTTCAGAGAGATGGCCAATCAGATTATGGAGGAAATTAATCCAAACAACTAAAGGAGGCGGGACCAAAAAGTCTGATTGTTTGGTCCCACGTCCTCTGATTGCTTGGGACCTCCTCTTCTATCTGATTGGTAAGCTCTCTGAACCAATCATTTTTCATTCTGCCCTCAGAACATTTTTGTGTACATAAAACTCCCACGAGCCTTGAAGATGCTTTAACTATGTAACAGATATATACTGTAGAAGCAGCAGTATGGATAATGTATGAATGTATCTTTCAGTAGTGATGGCCAGACCATATTGTACAGTGTAGCCTTACAATGACCACAGCAGCAATGTATCTAATACCTGAAGTATAAACTGATTGCTGTAGTGACAAATATGTTTATCACTGCAGCAGGACAATAGCACAAGCATTTCTCAGCGGTGCTTTGTCCCGGAGCTTGGAGCTTCTTTGTTTGATGTGCTGTTAGTCAACTGTAGCCAGGAGACGATATCCAGAGAAAGCAAATTAACTGGCGATCCTGTCCTCAATTCAAGTTGTCTCTCTTGCCAAGACAGTGGCTATTTTTAATTCTGCATGTGGTTCTTTACATTGGTAAGAATTTATGAAATGGTCTAGTTGGAAGAAAGCAAAAATCTTAATTTTTAGTGAGGATTTAAGAAAGAATCAGAATGACTTTAGAAAGCTCATCTCCCCGTACTCTCAAAACCCAAGCCTTTATTCTTGGGCTTAATCACACTTCTTTAGCTGGTTTAACTGTAGAATTGTCTTAACACGTTTAGTTTCTCTAGAGAAAAGGATAATATAATGTTTATTAAATCAGACAATGGAGTCAATTGGATAGTTAAATGCTTAACAGAGGTAAAATTCAAAGCATTTAGGCGTTTTGGCGCTCCAACACATAGTCACACAAATTCTACTTATATGGCAAAATGATTACACCTGAGAAATCATATTGTATTAATCTCTGTGAAAAACGATCTGTACAACTCAGGAAAGGATGGCTCATACAGCAACTTTTGTTATATTCTATTTTTATATTCTCTGGGTCTTCGTAGAATCCTTCACTTACGCCAGTTCCCTTCAAAGCAAAGGTTGCAATACAAGTTTTAGGTTTTCAGCAGGTTAACTATAACACACACATTTCAAAAAGTAATTTGCTTTTTTATTATCTGCAACATTTTAGTGAACCCAAATGGTAAGAACACCTGATTTGCATAAGATATATCAAAATCGCTCACTGCACACTGCTCAGGCATCCCACTATGCACTGCAACCACACTGGCTATAGCTGTAGACAGAAAGGTATTGTCAAACAATATTATGATATATTCTTTTTGCCGCTGGATGCAGGAAAAGGTTTTAAAATATGCTTAGACCCCTTGCTGGTGAGTCACAATGTGGAATTACATTCAGCTTTAATATCCATGGTGAGACTAGGTAGACCTGCCACTCCAGTATAACACAATTAAAATATGAGGATCTCCTCTTACAATAATCTTGTCAACATGGCAATAGTCAGTTGGCACAGAGCTTAATGATGAAGGTCATTAAAAATGCATTATCGTCCAGCTGCACTGTTGTTCTCCAAGAGCACAGAAGGGACAGGAGGGCATATTTTGTCCAGTTAATTGATAAAATCAAGACGAATACCTTTTATGTGGAGACCAGGAGCACGCACTTTTGATATAATTGGATTTGGATTTCCTTTCTCTTAGGATGAATATGTTGCCTTGCCGACTGAGCTGAGGATTACTGAATTTCAGCCCCAGTTCTTCAAAAAATGTAGTGAGACCCTAGACTATGGTTGAGCTTGGCAACAGTGATAGTTGTTTGTGCAAAATATTTTCTCATAAAGTTTGGTTTTCCTTGCACACAAAGGGTTTTATTGAAATTTCCTCTATTTTTAATTCAGAATTTATTCCTACAGTTTTTGCCCCAGAGAGGTTTTGCCGTCACGTCCTTCAAACAAGCTGAAGCTTTATTATTGCTCATCATCAGTGTTACAGTCTATTTTTGTTGCTGTCGTTTGTTCTTCATTACTCAGTACACCAGAACTACGTTGGAACCGATGCCGAAAAGAACCCTTTTTATCTGTCCGTGGTTCTGTCAGACCAGAACAACCAGCGCGTGCCCCAGTACCGGGCCATCTTGTGGAGGAAAGCGGTGAGCAACTTCAGTGAGGTGAACGTGAGAGACTGCTGGTTCACCTTTAACAAGATGGCAAAGTCCATTAGCAGCCAAGTCTATGTCAATAAATGTAATTTAGCAATTAGCAGTTTATTTTGTTTCTGTAAAAATATTTCTGTAACATGTCCACTCATTGTAAAACGCTTGCTGAATGAAGAGCTGGATTTACGCCAATCAGAAATTAGTCAGTATGTTGTGCTCCACGAGGGCACAAAGCCAAAGTGGGACCTTAAGATAAATACATACTGTGTGTCTTCCCAAGTCAGTAGCGTTCTGTGTCGTGACCCAGTGTGCATGGCAGCTCTGAGGGCCGTTTTCTCACGGCTGCAATTACTGTGCTGCGTTAGTGCCTGTTCAGCAGCGCATGCCAGCAGAGGAGCTCCCAGGGAAAGTGCTGACACACTGGGTGTCCTTTTTATGCATATATTAATATATCGAGCTGTGTGACTCACACACACACACACGTGCATATACTGTAGCTCTGTGGGATTTATTTGTGCGCGTCTCCCACTCTGCAGTGGGTGTGCATGTTCACTCTTGTGATTTAGGAGTGTTTCAGTTCCTCTTTAATTCTCCCTTCTGCCATTTCACGCTAAATAATTATAGAGGACGCCCAGAGAAAGATGAAATGAGAGAGAGAGAGAGAGAGAGAGAGAGAGAGAGAGATGCACTGCTCCCCCTCTACTTCTGGTGTGAAACCCTGCCAGTAGCATGGATGTAAAAAGGAGGATGAAAGCACAGCTGTATGTGCGATAAACAAACAAGGACGGAGGATGGGAATGTGCTGTGTTCTGCGTGACTGCAATCCCTTTCACTTTTTGTAGAAGTAATAAATCCAGGGAACCCTAAATGCACGCATTTAATTTTTATACCATAAAATTTTCAGTCATCTTTAAATTTTAGACTTTATAAGCCTTATAAATGTGAAGCACATTGTCTTATTTAAAAGGAAATAGTATCTTGCAAAAGCCATGCAGTGAAGGTAATCGAGATGGATCCCCCAAAGCTGAATATTTCAGTGCTGCTCCTCTGCTGTGTCACATGACCACACTCAGGTCGAGTTCCATAGTTATTGTAGCTGCATCGTGTTTCCACCGTGTGTATAGTGACACCTGGCTTATCATTGCTGAGGCAATGCTTCACGATTCTTATGCAGCAGTGTCTATGGCACAAGACATATCACTAAAGGAAACCCTGGGGGGCTTTTAAGGTTAAACATAATGAACTTAAATAGTTTACATGCATTCTTATGCCTGACACTGTTCCGTAACTATATACTATTCCTTGACAATATTTTAATTCAATTCAATTCAATTTTATTTGTATAGTGCATTTTCACAACATTACATCACATCAAAGTGCTTTACATTTTCCCCGCCCAAAACCCCCAGTGAGCCTAGAGGCAACAGCAGCAAAAAAACTCCCTAGAAGGAAGAAACCTTGGGAGGAACCAGACTCAAGGGGGCAGCAGAGGAAGCCCTAACCCTAACCAGACTCAAAGGGGGCTCTCATCCTCCAGGGGGCAGCAGAGGAAGCCCTAACCCTAACCAGACCCAAAGGGGGCTCTCATCCTCCAGGGGGCAGCAGAGGAAGCCCTAACCCTAACCAGACCCAAAGCAGGAGCCCGTCTTCCGGGGGGCAGCAGAGGAAGCCAAATTTTAACACTCAGGAAGAGCAGAAGAGAAAGTATATGCATCTCAAAGGTGTTGTTGGGTAAAAGGAGGAAAGAAATGATCACCAAAAGCGTTATTTCCCATAACGCCCATGTTCTGGTCAAACACGTTGGTCCAGTGGCCTGCTACTAAAATTCAAAAGGAATTTTGTGGGCTATCTGGGAATCAAAAATCCTGGGTGATTCTTCAATGGTATGAGAGAAGGAATGTTCCTAAACATAGATTCTGTCCATCCGTCTTCTACAGGGAACTCTCAAGATCTCTCTTCCTTACAGCCCCACAAAAACACTATCAGTCAAGTCCATTTTAAGGTAAGAGTAATATTTTTCTGTTTTGCTTGGAAGAGTTAGTACTTTACATATTATATTGGTAATTGATTTTACAAAATAACATATACTGTGGTATGCTACATGGAACGTATGATGGTATGAAGCATTAGATAGCCCCCAACCCTAGTATAGGGGGACTACAGCTTGGGGTGTGTGGGAGGAGTAGGGACTGGGGGGGGGGACAGGGGAAAACGCTGTTGTCATGCAGACAGCATCTAGTTTTATTACATGAAACTCTTGTCTGTTCTCACCTATGTCATACTATTCATATTTTAAGTATTTTTTATAGGCAATTAAATCTCTAGCCAGTTCTAGCTAACTGGAGAGTAAGGTACATTTGACCTGCTGTTCTTCAAATATTAATCGGGTTCAAGTGTCTGTTCACACAAACACTTCAGTGAGGCCATAGTCACCCACGGGCCGCAGTGAGGCCATAGTCACCCACGGGCAGCAGTGAGGTCATAGTCACCCACGGGCCGCAGTGAGGCCATAGTCACCCACGGGCAGCAGTGAGGCCATAGTCACCCACGGGCCGCAGTGAGGCCATAGTCACCCACGGGCAGCAGTGAGGCCATAGTCACCCACGGGCAGCAGTGAGGCCATAGTCACCCACGGGCAGCAGTGAGGCCATAATCACCCACGGGCAGCAGTGAGGTCATAGTCACCCACGGGCCGCAGTGAGGCCATAGTCACCCACGGGCAGCAGTGAAAGCCGTTCCTGACACGCTGGCCAGATCCTATACCTCGGGATTCTGTGAATGTCTGCCACGATGCTCACTCTGATTCCCCTGTTTTCCTTCACAGTGCCATGAATCTTGACAGGTTTGAGAAGGCCCCCAGGGAGATACTCAACCCAGACATCCAGAAGGTGAGCCTCAGACTGACCCAACGTCACCTTCGTCTGTCTGATGCTGAAGAGTCACTGTATTCCTGTATTCAAACATGGTTATTACTGGTCACATGAAATTTGATTTGGAATAAATCTGTACAGCAGTGGCTGTAGCAAATGTATCAGTAACAGATGCAGGCAATAAACAGGGAAACCACTGAAATGTAACCGGAACAAACTGTCAGTAACAATGTAGTGACGATGATACAATTTCTTGGCAGGACCTGCTGGTGCTGGAGGAACAAGAGGTAACATTTCCTGATATCTTAAAGTCCAAATTTGTACTTGCTAACGATATTTAATAGTCTACATCAGGGTTTCCCAATTCCAGTCCTGGAGGGCCGTTCTGCGACACAGTTTGCAGATTTCCCTGTTCGAACTCACCGTATTCAGCTCACTAGCCAATTAGCAGGTTTAGCAGGTGTGTCTGAGCAGGGAAATCTGCAAACTGTGTCACGGACTGGCCCTCCAGGACCGGGATCGGGGAACCCTGGTCGACACTGACTTTTTACAAGCCAGGCTCAGGGTAATGCAACATCTGAAGGGAGACCATGGGTGGACAGGACTCAACTAATAAAGTTTATTGAAAAATAAAGCAACATAAGCAAGACATTAGTAGAAAAGGAATGTTAAAGGAAAAGTATTGAAAACTGAGTTTTTGCTAAACCATCCAAAAGGGGCTGGTCAGGAGGAGATGACACACACAGAGCAGGCCAGCAGCCATTAATGCCCCCTAGAGGCCTGGTTGGGCAATTAAGAGTCACCACCTATGCCTACTTGAGGTCTCCACCCTGCAAAAGAGAGACAAAACACAAAGAACACATGAAAAATTATGTCTTTTTCATTTCTGTTCTTGCATTTTGTGTAATTTTCAATATTGTCGGTTCTATTTACTCATTTACAAAAGCTTTGATACAAAGCTTTGGAAGTATTATTGCATAACATTATTCATATAAGATCTGTTATGTATTTGTCACAATGAAACACCCAAAAACAACTGAAATTCTCAAAATGTAATGCAGTACAAAGCATCCTTAATTCTCATACCAACCATTATAATGCATTCTGATGTTATCTGTGGTGCATTATAGATGAGAGTTTGACAGAAAGTGTTACCCTAAATGTTCCTCTTAGGTCTGATTTACCACAGAAACCTTTCACATTTCTAAATTTAGTCTGCATAAATTATTTAGGAGGCATTTAGGTCTCCTATCGATTTCCTGGTTTGGTTCAGATTTGGATGTTGTATTGAAATTACAAATTGTGTAACAACACTAAAGGTGCAGGCACTTTTGAAACTTAACACTCAGCATCCTCTCAATTTGCATGGTGTTGCTGTGGTTTTGATCACAGTGACTGGGATAAGCAGCCAGTGACCGCAGTGATCTGAGTGAAATGCCTGAAAAGTTCCCAGTGACATTAGGCCAAGGAGAGATGATGTCACAGCACAGCACTCCACAGTACAGCATCGCACAGCACAGCACCACACAGTACAGTACAGTACAGCACAGCATCGCACAGCACAGTACACCACAATACAGTACAGCACAGCATCGCACAGCACCGCACTGCACAGCACAGTACACCACAATACAGTACAGCACAGCATCGCACAGTACAGCACCACACAGTACAGTACAGTACACCACAATACAGTATCGCACAGCACCACACAGTACAGTACAGTACACCACAATACAGTACAGCACAGCATCGCACAGCACCACACAGTACAGTACAGTACACCACAATACAGTACAGCATCACACAGCACAGCACCACACAGTACAGTACACCACAATACAGTACAGCACAGCACCGCACAGTACAGTACACCACAATACAGTACAGCACAGCATCACACAGCACCGCACTGCACAGTACAGTACACCACAATACAGTACAGCACAGCACCACACAGTACAGTACACCACAATACAGTACAGCATCGCACAGCACAGTACAGTACACCACAATACAGTACAGCACAGCATCGCACAGTACAGTACCCCACAATACAGTACAGCACAGCATCGCACAGCACCGCACTGCACAGTACAGTACACTACAATACAGTACAGCACAGCATCGCACAGTACAGTACACCACAATACAGTACAGCACAGCATCGCACAGCACCGCACTGCACAGTACAGTACACCACAATACAGTACAGCACAGCATCGCACAGTACAGTACACCACAATACAGTACAGCACAGCACAGGAAAGTAGAGTATAGAAGGAAATTGATTTTATGGCTTTGGATCAACTCCTGTACCATGTGTAGAGTTTGCCCTGTGTTTGCTTACATTTATTTCGAGCACTTTGGTTTCCTCTTGTGGTCCAAGCTATCTTCCATGTTTCTGAGCCCTGATAAAATAGCACTTTGTTGGGGGTGTAAGCTGTCCTGAGGTTTCTGAGATGCTCCAGAAACTTGCCTGAACTTTGTACTGCATAAGTGGTTAAGGAAAATGGATGGGTACGTACTGACATACGCACAATCTGAAATAACCCAGAACACTGTCATTTTGTTGTCCTCCCTTTTCTATTTGTTAAAATGATGTTTTTCAAATACAAGTGTAAACAGATGGAATCTTTTTCTAGGGATCTGTAAACTTCAAGTTTGGTGTACTGTATGCCAAAGACGGCCAGCTCACAGATGATGAGATGTTTAGCAACGGTAAGTCCTGTATTTATGGATTATTATATTCAGTGGGCAGTTTATTAAGTATATTTACATATTGTCAGATATGTCTCTAGACCACTTTAGACAAGCAAAGCAAAAGAAGGCTATTTTGAAAAGTCCAAAATCTGAGAAAATACTGAGATGTTCACTTCTCTTGGTCATTGCAGTATTTGCTCTGTACTGTGTTACTTCATTGCTTTATTGTAACCTTTTACTATGAGGTGAATAGCATAGCTATTATGTAACAGAAACAAAAACAGCTGTGTGCAGTTGTTTGACTGGTACTTGCATAGTAATGGTAATGGTAATGGGAATGGGAATGGGAATTCCCAACTTCAGTGGTAACAAAATCCCTTTATTGTAGGATTGTTAAATATGTTCTTTGATGGAAGCTTTGATTTCGATGAGTTGATATGAGGTATTTTCTTTTGATGCAGAAACCGGAAGTGAAAACTTTAACAAGTTCCTGAACCTCCTTGGAGACACAATTTCACTACAAGGATGGGCGGGGTACAGAGGGGGCCTGGACACAAAAAGTAAGAGCCTGTACCCCACAGCCCCATAAATGTCAAATTCAGAAACGGGCTGCATATGGTGTCTTCATTTCACAGTGTTTCCCATATGTTCTACTCATAGATGACACTACAGGAATACACTCCATTTACACCGTATACCAAGGTCATGAGCTCATGTTCCACGTGTCCACCATGTTGCCATACTCCAAGGAAAACAAGCAACAGGTGAGTTTGTGATTACCCACAATTCTATGCTGCACAGGCAAAAACAAAACTCTGCGCTACAAGGGAGTCTGTCTCCTGGTGGTCATGGTTACCAGTGTGAGTCACTGTTGCTAGTCTGATTCCACTGATTATGTGTAACACTGCAGCTCAATTGGACGGCATGAGGTTTTCTGTGAGGGCTTTTATTTCAGAGGTCTTTATTGGACTGCTTTTGAGTTACATTGATTTGAGTTGTTGACATGAGCTGGAATTTCATTCCATTGCATACTTTCATTGTGCAGTACAGAACTTGTGGAATGCAGTCCTGAAAAGGTCAATCTCCTTTCGCTGCCAAAGAACTAATTTTTCAATAATCACTCTTTTATCGGTATTCTTAACATTTTTTTTTGATGTTTCCAAGTTTCACTCTGCCTTAATCCAGCCATATGGCAGATCCTTCTGATCACAGGAGTGTCTTTGCACCAACCCAAATGCACAGATACAAGGGGCTGCCTGAGCCAGCATCAGAGGCCCAGAAAGTACGATATTTTATTTCAACCAAACAGTTGAGTATTCTGTAACTTTGACTCTTTATACTCAATTGGTTGGTTGAATCAAAATCTTGGTCTGGATTTTTACCTTATGGACATGAATGAACTATCCACCTTTGTCTAGCATACCACAGACTTGGCATTCCCCACTGGTCCGTGGGAACCCAGCTCCCGGTAGCAAAAACATGGACTATCTGTGGGGCCCCGAAGAGCAGATCGGGAAACAGTGATTTAGGGGAGCTGAAGTATATCACTCACTGCAGACATTCGTCCACCTTCACTGCCTTTGTGTTGGCCTTAAATATACATACACCATGGTGCACAAAGCAATGAATTCAGAAACACCCTCAACGAGACAGAACAGCCAATTCGGGAATCACATTCCTCAGAGTTAGACTGTCAAATCAGAATCCTTTTCTTTCCCAGTCAATTATGTGCAATTAATAAATAACCAGGTAAACATATAAAGGTGAGACAACCTCATGTAGGGTGTAAACCTCATGTAGGGTGTGCAAAATAAGCTTATACAGTCAACAAGAATCTAAGTTTCCTGTAGCCTGCCTTTTCAGGATATGAACTGTAACTCATATTGATTTGTTTAAACAAAATGAAAAACAGACCTAGAGTCAGCCTGTTATCTCAAGGAACGCCAAGAACTTTCCTTCCTATGAATAATAATTTATTTTATTTATGTTCTAGCAATGGGATCGTTGCCTAATGCAGTAATAATTGAAATTCAACATTCACTGAAAAAGTCCCTTTTGTAATTACATATTATTTGTGTTGGCAGACTTTGTCTCTGCCAAAGAACAGAGATGACATTCCAGCCCCTTTCATTTGAACTGGAAATTATTTTTTTCCCAGAGTTTAGTTTAATACCCTTTAAAAATATTTCTGTTATAAATGGCTGTGTGCTTTGTACATAGTGCAATACCATCAAACGTTTGCACGTACTGTTAGAAAATACAGTCAGTTAATTGCTTTAGATATTACATTAGCATGTCTTTTTTCTGGTGCTGTAATTTTTCTTTTTCTTTTGCACAGATTTATATGTAATTTTCTTGCTCTCTGTCTCTGTGTGGCTGTGTCTGTGTGCCTGTGTCTGTGTGCCTGTGCGTGTGCATGCCGTCACAGGTGGAGCGGAAGAGACATATCGGGAACGACATTGTCACGATCGTGTTCCAAGAAGGGGACGACGCTTCCCCCTCGTTCAAGCCGTCCATGATCCGATCCCATTTCACGCGTATCCTTCAGGCAGATGCTGCTACGTCTGACAAGCGCTCACTTCCAAAGCTGCACGTTTTGGCGTGACTCGCAGTAGAAATATTGACATTTTATTCAGGCTTAGGTCACCTGTTATTAATAGTACTCTCGGCTCATTATAGTGCTGTTTGCCCTTAATGCCGCATGTAGATATTTTTGCCTTAGTTCGATATAACAGTCAGAATGACAGTTACAGGTTGGTAGCTAAATCCGCCGCTTTTGCCCGTTTCTCCCACTGCATCTATTCGGCACTCGGTCTGAGTGCCTCTGCTCTGACATGTCACAGGTTGAAGATATTCTCAGAGGAGAGCGTGCCGCTTTTTGGACCCCCCCTTCCCTCCCCGCCAGTGTTTACAGACCACCAAGAATTCAGGGACTTTTTGCTAGTAAAATGTAAGTAATGACGCCACGCTCCTGCAGAGCTGCTGGAGTTCCTCTGGTTTTGCAGGTCGATAAGCCGGGTGCGTGGAGGCGAGGGCCACGTGTCGGAATATATGTAGGCAGGGAAGTGCTTATAGAATAAGCCAGCGGCCCTTGGCAATGGGCTCTGTCTCCTTCTGCACAGTAATTAATGGGGAAAAGGCCACCCTGGAGACGCCGACGTTTGCACAGAAGCGGCAGCGGACACTAGACATGCTGATCCGATCGCTGTACCAGGACCTCATGCCGGACCTCTACAAGGTATTTGCCAGATTCATGGCCAGCCCACCCCCTGAGGGCTTCCTGCAGTGTCTGCCCTGCGGTGTCTGCCCTGCAGTGTCTGCCCTGCGGTGTTTGCCCTGCGGGGTTCGCCCTGGAGTGTCTGCCCTGCAGTGTCTGCCCTGCAGTGTCTGCCCTGCGGTGTTTGCCCTGCGGGGTTCGCCCTGGAGTGTCTGCCCTGCAGTGTTTGCCCTGCGGGGTTCGCCCTGCAGTGTCTGCCCTACAGTATCTGCCCTGCAATGTCTGCCCTGCGGGGTTCACCCTGCAGTGTCTGCCCTGCGGGGTCTGCCCTGCGGGGTTCGCCCTGGAGTGTCTGCCCTGCAGTGTTTGCCCTGCGGGGTTCACCCTGGAGTGTCTGCCCTACAGTGTCTGCCCTGCGGTGTCTGCCCTGCGGTGTTCGCCCTGCAGTGTCTGCCCTGCGGTCTGCATGGTTTAAAGTAACAGGCCACAGTCACAAAGGGCCAATTGATAGTGCCGCACTGCATGTGTCTCATCTTGTTACATCGTTTATGAGATATTGCTTAAGACAACAGAAAAATCCAGGCTTCAGCTATGCTGAATTATGGCTAAAGAATCTCCTTTCACAAGTATACTTGGTACTAAAGGGGTAAAGCGGTGCTTGACTGTGCTTGCTGTTAGCGGGATCTGGTTCCTGATTTTCCCAGAACCGTGTTGTCCCAGTGCCGTTTCTTGCTGCCACGGGCCTATGTTGAACCCTTTTCCATCTCTGCTTTTCTCCCCCTGCAGGTTCCCTTCTCTCCCCAGAACATGCTGAACCGGCGGTCATTCAGTGATGTCCTACCCGAGTCACCAAAGTCCGCCCGTAAGAAGGAAGAGGCGAGGCAGGCTGAGTTCGTCAGGATAGGGCAGGTGAGCAGCATGACCTGCAGAGAAGGGCGTGTGTCCTTCATCTCACTCACTCTGCCCTATGCACCTTTCAGGAACTGAGGGCAAGTGTCACAAAGTGCAGGCACAGGAGTCCAGGGATTCGGGGGAACAATGGATTTATTTGGGGAGAACACATTCGGGAACACAGAGCAACAAGCAGGACCGACGTCACAACATTAATGAGCAGACTGGCAAAGCATACACTGACACACACTTAAATACACCAAACTAATTAAACACAACTACAACCAGCTGATAACAAGAGAATTCCACATGAGGTAAACAAGGGGGTGTGGCACACATGAGGATCGGAATGATCGGGACGTGACAGCAAGTGCAACCCGGTCTCACGAATTTTCGTGCAGCCATCACGACATAAAATCTATTTAAACGTGCTATGATCACGTTTTCAGCCTTTTTTACGTGCTGGGGCAACATTTCCCCTCCCTATGTGTTTTAATGGGCAGTGCGTAACACCGCCACTATGAGCGCTAACTGGTGACTGAGGGACGGGAAAGTTATGCATCCCCATTATACTATTGTGTTTTTCGTGATCTGATAACGATTTCGATAATGTGCGACCGTGCAAAACAG
>JAODJU010000119.1:15755111-15769556 GCA_026776725.1 Gnathonemus echidnorhynchus
ATAGGAACAGCAGTCTGTCCCTGATCATTGCAGTGCAAGGAAGAGCAGTCTGTCCTTGATCACTGCAGTACATAGGAACAGCGGTTTGTCTGATCACTGCAGTACATAGAAACAGCGGTTTGTCTGATCACAGCAGTACATAGGAACAGCAGTTTGTCTGATCACTGCAGTACATAGGAACAGCAGTCTGTCCCTGATCATTGCAGTGCAAGGAAGAGCAGTCTGTCCTTGATCACTGCAGTACATAGGATCAACGGTATGGCTGATCACTGCAGTACATAGGAACAGCGGTTTGTCTGATTGCAGCAGTACATAGGAACAGCGGTTTGTCTGATCACTGCAGTACATAGGAACAGCAGTTTGTCTGATCGCAGCAGTACATAGAAACAGCAGTCTGTCCCTGATCACTGTACTACATAGGAATAGCAGTATGTCTCTGATCTTTACAGTACACAGGAGCAGTGGTATGTCTCTGATCTATGCAGCACATAGGAACAGCGGTATATCTGTGATTACTGCAGTACATAGGAGCAGAAAGGTGTCATTTCTGCAGTATAAATGTTAGTCAATTTCCCATTTGTGCTGCAGCGCTATTATTGGTTTGATTGCAATCAAAACTTTAAAGCGATGTTTATTATGTAATTCTACTTCTTAGTAATATGTGTGAAAAATTAAATACACAGAATAAGGGGGGTGCACTTGAACAATTAATTAACTGGACAGACTTAGTTGGGATGATAATGTATGTCCTGTAACTCATGCTCAGTGGGTTGAAAACGTACAGAATGTGATTATAAAAAATTATATTGTAGTATAAAATATTATCAAAGTCAGGGCAGAAGATACACCTGCATCAGTGTTACAAGTTTTTCTTTCTGTTGTGCTGTATTTCAATCCCCCTCTCTCTCTCTCACTCTGCAGTCTGACATCTACTATGTGTCTTCTGCATCTCTGAACGCAACTTCCAACTGTAGTTCCAGAGACACCAGTTCTCAAAGCTCCCCTCAGACCCCCACAGCTTATGAGATGCCCGTCTTCCCCTCGCCACTGGGAGATGGTGAGTGCCTTCTGCAGGGTGGTGTTGAAAGGACCCAAAGCACTGAGGCCTCTAATGCAGTTGAATTCACAAGTATAGTGAAAAGGGTGTTTGAGGTGATCATTAGGGAGGGGGGGGGGGGTGAATCCCTTTGAGATACTGATGAACTTGCGAAATGGCACTAATATAAGGTCCACAAGCTGATTGGTGTAGATGACAAGAGGAGAGGAAATAAACCCAAATGAGTGGAATTTGTTATTAAAGATTAAATGCTTCCGTACCTGATAGAGCCTCTCTGTCCTCAGCAGAAGCAAGAACATGAGATATTGTAGCCTGCAGTGATCTCTGAATAAACACTGGGCTCATTTTTAAAAATAAGGAAATTCGATTTAGAGTGACCGGAGTGTTGGACCTGCACCTCTGGTACGGTTTAGAGACCGTGAAGGAAAGCGTGCTGGAACTAGACCATCCTCAGAGACATTCCGGATAGTTCAGAGGTGGCACAGGGAGAATCAGTTAAAGTTTATGATGTTTTGCTGCAAACGTGCACATCAGTTTAAATTTAATCATAAGAGCCAGACTAGTCTGCAGAGTGTGGCGGCCCCCTTCAGCCCGCTGGGACCAGACAGAAACATACGGCCTTGTAATTAAAGCCTAGCTGAGTCATTAAGTGCCCGCTGCTGATTAGTGACAGGTTTCCTGTGACTGAGGATGGATCTGGAAGGAGGATGTGACAGTTTGAAGAATGTAAACAAGTCCATCTGGGCTGTGTGTGTGTGTGTGTGTGTTTGTGTGTGTGCGTGTGCACGAGTGGGTTTACCTATCCTTATGGGGACACAATGTCCCCATAACGTCATAAATATCCATTTTTTTCCCCTTATGGGGACCGGTTTCCTAGTCCCCATAAGGGAAAACTCTATTTTATAAAAATCAGTGACTGCTATGAAAAAACTAAAAATGCAAAAACTCTTGTATTTTGTTAGGTTACTTATGGTTATGGTTAGGGCTGGGTGGGGGTTAAGGTTGTCATAGTTAGCATTAGCATTTGTCCCATTGAAATGAATGAGCGGTCCCCATAAGGATATGTTTACCCTACATGTGTGTGTGTGTGTGTGTGTATTACTTACATTTACACTGCAGACCTTGAAGTTCCGGGGTCCCCCAAGCCCCCCGCTCCTTTTGCTGTCTTCTCAGCTATTAGCACACATTGGAGATTAGCTTGAGCATCCTGAGAAGAACCCATCAGTTCTCAGAACCATAGATGGGCATAAATATGGAGGAATGACCTTTTAACTAAATAAGGACAGTGGCCATTTGCATTAATGTGGCTGTAAACAGAGCCCTGACTCTTTCATCATTGAAGCTCCCTCTTGTTTCCCCAGTCAAGCAGAGTGACTGTGTTATCCATGAGATCCTCTGACCAGAACAGCTCTCTTAGCTGAAAATGTGGAGTGCTGGTTAATTACTGCTACTATTTGTCCACTGAACAGGTACTACAGTACAAGGTTAAAACTCCTACATGCAGCTTACTGACAATCAATAAGTTGATGCTGACGCACAGGTCATAAACTCACATTTCCTCCATGAAATATGAAAGGCTTTACGACTCTAACAGTATTCCGAGCACTTTTTGCTACCATACAATTAAGTATCTCTTTAAAAATTATTTTAATTCCATTTTAGACTGCTTCCATGACATTTGTGCCGTGAGTTTTAAATTAACTGGGATATTTTCTCTACACCACATATACATGTCTAGAGGCATTAAGAGCAGACATTGCTTCTTCCCTGTATCTGAACTCTAAAGTGCCTTTATTCCTCCGTTTCGTCTTTAAAACTGAAGTGTATTAAAACAGCACTTATTGAGACTTAGAAAAAAAGGCTGTTTAGGTAATGCCTCTGATGAATCTAATCAACTTAATATATCTGTAACTTGGCAACAATGCTCGTACACAATGTCCTTGACGTTTACAGCGGGCGGCCCACGCTTAAACACAAACATCAATCTTGGGGGGGGAATGCAATAATGGGGAATTGGTAATTCACTCTCTGGATTTATGATTAGATAAAGTTCTGACTTCAACCTCAGTAACAGGAAAATTACAACAAAGCAGAAATTACGTAATCTACATAAAAGGGTAACATACAGTATGTAGGCAAGGGGTTTCTAACCATGGACATCATATGTTAATAAAAGATTGATCAAACTGAGTATTGAAATGCAAAACAGAGACTGTTAGAAATGTTCGAGTGGGAATCAAAGCTGGGTGGATTTATACCCTGATTTATATCAGACAGTCTCCGCAAACCTGAGCGGCCAGTATCTCTAATGCTCAGAACGTGGTGCTTTAGCTCTGCAGAAAGCCAGCTGTGGAAATGAGCCTGAGGGCTTTAAATGATCAGGTCCTAGCATTCATTTCCATTTGGTTATGAATGGGATTCCTTTATATAAAGCAGCTGCTACATACAGGAACAGGAGAAATTTAGGAGCTGTCTGCAGAGAACATCAGCAAGGCCCTGGAAGGAGAGGTCTCAGCTGCCAGGACCTCTCAGTGCGACCGTCGTCTTCCTCTCTCTGTCCGATGTGTCATAAACACACTGTGCTTTCTTGTGTTTCCTTCCAAACATCAGATTCTATTAGGATACCCTACGGCAGCAAGCTCTCCCAGTACATGTCCAAAGAAGCCGAAGGTATTTAAGGAGTCTCTGAGTTCCTGCTCTGTCACTTCGCCAGCATGCCCGTCATCAGCTGCAGCAGCATGCGACTGCAGTGCCCTGCGACTGGCAGTATTCCCGCACCTCTCGCCGGCAATGCTGCCCAGTCGAGGCAGAGCGGGGGGAGGGAGAGGGGCTTGGCACAGCACGGCACCCCAACAACACCGGCCATCCCTCGGCCGGTGGTCAGATCAGCCAGAGATGCCGAGGAGGCAGTGACAAAACAGCCAGCCGCTCGTACGCGTCCTGTGTGTCTGCGGGGGCTTCTGCTAGTGCTGTCTACCCTAGATGTCATACACTGGATATGTGATATTCATAATATCATATGATACTGGGCACCGGAATGAAAAATCTAATTCGCTTCATTCAAAAGAATGTTTAATAGTTATACACGCAGCAAGCAGTCCCAGCGTGAAACTGAAAATTTACTTAATTTGTCTAATTTATTTAATTTGTCTAATTTCCTTAATTTGTTTGATTTCTTTGTTATTTAGCTTTCTGTTGCACTAGTCTGAATGTAAGAGCTTCCTCTAACTGGCTAAACCCAGAAATGTAATAATGTTTTAATACCCCAGTATCATATCCTATCATAGGAATGTTGATGGTTGAACATAACAGCATTTTTAACATCTCCCTTAACACATATATGTATATTCCAAAATAATTCCATATTCTAGTTTCGACTAACATTTTGTCTCTGCGTTTAATTTTTTTGGGAACTCAGTCCTGTAATATAATGTGTAATAGTGTTGGGTGTGCATTTGATTTCCTCCATCGCATGTTGGTTGTGTCTCACCTTTGACCCGACTTTCTCGTCTTAGCTTTGCACAGTGCAGACTTGCAACGATTTATTCACAGATCTGTATTAGCATTCCACTCTCAGAAGTTGGAGCTGCAGGAAAAACCTGCACCTGGCGCCCCCCGATGGCCACATTAAGTTACTGAACCCCGAAAGTCCCCCATAAATTCAGGCCCCGTAGTCCTGGAGCAGAAGCTTGCAGCAGGCCGCTTTGTCTACTGTGGGGATCAGCCCTGAATGTTGATTATTAAGCAAGGCGCTGCTTTTTTTTGGTCAAAAGGCTTGGTGAAGAGGATTACAGACTTCCTGGACACGCAAAAGACAGTAATTCAGTGGTAGTCCAGAGAAGTAATGTTTCTATTACTGCTAAAGTATTGTTTGTTAATTGTTACCATTATCTTCACTTAAAGCTATCTTTATTGAAGTTAATTGAAATTACTTAATAATCTGCATTTATATTAGCAAACATGGCATCTGGAACTAACAAGATGGCTGATATGTCATTGTAATGACTATTACAGGGTTATTCAACTCACGGTCCTCAAGGTCCGAGCACTGCTGGTTTTCCAGCCTTCTTTTACTTGTCAGTCAGGTGTGAAGCCTCTGACCAATCAGAATCAGTAATTATTAAACTAACTACCTGGGAGAACTGAAAACAAGGCCTGGATTTGGAAACGAGGTCCAGATTTGAAGAACCCTGGACTATTACATTAGTTCAAGTGTAGATGAGTGCTGAAAATTTACACACAACTTTACAGTATTGATATGGGACATGCTGGGACATACATAATCCCCTGGACTGTGCTGTTCACATGATTGTATAGTCATTGCTATGCTAAATTCTAAAGTGTCTTGTTATTTTTAACATTCTACATTAGCATGCATCTGTGGGAGACAGTTCAGCCTGATGCCCGATATCTTAACTGGCATGTTAATTGACACAAACACAAACACTCCTTGCGGTAATCGGTTCCATAAAGGCGGTTAGCTTTTTATTAAATTAAAAATTCTGAAAAAACAAATATTTTCATTGTTATTCATTATCAATGTAGAGAGTTATCCTAAGGCACATATTTTTCTCATAATGTCCAAGTAGCAGATAAAAGCTAACATCTGTATCTGACATTTTTATGTTAAACAACATCAGAGGGAATTGTTATCATTTATGTGTGTTTGCGAGGATCTGAACCTACAGCTTTTGCATTGTTAGCTAACGGGTGATTTATACTCACCGTAGTACGAGTACCTTGTATTAACTGTAGTACTTGTTTTACATGAGATTTCTATCACTTTGCACCAGGAGGTCTTGTAGCTCATTCTCTCAGGTCTTACAGGATCACCCTTCATTCTTTGCTGTCCCACCGCGGTGTCTCGGTCACTCTTCCTTTGCTCTGTCCCCCCCGCCCGAAGGTGAGGCTCAGGCGAAGCACATCTTCAGGATCCCCCTGTGCAACCTGGTGGGCCGCAGCATCGAGAGGCCCCTGAAGTCGCCGCTTGTCAACAAGGTGGTGCCCACGCCTGTGCCCAGTGCGGCCACCCCCTCTCCCGTGGTGTCCGTCTCGCACTCGCTCTCTCTGTCCCGCATGGAAATCAAGGAGATTGCCAGCCGTACGCGGAAGGAGCTTCTCGGTGAGATGAGGCAAAACACTCCTGTTTCACACTGGCTCAGTGTAAACCTGTTTCAGCTACAGTATGTTCTCATGCAGCGTTCTCATGTGCCAACATGGGGTGACCATAATCCACTCCGTTTTCATAATGATTAAATTATCATAAAAAAAATAAAACCTGTATTGAAGGGAGATTTTGGAAGATGTATAACACATTGGTTGGGAATTGAGTCCAGGTCTCCCCAAGGGCTGGGATATATGATAGTTGCTCTTATGGTGACCCTGGCACTGACATCATTTTGGGAAACGGCATGCATGGCCGACGGACAATGCTGACATTCGTATCTGTGAGCAGGTCTTACGGAGGAGCCCAGCAGTAAATCAGAGAGCACGGTGAAGCAGAGGAAGACCAGCAAGAGGCTGGCAGAGAAGGAGCCCAAACCGAGGGCCTTGAGGTCAGCCAGCAGTGACAGGTGAGGAGGCGCAGTGCCGCTGGCACTGGACCTGGACATCCACGGAGCACGCTGAGCGCCAAACCAGCTACCATCCTTAACTGAGCAATGTACTCAGTCATTGCACTTCTGAAGGATTCTGAAGGATTTTTGGAGGTCTTCAGGTTCATTGATGCTTCCTCAGAAAATACATGCATGTTTGGGGTTATTTGGTTTTATTATAATTATAAGTCTACTTCGTTCAATCAGAAGAGATTTTACTAATGAATCATATGCCACGATTGCTGCTACATTGTTGACTAATCATACTTGGGAGGAGGAGCACGTGCTGATCACGGCACATTGCCACACTCACGACACGACAAACCACCTCTGGCATGAGAACCTGAGTGCAGCCATGCAACAGGCGATACCTCAGCACCACCTTAGTCCAAATGGACCAGTGTGAGTTTTTTCCAGTGGCTGCAGTGCCAATCCTGCCACCAACCCCCAAATTTTCCCTGAAAGTTGGAGGACTTCCTTGCAGGGCTGGATGTCATATCCAGGACAAAGCAACTGCAGGTTAAGGGCCTTACTCAAGGGCCCAACAGAGTAGACTCACTCTGGGCGATAATCTCTTTGGGCCTTTGCCATTTAAACATCTCAGGTGTCTCCATGTCTCATAGCAGGGAAATTCGACGTGTTAGCAGTAATAAACTGTACTTGGCGGCTATAGGAGCACTGCAATCAAGTGTGTGAGGCCACATGGTGATATTTTCAATACATCCATTCTGTAAAGGCTGGGGGGGAGGAAGCTTACATTGGTCACTCAGTTCACCTATCCCAGAGGCACAGGGGCTACCCAAACACTCTACGTGGGACATGTCACAGGGGCTACCCGAATACCCTACGTGGGACATGTCACAGGGGCTACCCGAATACCCTACGTGGGACATGTCACAGGGGCTACCCAAATACGCTATGTGGAACATGTCACAGGGGCTACCCAAACACTTTACGTGAGTCATGCCAAAGGGGCTACCCGAATACCCTACGTGGGACATGCCAAAGGGGCTACCCGAATACCCTACGTGGGACATGTCACAGGGGCTACCCAAACACTCTACGTGAGACATGCCAAAGGGGCTACCCGAATACACTATGTGGGACATGTCACAGGGGCTACCCGAATACCCTACGTGGGACATGTCACAGGGGCTACCCAAACACTCTACGTGGGACATGCCGAAGGGGCTACCCCAATACCCTACGTGAGACATGCCAAAGGGGCTACCCGAATACCCTACGTGGGAAATGCCGAAGGGGCTACCCGAATACCCTACCTGGGACATGTCACAGGGGCTACCCAAATATGCTATGTGGGACATGTCACAAGGGCTACCCGAATACCTTACGTGGGACATGTCACAGGGGCTACCCGAATACCTTACGTGGGACATGTCACAGGGGCTACCCGAATACGCTATGTGGAACATGTCACAGGGGCTACCCAAACACTCTACGTGAGACATGTCACAGGGGCTACCCGAATACCCTACGTGGGACATGTCACAGGGGCTACCCAAACACTCTACGTGGGACATGCCGAAGGGGCTACCCGAATACCCTACCTGGGACATGTCACAGGGGCTACCCAAATACACTATGTGGGACATGTCAAAGGGGCTACCCGAATACCCTACGTGGGACATGTCACAAGGGCTACCCGAATACCCTACCTGGGACATGTCACAGGGGCTACCCGAATACCCTACGTGGGACATGTCAAAGGGGCTACCCGAATACCCTATGTGGAACATGTCAAAGGGGCTACCCGAATACCCTACCTGGGACATGTCACAGGGGCTACCCAAACACTCTACGTGGGACATGCCAAAGGGGCTACCCGAATACCCTACCTGGGACATGTCACAGGGGCTACCCGAATACCCTATGTGGGCCATGTCAAAGGGGCTACCTGAACACCCTACGTGGGACACGTCACAGGGCAGATGCAGGGCTACTTAGAGACATCACTTTGCTAAGCCACATGGTTTGGGTCAGAGGAATCCCACACAGCAGGAGGAGCACATGCAAACAGCACAAACAGACACACACAGAATGGGATTAAAACCCACAACCTGGGAGGTATGAGGCTTCCCACTGCGTCACCATGTCGCCCATCCAGTGAAATGTTGGTACAAAAATGGCCTCCATGAAATATTAGCTATGCATGGGACATAAAAGTGACCATGACTAATGATTAAGGATATGAATACAGTAACATAGTGCCCTAAATGTGTATGTGTAACACCGATTTCAGACCCGAAGCTTCTTAACTGCTGCTACCTCATGTTCTGCAAATGGGTTGCTAACGAATTGCTAACAGAATTGTTGACAGTGTCAGCAATGACGTTAGAGAAAGTTCATAGACCAACGTGACGTGTCACGGCAAGACCAGCTTATACGTTTCTCACGGGAGCTCACAGCATACATTAGTGCTAAACGAAATGCAAACACTGTGTTTTATATTTACTGTGTAGCTTAATACAGTTCAAACTTGTCACTATTCCACATGGTTACCCCTAGTTACCAGTTTCTCACACTTCTTAAACAGTTTTTTTAAGGCCAAGAGTTGAATTTCACATAATTAATGAATTTTATTTAGTTTTGGACAATGTGTTAGTTCAACAGTAACTGGAGTTTTCTCCTAGAGCGGTGTAACCGCGGTGGAGTTACGTCATACCTGTCTGCCATATCGGGGCAAAGGGGATAATATAAGGGTTTGTGTCATGTCTGCACCTCTGTTATATGCTGATAGGTACCGGCAGGTGGACTTGAGGATAGTGTGAAAAGTGGCCCAAAATGCTTCACATTCAGCTAATCATTTCTCTGTCCAGAAATGTCACATGCAATTTTTTTTTTCACAAAAACGGAGGTCACTCTTTTTGACAGCCTGTGCCTTGTCCTGACTTCCTTCAAAAGCTACACTGAGGTTATCCATTAAAATGCAGTGATTTTCTAGTGATTACTTTCACCCTCACTTTTCTCATAGAAGCCTACAAAAAAGCCCTACTAAGCTAGGCACCAAAATAAAGCATAAAAAACTGTGTTTTTGTAATGAATTTGGGATTTTTTATGAAATCCCACCAACAAGGACTGAACCCTGCCATGAAAACGAAAGTGAGGTCCCCACTAGGGTTGCAAAGGGCTGGAAAATTTCTGGAAATTTTCCGGAAACTTTCCGTTCCATGGGAGGTTAAGCTGGGGAATTTTGGAAATACTCCACATTAGAAACTTTCCAAGGGAAATAACGGGAAAGTATGAAAATTAACAAGTATATTCCTAGAATTTTGCAACCCTAGTCCCCACTCAAGTCAGGAGGTAGACCACCAGCCATACCTCGAAAACCATTAAAGACTTGACCTTATTAAATCAAACGTGGGCCAATATTCCATCTTTACCTGCCGTTGATATTAAGGCGCCGTTAATGTGATTACTGTTGCACTTGTGCTTGATGCTTTGCGTCTGTGCTGAAGCAAGCTGCTTTCCTGCAGGGTGGGCTCCGAGTCGGCAGACACGGATTCGGACGCCCCGCGGCACTGCTCGTCGAGCTCTGAAGCGGAGCTTGAGCGCATCGAGGTGCGGGAGGAGAGCCCCTCGCTGGCCAGCCCCTTTGCACTCACGTCCTCCTTCGAGGAAGACGTTTTGGACTTGAAGTGAAGGAGACGCAGGAGGAACGCCTGCCAGTACTGCTCAGCCGTGCTAAGGAGGGACATCGCGGTGCATTTCCGTAGCCCAGCCGAACCTTTAACGTTTGGCCAGGGTCACACCTAAAGAATGACACCACTGAAGATTTCGGTACATTTCGTACTACATATTGCAAAATACAAAAAAAAAAAACAGTATAGGTAGTTGTTACTTTTTTTTATTATTGTCAACATAGCGTAATGCTTTGCAATATACTATATGGAAAAGTATAGATAAATTTATATAGTATAATATATGTATATATGTGTATGTACACACATACACACATATGTACATAAATTGATATGTTCTTGCATATTTTGATTTTTATCGTTTACCTCCCATCTGTTTCTGTGTTTTCTTTGTCACACAGGCTTGTTTTTTTAATACAATTCGCAGTATACGTAACAGTACGATTACGGACCATCCGTCCCATGTGCCATTGTCCACACAATCTGCTCTTCTCGACTTGTTGCTGATTTATGGCAGTCAAACCTGATGTTTACGTAAGGTACTGAACAACACATGATCGACACAATCCTGTCTCTCAAGGAAGTTCATAGGTATTGTATTCCTTAATTGTTGACCCACTGGCATGTATTTAATAAGCCGAAGAAAAAATTGCCTACACAAAAGCCGTAACTTTATAAACTTGTGACATCATTACTCTAAAAACCCTGCATAGGGTGTCAAAAATCCTGCATGTCTTATCTATGCTGTACTGACGCTTTGCCAGCTTGGAATCCATCGTAACCAAAGGACACCCACTGGATTGCAGCGATATTCCATCCGCAGGCCTTTTTTTAATACTGATACTATAGTCAAGATAATCGTGGAAAAGGGCTGATATTTCATGCACCTTGTTTAAGGCTCAGAGTAGCTGTGGCGCAGTCAGGATTTTAAAAATCAGGAGAAATTAGAGCAGGTCGGATAGATCGTTTTGTAGTAACTGAGACTTTTTGCCCACTAATATTCAAGAGAAGTGTAGTATCTCACAAATTAGCGTGAGACATTTTAGTGGCTTGTTAAAATCAAATACTTTCCTCAGCTTCAGGACAGGATCCTTTTTATGAAACAGTATTAATACAGAACTATATGCCT
Source organism: Gnathonemus echidnorhynchus (assembly GCA_026776725.1). Classification (NCBI taxonomy): domain Eukaryota; kingdom Metazoa; phylum Chordata; class Actinopteri; order Osteoglossiformes; family Mormyridae; genus Gnathonemus; species Gnathonemus echidnorhynchus. The sequence continues at coordinate 15,766,551 of JAODJU010000119.1, forward strand.
TGGGAAAGCGGCCATTTTTGACTTGTGTCAGCCTGCGCCCTCTTGTGGCATATTTGCAACATTGTCGCCCTTGTGTATAATGCATGAAGGACCTTTTCCCCTGTTACCCCGCTCTCTCTTTGTTTACTTGTTTCAATGTGAACTATTCAACACTATGAGCCTTGACATAAAGGGAAATATGGGAATATTTTTGCAAATGTATGTACGTGTTATTTATTATGATTATAATTATAACTGAGTGTTGGTGAGTGGGGGAACATTTGATGGTTGAAGTTTGTAATACCAGTAAAGCAGTTTGAATGTTTTATTTCCTTTTAATTTAGTCCCATTCTGTTCTGATGGCCCCTAGACGTTTCGCAGTGGTTTTGTATCTAAATCAATATTTACTGTTTAGACTGTTGCTGAACCTCTGTGATATTAAAATGAAACAAAATTATTAAAAAAAACACCAAGTGTCTTAAAATATATTGTATTGCCATTGTTTTTAATGCCAAGTACTACTTGTAAATGTTTGTGTTTAAAATGTGGCCTCCAATGAATCTGAATTATAATTATTAGTATTATTATCAGTTTTATTATTTGAACAATTTTAAGTGCTGTTGACCACTGCTGTGAAAGTATTTAATTTTGTTCATTGACATGAAATAAATATTTAAGAAATTGGATGCAAACCTTCTGTGGTATTTTCATATCAGACTCATAAAGACGTTTTCCAGATGTAAATAATTTACTGCTTGGATGGCTTCATAGTCAGCTGATGTCATTTTCTGTCCAATCAGATACAGTATCAGTCAGTGTGCAGCGTGTTTACTGCTGCCTAGTATCACCACAGACAGAAATGACAGAAATTACAATTATAAGAACAACAGAGAAAAGTAAAAATGATAATAAATTTTCTAACCACCAAAGCTGTAACAGCGTGAGAGCGGGTGCTGGTGTTGAAATATGGTGATCAGGGGAGGATATCACTTAACCAGTCCATTTTCCCCAAGATGGGGCCCCTGTTGTGTTGGCTGTGGCCCCTGATTTTAATATATATGCATTAACCCACACCTGCTCAAGGGCCCAGCAGTAATTCATTCTGCCAGTCACAAGAAACAGCGGCCATCCGATCATGGGCACAGAGACCCAAGCTGGTGAGCAAAACAACACCCAAAATGCATGGAACACTGCACAAATTTCCACAAGGTGCCTGCTAGTCTTCTCTGTATTGTTATAATTGCAGTGCATGTGCAGCGATAGAAGGCACCGTTGCTAGGCGGCGTGTGTGTCGTCTTTCCACAATGCCTGTGCAGCCCATCTCTCCCTCCTTGATAAATGTCCCTGCTGAGTCTATAGGCAGAAAGTCTCAGCTAATGTGTCCGCTGGCTGCAGTCGGCAGAGATATTGATCTCTTTCATCCTAATAGTGAGCTGCATCACTCTCCTTCTCCCTTTCCTGCCCTCCTGATTTCATGTCTCAGCTCTCATCCATCCATTCTCCTACAGTTTTTGTTGAAGGCCATTCCATATTATGCATGTAACGTGAAACAGAGTGGACTACATTCCAAACAGCTAAACTGGCGACCATCAGAAACCAGAATCACAACACGCAGCTAAATGAGGCTTGAAGCTGAGCTTATTTCTTACATGCTACTCTCTCTCTAAAAGAGCCGGCCACTGACGCTGAACTCTTATATTTACTCAGATTCTTATATTGGGCTTATTTTTTTAATCACCTCAGTCCCACCTGCCCTCCCCGTAGATCCCGCCGTTTCCCTCAGCCGTGCCGCTGATCGGCCGCGCCCGTAGATCCCGCCGCTTCCCTCGGCCGTGCCGCTGATCGGCCGCGCCCGTAGATCCCGGCGTTTCCCTCGGCCCTGCCGCTGATCGCCCGCGCCCGTAGATCCCGCCGTTTCCCTTGCCCAAGCTGCTGATCAGCCACACCTGGAGCTTGTTAGCCTCACCTCATGTTCCTGCCCCCTTGTTAACAAGCCACAGCTGCCTACTGTTTGCTCCTGTGTAAGTCATGTATTTAAGTGTCTCTTAGGGTTGTGCTCCTTCAATTCAGCTCCAGTCAGTTTGCTCACTCATATTCATGGTGAAATGTGGGCTAACTGAGCAAACTTCTGCATATCGGTAAAGTTTTATTAATCCACCACACAAAACACAAATAGGAATGTGCAGAGCTGATTCTGGGGGCTCTGGGGGCCATAGGCAAAAGAATACCCAACTCCCCTTCCCCCGACATAGTAAAACTTACCATAATTTTACCATGAAGTCTCCATTAATATCAACAAAGAGAATTTAATAAACAAGTCTTTAATTTTCACTTTTGTGGAAAAACAGAATACACAAAGCAGATTTGTCATTGCAATGTACTCTGTAATCTGCCTCCTTGGCCCCCCCTGCCTGTTCAGGGCCCCCCTGCTATAGCCTGCCCTGCCTGTCCTGTAGCTGCACCTCTAAGGATACGCTTATGTGAGCCAACATGAGATTTGTGCTTAACTCGATTGTGAGTCGTTTCACCTTGCAAAGCTATTAGTTAACCTTTGCTTGTTTTTACATTCCAGTTACCTGATAGCATTAATTGCACTGTCACGCAGTGCAGTGTATGAAGTTGGTCCCGGAGTCTCCTTCAGAATGTGCTGCACTGTTGCTCTCATAGAAACTAGCACATGACTCTTCCATCACAACCCAACTCCAATAGTGACGATGCCGCTTGTCACCGGCCAGCATGACATTCACTGACTGACTGTGCAGACGGCAGCTGTCTTTGGAGGATCCCGTTAATGGTCGAGGTGCACATGCTCTCATCGCTGAAGCTCAGCACGCCCCCTATGTGTGGAAGGGGCTATATCACCTTCACTGTCATCACTGTCTTCATCTCATCCAAATTCACTCAGCATCTCCAGCTTCGAGTCTGATTTCTCATTCTTCTACCATTTTCTGAATTTTGAAAAAGGAATAATAAATGAATGAATGAATGTGTATTTATTGGCTTAAGTTATGAATAGTTTGCCATCAG
>JAODJU010000119.1:15808115-15818538 GCA_026776725.1 Gnathonemus echidnorhynchus
CCTGAACCCTAGTGGGCTGGTTTGGGGTGAGCTGGATCGAAGAGTAAGAGCAAGGAAGCCAACGTGTGCCCAGAACTGCTTCAGGACTGGGGGGGCAGCATTCCAGGTGGATACATCTGGAAGCAGGCTGAGAGAATGCCAAGAGTCTGCAGTGCTGTTATGGAAGCAAAAGGGGGCTGTTTTGAAGAGTCCAAAATTTGACACTGAACATTTCTCTTGTCTGTTGCAATTGTATTACTTCATTGCATGAAGGCCTTTTGGTATAAGGTGAATAACAGCTGTATCAGGGACAAATGCATTAAAAGCAGCTGTGTCCAGATTTGTGACTGATATTGCATTAGGTTAAAAAAAAATTTAAAGTGCTCGAGATTTGCATGAACTCAAATGTTAGAGACCGCTATCGCTAATCGGGCTTTTAAGTATGGCTTAGGGGGACACATCCCATAATATGGTTTTTGTTAGTTTTGAAAAACTCCTTGGATCATTGCGGCTCCGTGAACATTTAGGGAAACAATAAACTGCTTGTCCAGTACAGGTTCAGTCCGCAGGCTGGAGTTCTGTCCCAGGGGGCACAGGTAAGGGACTCTGTGCTTGGGGTTAGAGTCCATTGCGGGGGGGGGTACACTCTCACACATAAAGACACACACAGAGACACCAATATATGTATTTGGATGGATGGATGGATAACTTTATATACATTAACTGATGCTGTCAGCTAGAAAAACCAATAACAACAGAAAGTTACGCTAATACAAGACAAATACTTATGAATGCATATTTAATACGAATGTGGATGACTATATTTTACCACTTTTGCAACACATACTACAGCCCATTTCCAGTACCACAATGTGATCTCAGTATAAAACTACATGCACAATACGACGTCTTGGTACCATACTGTTACACAAAACATGCACTAGTCTAAGTGACAGCCTGTTCAACTGAGCATCCATGGATACCGGCATCTTGCTACAACCTTGCTATAATTTTACAGCACGTTCAGAAAATACTCAGTCATGTCAAATATTTTTTGAAATAACCCTTTTCACAGAATGGCTCCTGTTGCTGATACACTGCACTGCATTTTCCTGACAGAGTGACTACAGCACTTCTATGAGTAAAAGATTGCCTGGTAAATGACAGTTTTAGTCACGGTAATTTTTCCTGCTTTCTGTGGAAAACATTTCCGGAAATGAGACAGCAAAAAATATATTACCTCATCAGAGGTAAAAAAAAAAAACACACACACACACTTAGTAATGATAACAGCCTTCATGAAAAACACTTTTGGTCACAAATAAAAAAGACCACATTCTTAAATATTGCCATCATCTGCGACATTACATATATTATGCATAGTATCTGCACTTAAAGTGTTCCAAGGTACATTAAAGCAGCCGCAAGCTATATGTCCCTTGGCGCTCACAGTTGACGTCATCATTTTGAAGGCAACAGTGTCTTTGAAGCCACGCCAGACTGAGAACAATCACCAGTGGGAGGCTACAGCAAAGAGGATCTGCAGAAGCATGGAGAGGCACGGCACCTGGCCGATGACGTAGGCCACGGAGCGAGTCGGCGCCTTCAGCTGGCAGAGGTACGCCACGCTGTGAACGACTCGGCAGAGGAAGAACACCAAAAAGTGGAGGCGTGCGACAGACAGCGTGGGCTCCGTCAAGGAATAAATGGCGCCTAAGAAAAAGAAGGGAAATATGTTCTCCATATCATTTTGATGAGCCCTGCAACAGAAAAACAAAGAAAACAAGGGAATTGAGCCTCTGTCCTCTTTTTGCACCATTGCAAAATCCACTACCATACCACTCTAACATTTACAGTGAAAGTGTTCAACAAGTAGTATCTGAACTTTTGTTCCAAGTTCCAACTGCAAATAAGCATCTAAGTTTTGCAGTTTTTTTGTTGAACATAAATATGACATTCAAGACATAAAATAGCTGTATGCATAAATTGAACTGCCAGACTAAACATACTAGAAATCTCCTTGCAAAAATATGATTCACAGACAATTTGAGGTTAATTCGCTCTCATTTTGACTCACGGCATTCAATCACAATCAAAATGTGAAATTCTGCATCACTTCTCAGCAATGATGGCCACTGCCTAAGCTCAGACTTAGATGTGGCCAAAATCTACCACAAAGGGGCCCAAACCCCCCTGATTCATGATCATCATCCCAAGATCAGAAAAACAGCCGGTATTATGCAATGCTGCATATTTTCACTTGTGCATAAGACATCTCATCTTTCAGTTAAATAGTTCCTCACTTTCACTTCCTATTCTGGCATTTTGGTACTAATAGCAAAGGTTTATAGGACAGAACACCAACATCATTTTTGATAACAATTGCTAGACAGTAAGTGCTTTAATGTTTTTTTTTCTTGAATAACCTCATTATACTCTCGAGGTATTTGTTTTGTTTTCTTGAGAATGGAAAGTATTGCTGTATATAAAAGTAGTTCACGATACTGTGATGTAATTTCATCAATCCAATACACCAACAATTTCTAAAGCATACAAACACTATGAACTATTATGCCGTGGTCCACTTCCTTACTGATAAGCAAGGGAATCGCTAAGGCTGTAGCCCCTAAAATGTTCTTTGCCCCGCCCCAATAATTGTCCGCTACCTTAAATAGTGTACTCATTCGTTTTCATTAAAATGGGAGGCCCAGTAAAGGATTACCCCTCCCCACGATCCTATAGCGACTGTCCTGCTACTAAAGGAAGCAACTGGTTCTGAAACCCGATTACTTACGGGGAGGCAAGAGGAGAGCAGAGATTGTGTCATAAAATACGGTTAGTCATTTAATGGCACCACACAACCAATTTCCTGTTGCAAAATGCGCTTTCTTTAGACTTATAATTATGGTCTTTCATTTTTGTTTTATTTTCAAAAACATTTTTAAGCAAGGAGCTCATTGTGTTTAAACGAATAAGGATTTTGCATAATTATACAGATACCGCTTAGCCTCCTGAGATTATTAATGGATATTAGTACTGTAAGAAAACGCCGGTATTGCAGGCAAAACTAATCCCGCGGAGTTGGACGGCTTGGTTTTTCATAGCATAAATCCAAGTACTGTACAAGGACCCCACACCGGAAAAAAAACACCTACTCTACTTTTAAAGATACTCGGAATAATTTATCGACATGCCCCAACACATAAACAGCGCTCTTTGAAATATAATGAACAGTTAATTTGATATTAAAACCGGCACCAAAACCGAATAAAAGAATGGAAATCATTTTAATGCTAAAAGTAAGTCGTGTGTTGAACGACCCTAATCAAGTCGTGGACACTTGTAATAATAGCCAAAACAGGACAGGCTGACCTCCTGCAGCGCTCCACGTAGGGGTCCTCTCTGTGGTACTGTACTCCTCCGTGTCGGAGCGCATCTTCGGGGTTAGCGAACGCCTTTTAAATCACAGTATACACAGCGCGTCAGTACAAATAAACACATAAACATACGAACGTGCCGAAGAGCCACGTATTCATAAGGCAACTGCAATCCTACTTTAAAGTCACAAAAGATACGTGCATAGTATAAGCCCGTTTAAGGATTCCGTTTTTCAAAACAAATACTCACCTTTTTTCGCAGCCTGACCTGCCCCGTGATAACTGCGATGACGTACATTTTGAGAATAAGTAGTACGCTATAGAAAACGAAAGAGGCGAAGACTTTATTATCCAGCATGGCTCGCTTCTGCTCGCGCGCTCCGCGTAAGGGCGACGACTGAGCGCGAGCCTCCCTCGCTTGTTTATATCTCCCGGTGGAAGCGCGTGGCTTCTTTTCCCCGCGAGTCACTATCGTGTTTCATCACAGCTGGTGCAAGGCAGCCAAAGAAATGCTGTCTTCATACTCTATAAGTATCCATCTTTATGTTAAAAACTATATTTGTATCAGCGTTATTCTCTGACATCTTTCATGCTAGAAAAAAAAATAGTTTCTCATTTTGATTTTTTTTCTTTTTTTTTTTGAAGTTGAATTGTCTCAAACTCTTTCTATATACAGATAAACCTATGGCCCAGGGCATGGGCGTCGCCGCTATTAAATCTGAGGGGGAGGTTTCCCCCTCACATTTCATGATTATTTGTTTGGACCCCCCCCCCCCCCCACACACACACACACACACACACACACACTTAACATAAAATAATAGTTTTATGCCAGTGTGTCCTCCCCACATTCAAAATGCTTCCCAGAGAATTATCCATTACCCATTTGGGAGACATGATTGGAAACTGATTGGAACAACTGATTGGAAAACCACAAGTCCCTATCTGGAAGGGAAGGGTGATCCCCTCGATTGCGGCAACTACTGGGGGATGAGACTGGTCTCAGTGCCGGGTAAGGTCCTTGCTGGGATCTGGATTGTATCTCCAATTTTCTATGTAAAGCGTCTTTGAGTATCTTGAAAAGCACTCTATAAATAAAATGTATTATTATTATTATTATTATTATTACTTGCTCGCCTGTCAGTGACAGGAGCAGTCTGGTTTTACGCCTAAGAAGTCTACCATCAACCACATGCTGGCACGGAGGGTTCTTATCAAGCACAAGCATGTATATCAGCAGAGGTTCTTTGCAGGTTTTGCCGATCTTCATAAAACGTTTGACTCAGTTGATTGAGTTGCCCCGTGGGACATCCTGAGAATGCGGGATCCCCCTGAAATATCTGGATGTCATCGCCGGCCTGTACACTGGTACAGTGAGTGCTGTGCAGAGACAGCAGAGCAGAGGGAGAACCTCTGTGTTCTTCCCAGTTGATTCTGGGGTTCGCCGGGGATGTGTTGTTGCTCCTACTCTGTTCAATGCTTGTATGGACCAGGTGTAGGGCAGCTGCAGGGTCGTGGGGTCCAGTAGCTGTGGGGCGTCCGTAACTGAAGAAAGATTTACTGATCTTGACTTTGCCGATGATGCTCTGATCTTCGCGGAGTCAATGGAGACTCTGATTAGGGCTCGGGAGAGACTGAGTGAGGAGTCTGAGTGTCTGAGCTTACATAAAAACCAAGACAGGAAAACAAATTATTGGCCCACATGGAAAAATAGGACCCCTGGTTTACCATATAAAATACACTACTCTCAATTTGGTTGTCCTACATTTCGCAAGGATTGCAATAGCTGGGTAGCTGGGTGGAGACCATCAATAAATGACGCTGAGACTTCTTTTTTCTTAGGAAACAAAACTTAGCAAGCTTTGCAATTTTAATGATTTTCTAGTATATATTTAAAAATGAGTCTAACGTTTACCACCGCTGGGTTTCCATAAGCTCTCAGCCAGCGATAATAATTTTCATCCTTGCTGTTGGACTCATTCATGGACAGTGTGATTCGTAATAAGGAGATGAAAAGTGAACATGAAAGACAATATGAAAACTGAGTGCTTTGTCGTCACTGATTTGTGTCTGTTAGAACAACTTACAGTAACACCACCAACCTGTTGAACAGACTCTTTTGGTAGATAGGCCTAAGTTCTGTTTGGCTGTGGTTTATTTCAGGTAAATTTCTCAACTCCTGTTTTTGGTTTATAAATATCACAATAATACTGTATGGAACAGTTATAAATGACATATATAAAGGATGGGACACATCCTGAACAGGATGTAAGTCATCTGATTTTTAACTTATTTCATAAGCATGCATTATTATTTATTACTTTATTACGCTATATGAACGTTCACCAAAGCACTTGTGGATAAATGAAGGGCATTGAGTAGGCAGCTAAAGATGAACGATAAGCATCAAAGAAGGCTGAATGTTTTCACATTCACTGAGAAAACTGTAAACATATACTTTTATCTATTTACCAAGACAGGAACTCTGCTTCAGGGAACGAGATATGCATTTTTTTTTAATCCACGAAAACAGTTTCAGTGGTATGTGGCCCTAACCCCGAAAAATGCCTGAGAAGTGCCAGAAAATAGCTAATGCTGCACTCTGAAGCCAAACTTTGCTCTCGTTTGCCTGCTTGGATTTGGTTGTACTTCCTACCAGTTCAATCGCAATGAAGTTGCTCTGTTTCATCTCTTGCAACTTCACCCACTTAAAACATAGAAAGTGAAGAAGTTCAGGGACTTTTCAAACTGGGTATAATATCTACTATAGTTCATGTATCAGTAACTCCAGCATTCCAGTTCATTTTTTTAACATGAATGTAAAATGTGGATAAATTGCAGTTTGATTATTCTCACTGTTTCATTTGAATGTATTATAATGATACCTTTGACTTGGAGTGAGTGCAGTTTTGCAGTCGTGGGTCTTTGCAGTTTAACAGCAGACAGAGAGATATTTTTTTTCCTACCATTTCCTGATCTCATGTGTGTGCCATTAGTCTCACCACAATGCAAAATGACTCAGAAGATCTACTTATTTACACTGCTCTATCTCCTCACTTTCACAAGATCTACTTATTTACACTGCTCTATCTCCTCACTTTCACAAGATCTACCGCCTCAGATCCAGCAAACAAAACTTACACTGCCCGGCCAAAAAAGACAGCATTTGAATTTTTCCTTGGACCACTTTTAGCTTTGATTATGGTGCACATTTGTCATGGCATTGTTTCCACAAGCTTATGCAACATCTCACCAGATTTGCATTCATTTTTCACCAACATCCTGTATTGACTGTAGCGAGTTGAACCTCCATAAAGCCTCCTTCAGCACATCCCAAAGACCGTCAATGAGGTTAAGGTCACAACTCTGTGGTGACCAACTCATATGTGAAAATGATTCCTCGTGCTCCCTTAACCACTTTATGACAATTCAAACCCGATGAATCTTGGCATTCTTGTCCTGGAATATGCCCATGCCAACAGGGAAGAAAAACCCCACTGATGATGGATGGAGGTGTAACCTGGCCAGTCAGTAGATTCAGGTACTCAGCTGACTTCACTTTATTGCTGCATAACATTGCTGAGCTGTAATAATGATCCAGTTATTGGCTCTTAAGTATTTGCTGATATAAATTCAAATGGCGACTTTTTTTTTGCTCGGGCAGTGTATTTTGCAATGCTGTGTTAATTTAATATATTTTTTTCAGTTTCTCGCTGATAAAGATGCAGCTGTGGAAAATAATTCAACTGAAAGTGAGTTATCCCATCACCTGATTTTAAATAGCGCATTACAAGAGTGATAAGAGTGATTATAAGAGTGATAAGAGTGAATACAACCGAGCTGAAATCTCAGCCTGCATGTCTTTGGCAGAAATCATCATCACCATCACATCTCCTGCACCTGAAAAGCCATTTTACACAACAGGATACACATTTAAATCCATGTGTTACAGACTTTTGTGCGCATTTAAGGAACCACACCCAGGAAGGATGTCTCATACATACCATAATACATATAATACACAAAGACTAGCACAATAATCTCTGTGTTTAGTTATGTGCCTGCAACTACATTTTGACATTTACTCCTAAAATTTACCTCATTCTGCAGCATTCTTGTTGACCACAGACAATCATTTTGCCTCCAGATATTTCATAAGGGCAAGAGGAGAGATCAGCCAGCAGAGCAGGAACCTCTAAAAATCAGCAAAAGAGATAAATATTTACTTTTTGAATGACTGTAGAAGAACTGACGTAGAACAGATCCTGAAATATTCTTTGTTGTAGATTTTTAGATGAATCTGCACGTTAATGCCCACGAGAGCCAAAGTGCCTTGGAAGGTTACCCTCATTTCAGAACCTTACTGGCTGTTTAAGTGATACTGTTCATAGGATTTTTTACGATTTAGTTTCTCTAAAAACTATTACCTGCCAGGAATTAGAAATAACATTTCTCTAGTGGTTATGTAGTGCTTATGAAGGAGAGTGCATTGCTGGGTGACTGTAACCTGAAAGTGTGAGAAAGGTGCTGTGGACAGAAGAGAATTAAAAAACTCAGAAGAAGGTAAAAGTGAAAAACCACTTTATGAGAAAAATTATTAAACAAAATAGTAGCAGCACTCTTACCCCCCACTGGGTTCTGACTCATACGCCCGGCCCGGCCCGGCCCAGCTCAGCCCTGCCCCGCGGCCTATACCTCCCCCCCGCCCTCCCTCTCTCTCTCTCTCTCTCTCTCTCTCTCTCTCTCAAATTGGTCTAGCCACCCTATTTATCCAAGGTCCATTCAAGGCCAGCTGGGTTTTGCTACATTCATTAAAGACACTAGTTCGCATTAGACTGCCAAATGATTTTTCACTATGGCAACTAAAAGTCTCGGAGGCCTAACAGAGCAAACGGTCGAATTTCTTTTAGCCCGGGTTACTGAAATATAAAGGCGTTCAGTCTCAGACATCATCTCGATTTAGGCTCAGGATTAATAATCCAATGTATAATTGGAAGAACCCCAACATTGGAAATAGTCATTGGCTGTAATTAGGACTGGGCAATATTAACCATATATCAACAATCGATAAGAAAATGAGAAACTTTGATAAACTGTCAATAAGGAACATTGGTTAGCACACATCACAGAAACAAACACAATTCTAGGCAATCATACAGTAGTCCTTTAAAAATAGACAGTCTACACCCAACAAACACAGCGAGGTTGATTGAGTTAGCTGAGCACATCACATTCCACTGTTTGGGTAATACCAAGGAGAGATGAGTATACACTCCAAGGAGACATTGGTGTGGGTGAAGAAAGAGACAGTTCAGCAGCCACAACATCATTTTAACACGGAGATACGGATAAATAAATGGGAAAGACGTCAGTGGTGTGCAGAGGTCCAGAAAGTACGAATCCAGACCAGGATTTTGTTTCAGCCAACCAGTGGAGTACTCTGTAACTGTGACTCTATATGTGCAACTGGTTGGTTGAAACTAAATCACGGTCTGGATTTGTACTTTCTGGACCTGGATTTTCCACCTCTGGTGGTGTGGCAGTTCTTTGGAAAATTAAAATCCAACATACGGCAGACTGTTGCTGTGTATCGTAAACTCTGCCAAAAACCTGTGCCAACTAAAACTGGAAATACTACAAACTTACAGGGGTTGGACAATGAAACTGAAACACCTGGTTTTAGACCTCAGTTATTTGTAATGTAAGGCCTCCTTCTGCAGCCAATTCAGCATCCATTCATCTTGAGGATAACAGATACAAGTCCTGCACACACACTGGCCAGAGGGATTGCTCCATTTCTCCTGCAGGACAGTGGTGAGGGGTCTCTGTTGCATACTCAGAAAACTGGACCTGAAAGTGGCGAACGCAACTTCCTACGCAAACGTTGCGATCTATAGAAACAAACTTGGCTGCAGAATGTGCGTATCAATACGGAAACTCTGACTCATGTGTATGAACATTTTAGAGAAAATTGGTGACCCAGGTGGAGATGGTGAACTGAAGCCAGATTGTAGGAAAGAATGTGACTGGCACCTTCACACATACATGCCTTGTGCTTGTGAGTCATAACTCGTACATTTAATTCCACCTCACAGTACACATCACACATACACCTACTTTATCATAGGTTTTATTTGTGATAGTGAGCCATAATTATTCCAAAAGGACTTTTCAATTGTAAAATATATAAGGCAACTCAAATCTTACATCAAACTACACTAGTAATATTGTCGGCACCGCAGCTGTTGAATTGTGAATATATTAGTGACGGACATGACTGGATTATCACGATCATTTGGACAAAGTGTGGTGCAATCAGTCAGATTGCTGGAAACATATAAATACTGAGGACAAACACGTGCGTAATGCCACTCGCTGTGCTTTTTTTGTTTGTCACCACAAACAAAATGGTTTGTTCTAGTCTCCACCTCACCCACAAGCACCTCCATTTCTGTTTTAAAAAAGTTCTTCTTGCAGCTCAAATTGGTTGCCATAAAAATTAAACATTTATCTGACCTAGAGTGTGTATCAGTATTCATGAGGTGTTTTGCATCGACCCTTCATGGTTTAAATGCAGGCATGCAGAGGGCGGAATACGAGGTTGATCCATGATTTACAAAGAGAACGTTGCTTGCAAGTGTGCGTACGCATAGTTTTATAAATCTGACCTTTTTTAACACACGTCATTTTCGGCTTTTGTGCGTAAATGTACTTTCAGTATGACTCCTGCACATGCTTTCATAAATCTGACTCTTTTTTTTTTTAGCATGCCATTTTCGGCTTTTGAGCGCTTCGAATGTGGCGGTACGCCGAAATTACCCTGGGTACCGTTGCGCTCAATACACCACAAAGACTTGTCCTGGTCACAGATGCACAAGCAGGATATGCACCAATAATCTGTCCTCTTTTGAACTCTGATATGTTTCCCATTACCTTGTGTGGATTGCAATATTTTACGTACTGCATTTACATTTACATTTACATTTACAGCATTTGGCAGACGCCCTTACATAAGTGCTTTAAGACTCTACAATGAATTTTTCCCGATACTAGCTCAATAAAACCAA
>JAODJU010000119.1:15818638-15831570 GCA_026776725.1 Gnathonemus echidnorhynchus
TTGCAAGTGTCCGAGGGATTTAGAGTGGGTTTTTTCAAGATGGGAATGACCCTGGCTATTTTGAATGCTGTTGGTACTGCTGTGTATTCCTCTGCTAATTCAGCCGTCACACTCTGCTCTTGCTGCTGGAATGTGGAGTCGCAGACTGGCCACCAGGCGTGAAACCTCCAATGCTTTTTCGGCCAGTTTTTCAGTTTCATTATCTAACTCCTGTAGTATGAAGTATGGTGATAGAAGATAACATTCAGATTGCTAGCATTTGCAATCACAGGCACCAGCAATTAGGGTTTCCAGTGTCAATCTGAAGAAATACGGGACAAATCACATGCTGATTCAAAACAGGGCACAGCATTTTATTTCTCAATTCTGGATGGCAATTCAGTTCAGCTATGATTATTGTGGGACTGATTCAATGCATCAGTAATTCAGTGACAGAAGCGGCTTCTGATTGGAATATTGGTTGTTACCGATATGTGACCAATATGTTGTGCATCACTAAGACTAACATTACTTTTTACTTAGCTAGCTAGATAGCTACCTCTGTGTCTACTTTTTTGCACTACAAAATCGGCAAGTTCCCTAAAAGCATCACAGCGCAAAGATCCTCAGCTAGCGCTTCCTAATGAATTTTAATGAATCTTCCCCCGTGATCCTGCATTTTGGAAATGTGACTTTGTGTGTCTGCCTACAGCACATGAACGTGCAAGTGTGCAATTTGAAAACAGGAGTATCTTTATTCTTATTTAATTTTATTTTATCCATCCATCCATTTTCCAAGCCGCTTATCCTACTGGGTTGCGGGGGGTCCGGAGCCTATCCCAGAAGCAAGGGGCCCGAGGCAGGGAACAACCCTGGACAGGGGGCCAGCCCATCGCAGAGCACACTTAGCACACTTAGGAACTCCAATCAGCCTCTGCATGTCTTTGGACTGTGGGGGGAAACCGGAGTACCCGGAGTAAACCCCACGACGACACGGGGAGAACATGCAAACTCCACACACATGTGACCCAGGCGGAGACTCAAACCCGGGTCCCAGAGGTGTGAGGCAACAGTGCTAACCACTGCACCACCATGCCGCCCCCTATTTTTGTTTTATTACCTCAAAATACATTCTGACATTTTAAGGGGAATTCGAAGGAAATTTTAAGCAAAAAAAAAAATGGAGCCTTGAAGTAAAGAAATAATGACTTGATTATTACTGTGATAATTATCGATATCAACCAGCGTGGGAAAAAAAAATTCGTGATAAAATACTTTGCCATATCCCCCAGCCCTAGGTGTAATTTAAATTCATTTAAATTTATGAATTTGTTGTAATTAGATATTTGAAAAGGCAAATTAACTGGCAACCTCTCAATGATACAAGAAAGATTCAGTTTAACATGGCAATTTTTTAATGATTTCAAAATCCTTTTTAAAGGTTGAAATGGGCAATGAAGTCACTCCACAACAATGGCCCCGGGCAGGGTTTCTGTGAACACAAGATTTATGCTGCTCTGTTACTGGAAACGTATCTGCAATGTCGTGCTGTAACTAGAAAACATTTGCCCAAGAATTCTACTGTCTATCAGTGTTAGTCTTTTGTATGTCTTCACTTTTTACAAATTAGTCAAATAAGGTTATGCATGCTAAACCACAGTAGGGTCTATACTTTCGCTTTCACAAAAATATACATTTTCATCTGCTCTTGAGGTTTAAAAAGTCACTATTTAGCTCTATAAATTAATTAGACTTATTAGTTTTGACCCTATTGAGCTTTTATCCAAAACTTTCCATTATGTGCTGCACTGTTAACCCTTTGTTCATTCTTAATAAATATTCATTTAAATGACTTGAAAATAATTCAGGTGGATGCAAGCTGTTAGTTTAAGATACATTCCAGTTTCATTTAACAGGCAGAGAGGCATCACCTTCAGAGGTGACTAGACTTGTTAAAGTGCATGATGAGTCTTTTTTTAATATAAATCTGCAGCCTGGAGTTTTCTGTCTCATCATGGCCAGAGAGTGTGTGTTGAAATTTAGAATTCTTGTGTAACTGTTATCAGAATGCATCATGGTTTGGAAGGAGCTGGATAGCAGGTCTGCATTTACCTGAAATGTGGAGATGCATCCAGCGCAGAGCTCTCTGGAATTACTAGTCATCATTTCTGCTTGCAGGCTTTATGATAATATTCAAAAGAATCCTTGCTGCTGCAAGGTCTTGTCTTGATTGCAGTACAGGGTGTTCAGCCATTAAGTCAGTATATTCAAATTATAGTTCAATACAATACATTATATGCTACCATAAATTCAACTCTCTATGTGTTTTTTGAGCTTTTATAATTACAATCTCAACATCTTCATAGTCACTATTTTGGTTCAGTTATACTATCACACTTTATGAAAATCAATACAGAAAACTATTTCAAATGGAGTTGGTGTGTGGATCCAGGGCTGAGGACACTGTACCTCTTGTTGGAAGGTTACTGGTTCCAATCCCAGGAGTGGTAGAGTGATTTCACCATTGACAGCTTGAGGCAGGGCCAGCCCTACCTGTTCATGTGGCCTTAAGCAAGGCGTTACTGGAGGGCCTCATACCAACTCAGTGTTTTACACAGAACCATTACTCACAGAATTAGCTCTGTGACTTTGGCAATAGTGTTATGTGTTAATGGAATATTTCTCAGACTACTTTCAGTGACTCTAGTTAAATGCACCCCTCTCCCAGTTGTCCCTAAAAGCACTATGCCTAAGGTAGGGTGTCTGCATTTCAGATCGATAGTTTACATGCATCTACGCTAAAGACTTCCGAAGTCAGTGTTTCACAGCTCCACACGTCATGTGACCATACCATACAAGGCAATGCCACCGAATAATACTAAAATGTATGTAAACGTTTAACCAGCTGAAAAATTGATATAGTAAATAAAGGTTGAAATGAATTTGTCTCAGCTATTATTTTGACTTTGAGAAGAAAGTTATGGCAACATGACTTGTGGAGTTGGGAAACAGTGAGTTTGAAAGTATTTCACCTAAAACTTTTGGCCTCTACAGTATATTGTAAGAATTAACAGCACAGTAGCACATAAGCAACCAGACCAGGCAATCGGAAGATTTATGCACATCATGTTTATTCTGTTTTAATTTTTTCAGTTTCTTTTGCGACTAGGCATAGAGTGAAGCACTGATTGAAACTGTAACGATACAATTCTGCATTTAGCCAAACACACACGTTACAGCTACATGCACTGAATTCTTCAGTACAGACCTCCAAGTGGAGTGTGACTTGACAATTATCTAATAGAAATCCGTTATCAAGAAACAACTTCATATCATACTGAGTAACAGGAATCAATAAGTGAGTACGGTATGGGAATTCATCCTAGAGGACAATATACTGAACCGTAAATTAGTAAAAACAAATGCAATTAAGGATTTCTACCTATTAAGCGTTTCCTTTGTCCTTACATCAAATTTCATGTCACCCACTGAAGACGAGAATAACCATTTTGCACTGCTCTCCAGCAAAGTCTTTAATATTAGTTTGCCATTTCTGCTGTAACTTCTTACTCTTGTATATAGATACGTGAACTTCTGCATCATTCGCTGTGCAGGAAGCGAAAATGCTGGGCTTGTGCATAAATGCATTAAAGCGAAACCACAAGAATATTTCGGTTATCAGGATGATGCTACCCAATGCCTGTCATCTGTGTCCTTCTTTGACGTCAACGTTACCAGCATCACTTTGGCCAGCTTCCTGTTTAAAGGTAGCATCCGAGGTCATAACACACCAACAAGGTCAACACAAGTCATTCATTTGGTCTTGTATATACAATAAAGATTAAAGAGAAATCCTGGATGTTGTCAGCATCCAGAACAATATGGGTTGCCCGTGGAAGTTCTTGCAAGCATTTCCTCCTTTTCCCAGCACTAAAAGTCACTCACATCGGTGGCAGACTTGCTTTTGCTTCAGTTTACTGAGAAATATTACAGGGTATTATAGTCACTCATCAAGTCAATAAATAAAGCCAACAATTCATAACCAAGACATAACCAAGAGAATGAAGCTACAGCTAAACAGTCTATTAAAATGAACAACAAATATTGTTACTATAATGAAAAAAAAACACCTACCCATGGCTATTAAAAAATCATATATAACAAAGCGATCATCAAAAACAAAATGTAAGGCAGCATTGCAAAGAGCACGTTAACTAGTCACTTAATCAGAGACACTCAGTACTTTGAATCATATGACATTCTTCATCTTTTTTTTCTTGCAATTATGACAGCACCATAAATGTTTGCAACTCTTAGTCCAAAAAAATCTCCCTCTTTGGACTTCTTATAAATAAGTATTGGTTAAATAATCGTATAAATAGTCAAATAAATAAGTATGGCTCTCAAGAAACTGTCACATGAAAGAGACGATTGTCACCCGTCAACAGAGGTCTGACCTATGTTAGATTCTGCAAAATAATAAGAAAATTAAAAGACACCTAGAGAATCAGATCATACTTCTCATGCACAATCATCAGATGATACTTATAAAAAAAAATAGCAAACAAGGGCATGTTACATCTGTGAAACAAAAAGTGTCTAAATATTTTCTTGATCCTGTTTTGACTTAAACATCTTCTACTTTGCAATAAATATCAAATATGACATTTTTTAATCAGACAAGTGAACGCTTTGTAATGGCAATGAAATATGTATTTAAATATTGACTAATATCTTAAGTGTTACTTGAAAATAATGGAAAAGTACAGGCCAAGATTTTCAAATGTTACCGGCCTGCTTCATAACCAAAGGAAATTTCTCACAGCACAGTTCTGTGGGCATCCTGCATGCAACCACAAATACATCTGCTGTCATTCTGAGCAAGGCGGGTACATAAACGACAGGGCCCACCAGTGCCAGAAAGTAACGCATGAGAAATTAAATGTCGGTCACTGCAACAAGAATGACAATTACCATCAAAACTCTTTAACCCGTTAACTTTTGCCATTCTGACATTTACATCAAAAGCAAACCACAGTGGTGGTAAACATAGCTATTTTTGTAACCAGTGATTATGTGAAAGCAATTTAGTGCGACTAGCTAACTGCAATGAATGTTTTTCACACTGCACATGGATATCATGTTACGAAAGCTCAAAGAAATAATTAAGTATTAAGAAACTAAATTTCAAGTATGCAAGAAGCAATGATCATAATCAAAATCTTAAAACATTTCGGTCAATGTCAGAAAGTCCAATTTTTTAGTTCTCTGTTCTTGCGTTTCTATGAATCGAAGTTATATAAACTTTTGCATAACAGTTGGTAGACCTGGTGAAGGACAATTTTTGAATGTTTAGCTGTCTGGTAAAATATTTAATCACTAAATATTACAGTAACAAATTTAAAAAGTTTTGACTACAAAACTAAAGTTTTTAGTGGAAGATGATAACCAAATCGGCACATATGCATTTAACATACTCTTCAGAATGTTGTTAGTGTTCTGTGTACTCTTCAGTAAAATCTGGAATAATTTAAATATCATCAAAAATGATATTTATTTTTAGTATGAATGTACTGCCACATACATCACTGATACAACGAAGAGGAAAACACTAAAGAAAACATTAGCTGAACTGTAACCAAAATGTCATCATATTACTGGATAGCAGGGTACATAGCGAGTGATACAGTGTTCTGTTGGTGATCAGATCCTAATGCCATGACATTTCCATATTTAATATTTATTAACAAATATTATAGCTCCTATTGATGTACTATCCATCCATCCACCAAGTTATCCCAGTCAGGATTATCGCGGAAGCTTGGCACCCATCCCAGACAGCACAGGGCACAAGGCTGGGAAACAGCCTCCAAAGGAAGCCAGTTCATCACAGAATGAAAAAAAGATACACACACGCTCATACGCTATGGGCAATTTAGAGATTCCAGTTAGCCTCACTGCATGTACTTTGCAGAAGGTGGAGTCCCAGAAAGACACCTGCACAGCAAAGGAAGCACATCTAAACTCACACAGGAAGTGGAGATGGGATTCACACCCCAGTGCTGGAGGAGGGAGGGAACAGTGACACCAACCCAGACACCGTGTCACTCACACAGTACACTATGATTTCATCATTATTACCACTTTCGTTTAGATTTTCCACATATGATTGGAAGCCACAACATGTGGGGAATGTTATCCATTATGGAGAGCTGCTGGTTAAGGAACTCTACATTATAATGCCACAAATATCGTCAAGGGGCACAGTAAATCCGTGGCTTGTGAGTTACCGCATGGTTACATCAGAAAAGGCTTGGGATGAAAGCTTTCATACAGAAATTGTGCAACATATTGCTCCAATGTGTAAGCAGCAGTTCAACAGAGAGAGAGATTTTTAGACAGATTATTTCAGGTGACAAACATAGTCAAACAAGTTATCCTTGTTTATTTCCTTACCTACTTGTCTGTCAAGGGTTGAGCAGCCTCTACCCTGTTCTCCTAGTAAACAGTGCAAGATTAAAAGCAAGGGTAACACGCAAAGAAGCTGCGAAGCAACATTCGGGGCCAAGATCATTTCACGACAACGATCCGAAACACCTTCAGTTCGAATCTGAGCCAAGTCATGCTTCTTCGGGAGAAGATTTCCGCAGAAGGGACACGTTTGTCTAGAAACATCTAATAATCGTGGTCATTCCCCTAGCTAGCCACGTGCTTCGAGAAGCCAAAGCATTCATTCGAGCAGAAGTCCGGAGATTATTATGACACTACAAGTCTACTACAGCAGCCGTCATCTTCACCACACCCAGGCAAAGACGACTACCGTTGGCTTTCTTTTGCCATTTCTGAGAAATATGCTCAAATAGTACCTCTATTGTTAACTTAGATTACAGTTACCACTATGTCTTTATGAACATGTAATAAAATGACAAACCAGTACATTACAAAGTGCTCACGACATTGTTTCACCAAGGTGCAAAGCCAGGGCTGCTTGCTCCTGCTGGAAGTAGGACCGATCCTGAAGAAGGGAAGAAAAAACACACACAAACATTAGGAAGGAAACTGACTTTTCAGTTCCATAAGAAAACAAGCATGGAGTTGGCGTGCCGGGCAGACCCCAGACTCTGATAAAGCGCCCTACCAACTTGTCTGTACACCTCCCTGTAGGAACGGAATGCCTGGAATGAAAATGCTTCCACTGAAAATTCAGCGCCGTGAGACACTGGGACGCTATTGTTGAAATGGAGGCATGTCACACGTACTCGAATCACCTCAAGTGTGTCACCGAACAGAAATTCAGGTTTTAACTGGCCAGCGGGCGGTGAGGCTGAGACATAATAGGGTGTGTGTAAAAAGAGACACACCTTCAACATCATCATCATCCTCATCCTCACCATCCCCACGTGCCGAGGAACCAAAGGGCTGGGACTCACTGATCGAGGGTGACTGTGTTCATCAGAGGGCTCGGGTCTCCGCCTCGATCTTGCGCTCTCCGTGGAGCCCGTCGGAGTCGACGGGTGCCAACGTCTGGCGCACGGCTATCTCTGGGCCGCCGCCGTAGATGTTTAGGAGATACTGCCACGTCCCCTCTGAGATCTGGCCATAGTCTGCCCCTGGGGTCAGGGCGTCAGCAAGCACAGTGACGTGTTAGAGCTCAAGCCAGCTGGCATGCAGTAGCAGAGAGAAGCTGGGACACGCCTACCAGTACAAAGCTTTATTTATGCTGTACCCCGCATTTTACAATAAAGACATCAATTAAAATTAAATTTAACATATATGGAATGATGTACTGTCCAAAAAAGTAATAAGCAAAATTAATTGTTGGGGGGTGGGTCTGTATGTTGGGACTCGGGTGGTTGGCAGTTCAAATCCCTGGGTCAGTGGGTTGGCAGAGTGATCCCACCATTGGACCCTTGAGGAAGGTCCTTAACCCCAACTGCTCCAGGGACTTGCTGACCCTGCTGTCTCCCCTACGCCAGTTTCATGAGGTGGCCTCCTGGGATGCTTTTCCAGCCGTCCTGAAGGAGGTCCCACATATATGCTGAGCTCTCATTGGCCACTTTTCCTCCACTTTCTGGTCAAACTCCTCCTGAACTGTGTCTACTGTGTTTAAGTCAGGTGGCCAGGTCATGTGACATGATGCTGTCACTCTCGCTTGTAGGTGGCTTGGCATGTCCAACCTTCTGACTGGTACTGTACATACAAACATACATGCACAAACCAGTGGCTTTTTTGTTACATTTAAATTCATTTTAATTGCCCAAGTTCAGCAAGTCAGCAAGGAGCCCTCACAGTTTAAATAACCGTGCAAACACACCCCCCCCCCCCGCCGAAGTTACACAACACCCACCTTGCTTGAGCTGGATATGCCCCCCCTTCATGACGCCGATCTTGCTGTTGTCGATTGGCCCCGGAGGCTCTGAGGGAAACACATTTCAAAGATGCCGTGAACGACCCCCACCCAAAGAAAGCTACCGCCAGTTACCCGCTGGTAGCCCCCCCACCCAGCTCCCTTGTTCTTATTAAAACCATTAATGTTTGTTTTTTTTCCCCATCCAACTTCCAACGCCCATCCTCTTCCCAAACTGACCTCATCACCCCCACCATCCTGAAATGACTCATTTTTCATTAGTTCTCATCTACTATGTAGTGGAATTATATTATACTTCACACTTGTTTTCTACTGGACATCATATATTTTCCTACCTTTATATTCCAATATTCCGGAAACCTCTGTTCCTGTTAATGTCCTTATAATTACTCTTAGTATGCGGCCCAGCTTGCACTGCTCCACACTATTAAATTCCTTTATTCTATTGTTTTATTTCTACTTATCTATTTTTCTTAATCTATGATCTTTGTTCTTCTATGATATCTGCCAAAACATATTCCTACCTGGCCAATAAAATGAATTCTGACTTTCATGTAATGGTTGGATGTTGGATACAAACTCATTTTTTTTGTGATACTGCTGGACAACAAAAATTCACCCCTGGGGGAATCAATAAATTTCTACCTCGTCTTATTTTATCTTGTTATGATATTGTCTTAACACTGTTCCAAGCCCTGTCACCCTAAAGAGAGAAAATGGGCAAGAGACTTGAATGTTGGAGACTAGCAGCAGAACGGTGTGGGCAGAGCGGTCAGCGGCGTGTACCGTTGTCCCGGCCCTTCACGAAGCTCTCCCATTCCCGAAACCACTGCATGCTGATGCAGAGGATCACGCTGGGAGCCTCCTCCGCTTGGAATTCTTTATTGAGCTACGGACGGAAGGAAGGAAGACAGAAAGGATGAAAGAAAGACAGACAAGAACGAAAGTTAGAATGCCACGCGATGACGATGATGAAACTGACTTCAACAAACATCAATTACTCATTAAAAAGAAAAAAAATTTAATTAAACCAACTGGTTTTTAAAACATTCCCTAAAGCTGCCTGCACGTCCTGCCCGCTGTGCTCGAGTGCGTCACCTTGATGAACGTGTCGATCTCCGTCTTCCGCCGCTTGACCAGAGCTTCGATCTCCACCTGGCAGATGGCACACACGTAGAGATGATTCACAGCCGGACCCCCTCCGAACCTGGGGAGAGAGGAGACCCCTCCATAAAGGGATGCTGACTGGACTGATTCACGTGCATGATTAAAACACGGCAAGTGAAATGATCGATCAAGTGTAGAGTAGAACATTCTTTGTTCTGCTTGGTAATATGAAAATCTTCTCAGGCACTAGATTTTGCGCGTTTATTTTTTTAAAACAATGACACACAGATGGGCATAGGAGCTACAGGAACTAGGTAGAGGGGTGTGTACCTCCCAATATTTAATTTGGCTTCATTCATCCCCCCAATAAATAGACCTTTGCATTTAAAATTATTCATTTGTGCCGGTTGTGCAAACTCTCCTAAGCCCTTGCACATACAGGCCATTAAACATACTGAGGATATACATATTCATTTCCTTCTATCCATCCTGTGTTAAAAATACTTCAACACACCTACCAGAATAAGCAGTGAAAATAAGTTTACATGGTGTGCAATCTACGGGGTTTTATCTAAAGCAGCGATCATCAGTGACATGGCAGTCAGCCCAGATAAGTGACGCAGGCAGGCTGATGGTCACGAAGATCAGCGGGAGAGAGTAAGCTAAAAATGATGAGCTTCAGCCGGCATCAAAGTACCTGTTGTAGAGATATTCCCAAACGTTCTGGGGCAGAATGACTACTAGGTCGTCGATGTAGTGGTACTTATTGGGGGGAATTCCTGTTTAAAGAAAGACAAAAGAAGAGGTGATAGGTAGTAGGTGTTAGGCTGAAGTGAAACCTGGAGTATCTGTGTTCAAACCAACTACCACACTCATAGGGCTGGGGGGGGGCGCAGACAGGCACACAAGATGACAGGAGGCTGGGAGTGTGCAGGAGCCAGTGGCCTGAGATGCCTCTCACCTCCGTGCTGGCACAGGAACGTGTGGTTGGTGATGGGGCCGGGCTCAGCGAAGGTGTTAAACTTGTTGAGCCACTCCCTGGAGATGTAGAACTGCAGCAGACTGGGCTCCTTCATGCTGGCCAGGGCCACCACCTTCTGCCTCTCCCTCACCGACTCCTCGCTGCTCTTCCTGGTACACAGGCAGGAATCGGAGCTCACGTTATCAGCCGCCACACCTGCGCATGCTAGCGGCTTGTCTTGGCAGCCAGGGGCCAGTTTCTGGGACCCACTCAAACAGTCGCTTCACTTGTTTCGAAACCTAAATAAATAGCCAGTGAGTAAAGTCAGAAGACAGCTGCCGCCGAACTGATTAGCAAAACGTGCTGCTTCAAGCAATGTGTTTACTGAGCATTTAGTGCAGTGACTGTTTGTGGAGGGACCCTGTGTGGTGTGAGTGTTGGGAAGCGATGCCATGCCGATATACTGCTGCCACGATCGAAGAGCCGATAAAACAAAAAATTAAAAAACAAGAAAAAAAAAAACTGAAGATTTAAATGCATAAATAAAAGCTGCACAAATCACAGTCAGTAAACCGACATTTACAAATATACGCAACGTCCAGAAATGTTCAGCTACATGTGCGAGTTTCAATACTTCTCTGAATCAAATTCCCAAACACAGTCGACCCTGTGCACAGTGACTTTCCCCATCACAGTCTGGATATATTGGTCGACATAAGAAATTAAATGGGAAATGTTTTGGGGGAATTTTTGGGAGTTTTGGGAAACACAAGGCACGGAAAGTGCAGTAGCTCCTAAAGGCATAAATCAGTGTTGAGTCCTGGTCTGCAGGATGCCAGGTGTGATGACAGCAGTCTCTGGCGTTGTATCTCACAGTGATCTTTTTATCTCGTGTTTCTCATATCTATTCGCTTCTTTCCGCTTACCAAGGGAACCAAAACATTGTACGTCGTTTTACAGCTGGTGGGCAGCCTGTGCACCTCTCCCCCTCCATGTGAAAGGGTCCACAGTAAATAAAAATCAGTATCATTACGCATTAAGTCCAGATGCACCCGTTTCTGCGCAACCAACTGCATGAATCGAACCTTCGCCCATCTCCGTATCGGTACCATTTAAGGGCTTTTAAAGAAGGAATCTCACAGAAAATCATGTTATTAGAAAGGCATGCAAAAGAGACAACTGTTAAAAAGCTTGCTTCTTGTGCAAGAGATATTTCACATAGTCTGTATTTGCACGACACAACCCACACACATTCACACAGAAACGCCTTTATTCGCTTGCTTTCAGTAGAGAAGCCCCCTACCTGTAGAAGAGAACGTAGGCCTCTGCATTCTGCACCACTGTCTCATGGACCTCAGTCACATACTGGTCGTCAAACTCATACCACTGCCCATTGATAACATTCTGGCAGTAGGCGATGTAATGTCCACCTGGGTAGATAAAAAAAAGCAAGAAACAACAGTTAAGTTCTCCCCAAACGAGCTTGATGGGCCGAATGGCCTCCTCTTGTTTGTAATTTCTTATGTTCTTATGTTCTATGTTCTTAACAGAATTCAGTGTAGCACCAGGAAATCCTGCCCCCTGGTGTTAGACTTGTGAACTTTATGACATTTTTTTCATCATGATATTTGTGTCCAACACTCTCAAGCATCGCGGCCCACAATCACTTTGTCCATCCATTTGTCTTCTAGCTGCTATTCTCAAAGTGGCGTGGTGAGTGAAGCCTGGAGCCTATTCCAAGCACCAAAAAGGCAGAATCACAAACTGCCGGCACCTCCCCGAATAGCATGTCACCGGACTGCGGTTACAAACTGGAGTATCAAGAGTTACACCCAACATAAGAATGAAGGAGAAACTAGGATTCAAACCCTCAGCGCTAGACGTGTGAAGCGACAGTGCTATCCACTCAGCCACCGTGCTACTGTCATGTGTGTTAATCACATCGGGAACACTTTAGGTCATGGGGCACAAATGATGCAATTACTTATGTATTAATTAACCACAAACTAAGTCTTAGTTACACACTGATCTCATGTTAATTAAATCATTAATGAATTGTGACGCCTGTTTTATCTCAAGCATTTACTATATTTGTTACATCTATAAATTCTATGAACCTTTGTGAACCACTGAAGGAACAAGCCATGAATAACGCAAGTGAAATACTGATCTCTGTTTGTTCATCATTAATAAATCGTGGCATCTGGCATTTTTTTATCTCAAGTAGCAGCTATGTTTGTATGTATGTTTGAGTTATTACTAAGTATTTGTGCACCCTCAGGTAATACATTACCGATACTTCTCATGCACACACTAATGCGTTACTGATACATCTCATGTGCACACTAATGCGTTACCGATACTTCTCATGCGCAGACTAATGCGTTACCGATACATCTCATGCGCACACTAATGCGTTACCGATACTTCTCATGCGCACACTAATGCGTTACCGATACTTCTCATGCGCACACTAATGCGTTACCGATACTTCTCATGCGCACACTAATGCGTTAC
>JAODJU010000119.1:15831670-15852431 GCA_026776725.1 Gnathonemus echidnorhynchus
ACTAATGCGTTACTGATACTTCTCATGCGCACACTAATGCGTTACTGATACATCTCATGCGCACACTAATGCGTTACTGATACATCTCATGCGCACACTAATGCGTTACTGATACTTCTCATGCGCACACTAATGCGTTACTGATACATCTCATGCGCACACTAATGCGTTACCGATATTTCTCATGCACACACTAATGCGTTACTGATACATCTCATGCGCACACTATTTCATTTTGCAAATCGCTTGGTGCCATACATGAGTGGCCCAACTAGTACTAGCCAATCACAGGTGCACCAGCCAGCCAAGATGCGCTGAAGAATCAGCATCTCCCCGTTAGCTGTTAGCACCACATCACAATCAGCGACTTGTGCTGATTGGCCCAATCTGGTAATTGTGCAAATTCATAATAAAAACAAACAACCCTTACTTCCTGCAGTGCCATGATGACAAATCACCGAGAGCAGGTCGTAGGTCGTGATCTGTGAGGGGCTGTCTTTGGCCAGGAACGGCCGGAGGTCCAGCCCCTCCAGCGGGAAGGACACGTGGCTGTTGATCTTGAAGGAATACATGACTTCGTGCCGAAAGCGCTTCAGATGTATACATAAAATCTGAAAGATTCAGCAGAAACACTGCCAGTGAACATGTGCCAATTATCAAAAGCCAACATCAGTTCGCATGGCAGCGAGTTCTTCCTCTATGAACCAGAAATAAGAGAAGATCTTCAGAGTGGAACGGAAACGCTTACTTCAGGAAGGCGCAGCACCTTGCAGTATTTAACCCCATTTCTCAGTCTGGAGGATCAAATAAGAAATAATCAGAAAGCCTTGCTCATCAAACGCTGAAACATATCACCATATATGGAAGGCTGAGACCCTTCTGCTGAATACAGTACCTCTTTCTACCATAAGAGGGCAATAGTGATATATATATATTTTTATTTCTACTTACTTTTTACATCGTTCACAGCTGTACATGTTGTCACCTATGACAAACAGACATTAGTGGATTAGGTGTGGCTGTACAGGCCATGTTCACGTATTTCATTTCAGCATTCTTATGCGGCTGCAGAATAAGTAAAGATACCAGGAGTTCGTCGCTCACCTTTCAGCTCATCAGCAGCAAAGAAGGCAGCAAGGCAGTCCTCCAGAGTGACCAGAGGCCCCCAGAACCAGCTAGGGATGCAGGACACTACAAACCTGAACACACAATGACGGGTACAGGGTCGGAGAACCGGCCACCAGGCACCACCCCGCGGACCTGACCATCCCTGGAGGCCCAGCTCACCTGCGGATGGAGTCCATGATGTAGGAGATCCAGCCCTGCGAGGCGTAGCTCTCCGTACAGGCACCGGCCTTGGTGGGTAGGTTCTGGTGGATGGAGGAATGGAGCCTGGCCAGGTCTTCTTTCCCCGGGATGGGCAGAGACAGGTCCTGAAACATCTCCACAGTGGTGGACACCTGGGGAGAGGAAGGCGGGGGAGATGGAACAGAGTGGAGCCACTGGCTGTACAGCAGCGTGAGGAGCAGAGCGAGGAGCAGAGTGAGAAGCAGAGCGAGGAGAAGAGCGAGGAGCAGAGCGAGGAGAAGAGCGAGTAGCAGAGTGAGGAGCAGAGCGAGGAGCAGAGTGAGGAGCAGAGCGAGGAGCAGAGCGAGGAGAAGAGCGAGGAGCAGAGCGAGGAGAAGAGCGAGGAGCAGAGTAAGAAGCAGAGTGAGAAGCAGAGTGAGGAGCAAAGCGAGGAGCAGAGTGAGGAGCAGAGTGAGGAGCAGAGTGAGGAGCAAAGCAAGGAGCAGAGCATCCACTAGCGTACACTGACCCTGTCACAGGTGAGACACTGCACCAGGCTGAGGATGGAGCCGTCGAAGATGTCGGAGATCACGCTGCGATACCGCGGCTGCTTCTTTTTTTTGGCACCAGGCAAAATCTGGGCTGTGGGGGGAAAATAAACACCACTGATGAAACTGGACAGGGATGTGAACAGAGCAGGTGGACGATGGGGAGGTCAGGTCCGAACCTTTCTTGAGGGAGAAGCATGCACCTGCAGACCGGAGCGGGCTGGAGCGAGGGGGGCTGCTGGACAGCTTGGGGTGCAGGTCTGGGGGGTTGTGGGTGGGGCTGCAAGGCCGCGAGGCGCTGCAGTGCATCGACGTCTCATTGTCAGGCTCTGCAACAAAAACAGTCACAAGAGCCCTGAAGCTTCGAAAGATGATGCTGCATCCTGAAGACACAACGACCAAATGGAGACAGGAGCCAGAGGGAAGACTGGAGACTCATCAACTGGAGACTGAACACCACCAACGTTTACAGCAGCGATGCCCAAAATCACAGACGGCCAGGTTACATCTCTTCCGGTTCCTCTGGTCACCTACCGGGGGCGCTCTGTGCGTGGTTCATGCCGGCGTTTGGCACGTCTTCCTCCGCCGCCTGGCCGTGGGGGACGTCCTCAGCCGTGGTGTCTACATCGGCGTCCTCGTCCATCTCCCGCGAGCCGCTGTGGAGTGGCGAGCTGGACGCCCGGCGCTCCTTCAACCTCTCCTTCTCAGAAATGCTGCCCCCAGGCCCCCCGCGGCCCCCGCACTCATCCTGGATGAGCAGCTCGGCCTCGCCAGCGCCTCTGGCCTCGAGAGCCTCGCCTCGGTCGCTGCTGGAGCCCGACTCGCAGGACAGGAACTCGTCCTCAGAGGGACTGCGGTCCCCATCCCGCCGCTCGTCCCCGTCGCCACTATCCCCCGCCCCAAACTCCATCAGGGGCTCCTTCAGCTCCTCGTGCAGCTGGTCCATCAAGCAGCGCAGAAACTCCTGGGTGTCCTGCAGTGCAAAGTGCGACCATCAGAGGGCAGCAAAGCAGAGCACATGGGCTCCTCAGCATACCGCGGGTTACGCCCATGAACCTGTTGAAGCTGAAAATATGGTAAGCAGAATATGATATGACCAGAGCTGTCAGGATTACTCGATAACTTGATTATTAAAAAGCATCCATTTAAATTTTTTCTTCTCAATTACTGGGAACTTAAAATATCACCACAGAACTACAGTGCACATACATCTTAAAACAAGATGGGTTTGATGGACTCACCGAATAATGCAAGGATAGCCATAAATATGCGCCATTTAGCCCTCTCAGATAATAATGATTTTTTTTTTTTTACAGACTGCCAAAGACTAAATAAGTTTCGGACGTGGATCCGTCACATATGGCTGAAACCCCATCCATGAAATAGGTCTGAATCCGCACCGATACCAATCCCAATATTGGATCGGTGCATTTCTACTAAAAACATTAAATTTAATTGAAGTGCCTCCATATGTGTGACTGATGTACACCAATTACAATCCATATTATATTATATTATATTATCGATTACTCCGTGACTTGTCCGATTAATCGCTAGATTACCCGATTATTCATATAATCGACAGTGACAGCCCTAGATATGATATGACACACTTTGGCATTTAGTAGACATAATGGACATCGTATAATGTGTTGTTAAACTCTGTATAAGATTTTTACACTGCTGATGGCTACAAAGACTGGAAGCATGGCTGCATGGATGCTGCCATCGCCTGGCATCATAGAAAGTATCCTGAGTCATATTTCTAGCCTGGGAACTGATTCAATGTCAAAATTCAATGCTTGATGACCGCTGAATGCGCATCACTATCACACCATTATAATATCGTAAATCAAACCATAGCAAAGAGAGGAGTATCTGTATATCATTATAAGCTCTTATTAGATGAGAGAGCAGCAAGTCACGCATATAAGGTCACCTGCAAACATCACACAGAGCAACTAACACTACCGGCCAAACACCCTTCAGATGATTAACAGGCCTACAAGGAGATTATACTGTTTTTATATGGTAATGATTTTTAGTCGATCATAAAACATTCGATCAAAATATCCTTCTGCTGCATTACATTCCATTTGTCACATTTCATTTCTTCCAAAGTAATCAGGCGCGATTCCATGGGGAGATGTAACAGGCCTCGGATGAGACGGCGACGACGGCGCCCCCTGCTGGAGGGGCCCCCTACCTGCTGAGCGTAGCCCCGGAACATGGGGTTTACCAGCTTCATGCCATGGGACAGGCTGGTGGGCACCACGTAACTTGGCCTGTTGGGAGTCAGAGAGACACGCGGTTACATTTCACCCTGACTTTGTTCATTTGGAAAGATTTGCTTGTGTTCTGAAATTATGGGATTTTTATGGATCGACTAAACAGTTCAATGGTCACTCACGCCGTTGCATGTTTTTTTAAAAATAACAGTTTTGTTAAATGCTGTTTATACATTAATGTCCAGTGATATATAGACATTAAAAATAAAATCAGGGTGATAGTGAGTCAACAGCTCTCCACTACTCAGTGCACATGGGAGATCAATGTGTGGACTTCAGTCAGAAAATTAATACCTGAAAATCAAAAATGAAATACCTTTTCTTGTGCCACAGCTCAGAGATGAGTTTTTGGTAGCTTTTACACAAGGCAGGTTTCTTGTCGGTCCGGACCAGACCACCGCATTCCAGGAAAAACTGGGTGAGTGGTGGACTTTGCAGGGATGGAGAAAAACACGTCGCCTGCATGAGCCACTAATCAAACCTTCCCATGATACCCTGCAGCCCACTTCAGCATGTTGTCCTCAGATGACCACGGATCTAAATAGCCAGACTGAAGAGCCCAGCTAGGGACAGGGAGAGGGGCCAGCTCACCAGTTGGAGAGAGCCTGGAGAGCGGCATTCATGTAGCAGGAGTTGCCGATGTTCTTCATGCCAGTGAGACCTTTGCCAGAAAGAAATATAGATAAATTGACAGCCTGAATACGTTAATATTTATTTATTTAGCAAACACTTTAGTTCACAGCGTTGTATTGGGGTCAGCCACCACCCCGGAAGCAACTGGGATTAAGGGCGTTATACAAGAGCCCAACTCTGCCAGATATGGGATTTAAACTCACAACCTTTTGGACATGGGCACCGATCGCCAATCCAGTGAGCTAATCCAGTGAGCTAATCCAGTTGTTCTGCCCCAGACATCATCGCCGGTATGCAGCTGCCCAATACAGTGTCACCCGCAGGCAGGACTGAGGACGTTTTACCTCGAGGCTTTAGCTCGTCTTCCTCTGACTCAGACTCCTCCTCGTCAGCCACGGCTATGGGCACAGCCTTTAGTGGGTGGCTTCCTGTCTGCAGCACAGAATCCTGGGAAATTCAAAAGGCGATAAAAAAAAAAAAAGGAATGTGTAGCTCTGTCCGAAGCAGCCTGCCCACCACAGATCACAGTATTTTATAATAATCTCATCCTGTAACTCTACAGAGCAAAGTGTAATATGATATAAATTATATATAATAAAGTCATGCAGAGTAATGACTCTTCCAGAACCAATACTGGAGTAACAGAGAGTAGGAATGCCGCAGGTGGCGAAGCCGCACTGGTGTGACAGAGACCCTGCCAATGTTGGGTGAGGTCATACCTGCTCCAGTGGTTTGCAGGGGTGGCTGCCAGGTGCTGGTAAAACAGGCCTCTGCTCCAAGAAGACCTCCCTCTCGCAGACATAGCACCAGATCCGGAAGGTGGTCAGGTTCACCGTCAGATTGTGCTTTTTCGCCTAAACGACACGAGAACACCAGCAGCATTCAATGTAAAGCAGTGAAAATCACATACATGAACACATCGAATATTTTCTGGGCCCGATCTCTTTAAGTAAGATAAGAGGAACCCTGTTGATCACAGGGGGAAATTCCTGTGCATTAAGCAGCAAGGTACGTATGTAAGGTTCAGATAAACAAACGTACCACAAAATAAGACAAAGTGCAAAGACAGCAGACGTAGTGCAGACAAATATTTGAAAAGTACACAGTACTTCCTACAGAACATCCTAAAAAGAATATTAAGGAAATAAACAAATATAAATGAAAATAAATGAATGTGTAGTGTATGTGCAATCAAAAAAAAAAAAAAAAGTTTGTACGGGACTTTTTCCAACAACTAAATCTGGCTAGACCTTCACCTGTGATGAAATTAAAAAACCATAGCATAAATGTGAAAAAAATAAATATGTATATCTCAATTTAATTAAGAAAAAAGATTACAGTACAAAGAGCAGGTAGTGGCAGACTTACCTGTGCATGCAAGGTGCTGTGATCTGAATAGGACTCCCCACAGCCAACATACGAACAGTCCTTCTACATGGAAACAGGGGTGCACACTGCTAAGTATCACTCCGTGAGCACACTGCTAAATATCACTCCGTGAGCACACCTCTAAGTATCACTCCATGACCACACTGTGTTAATACTGTATTCATCCTTTCCTTACTGATTTAAAAATGCACACGACAATAATAAGGGCAACTGCTGATGGATGCAGGAGAAAGAGGATTAGCATTTAGATATCTGTTTTTCTTCATGAAATATTTATGGGTAATTAATGCATTCAGGAAAAACTTGCATTAACTAAAAGAAGCAGATTCCAGATAATGCAGAGAAGCTGCTCATTCTTACCTGCAGACAAGCCCAAAGGTTGGGGCCCACAGCACCGCATGACTGACACGTGCCCTTTAGTGCAACACAGACAAGTAAAGACCACAATCACCTCACAAAATCATTCCAGATGATATACGGTGTGTTTTTTTCCATACGATAAGCTGGCTTTTCATTCGTATTGGAAACTTCTTTAAGATAAGATATTTATTTGCCATTTGAACAAGGTGCATAGGACCTCTTTGGTTTGACTTTGCACTCAATGTGATTTGATTACTCTACCTGCCCTATGACATACTCAGTAATTCCATTGTGGTATATTTCACATTTTGCCACATCTTTTATTGTTCATATTAACAACATTAAAGTATTAAAAATGCATCGCTAAAATGTCGATTATCTACAGCACATTACTGTGAAGAAGGCAATTAAAACAATAATTGTACATTTAAAAATGCAATAACTGTACATTAAGAAATTTAAACGCCCATACCTTTGATTTCTGTAAAAGTTCCTCCTTGGTAACCTCTCCAATGGAGTCTAGATGAGGGCAAAGCTCTGCCTGGTTTGTCATCTTTCTAGCATCTGTTTTACCTGCAGATTAAATATATCATAGTAATAAAATATAAGAATTGCCATGTACATTTCTGTATATGCAATCCTACAAAATCATACAAGCAATACTTATGTGACATTTTGGAGAAATCAACCTCACGTTCATAGATAAACGTTCTTAGAGGTTCTCATAATTTAAATATTCTAAAATAAATACATAATCACCACTTTCATTTGTCCTATTCTGAACAAAGTACACATATAGAAGTCTTTGGGATGCATATGCTGTATGCTTGCCAAGACCTGTCATGTTGATCTTTACTACGGAAGCCAAAGAAAATGCTGTTTCATGAAAGCATAACATCGCAGAAAGACTACACTGAACACGCCATCTCATACGGAAAAGTATGGGAAATGTATTGCCACCCTTTGTTTACAGGTACATGTCGTTCCTGAGAGTAATCTCGGTTATCATAAACACAGTCCAGAAAAAAAGATTACAGTACGAGCAAACAGCAATGTCGGCGCCAGAGATGCAACACACGTAACACGTACTTGGTCGCACAAAATATCACAACGTAGCGTTTACTTAGTCCACATAGGAACTCATACAAATAACCCGCATCACTATGCTATGCAACGTCATACTTAGAAATAACTTTTTGCCACCTTACTGTTCAGCAACAGAATTATGATAATACCTGTTAACTCCATCTGTCAATATTCAGATACAGTCAAATGACAGCAATGGCAGTCACGACACACCTTGATTAAACGATACGTCGTTACTCTTGGATTTTTCCCAGCCTGCATTGAATATGATAACGCATTCTGCAGATAAACAGGCCCCGTTTTTACTTCTTAACAACTGGGTAGGTGCATTCGCCAGTAAACGGGGATGACACTGCACGCACGTATGCACAGCAAATCCTCAATTCAGAGACGTATTCACCTCCTCCACATAATGCAAAGTCGGTGTTCGGAGATATTCATTTTGACGGGCAGAAATGAGGAAGAGAGACCCAGCTGATGCCACGGAGAGATCCCAGCCCCTGTCCAATTATTTACAACACGGTTTGCGTCAGCTTTGTTGTGTTTCCGGTCCCCGAATAGTAAGTTAGCTGCATTCACGGACAGCGGAGCGACTTCGATTTTGTGATCGTGATACACGATACATCTACGTGAATTATAAAGGAACAAAGATAATTCGAAACGAGGATGGTATTCATATCATGGATAATGATGCTTGCTAGACACTAGTAAATATTATTATGGCCTGCATACATGTGAACGTTATACTTTAAATAGACATGGAATCCCGTAGCATTTGCTACGTCTTCCAAACAAAATGTAACAAGCATGATTTCAGAAAGCTAAAATTTATAAGAAAATGACACAAGTCAGAAAACAGATAACGTATACGTGAGACAAAACGATTTTATTTGCGGTCCCATACGCATTACAACACGTCATGTCCGGTTTATGAATAATTCTCAATTGGAACTTCCGCTTAATATACTGAGTATGCGTTGTTGCTGAATCACGTGACGAAGCATCGTCGTGCTAAAGCCCCACAAACTGTAGACGGTAAAACGGTTGAGTTTTAAATCCGGAATTGTACCGTAATAATGCCGCCTTCAAAGAATTTCAGGAGAAGGAAAGCCGACTCGGATGACGAGGAGGATGAGGAGATAACTGCCGAAGTCAGGTGGCTAGTTAGTTGTCTCGTTAGTTACATGGTTTCTCATAGTTTACTGGATCGTGTTAAAATGTCCGATGTATATACAGTATTTATGTAATTGTGTATTGCTAACTAATTAACCACATTCGGCAAGTGGAAACCAAAATTATTTTGAGGTTAAACGCGAATGTAAACAATGCCACGCTTCTGTTGTGTATCAGGAAGCTATGTTTGCTTCAGGAATGGCTTGTGCCTTATGTGTTATAATTTCATCTTCTCATTTGTATTCCGTATTTCATACAGGTCTAAAGTGGATGAGGTCAAAGAAATTCAGAGTTTACGTAAGAGACAAAGCGGCGTGAGGTAATTTTGTTAAATAAAAGAAATGTAATTAACTCAGCCACCAGCGGAAGAGAAACCCTCGTAAACTTCTGTATATCCATGAACTAATTAAGTTCCAACCTGGTTTATGTATACTAAAAAATTATTTGTTTTTTTATCAGGATAAAGTCTGTGAAAGATGGCAAGAGCTGAGTCTGGTCCTTGGTATAGAAACTGTAGTCAGAGTTAATTCTTATATTTCACACCTCAGGAAAATGGTTCTAAGGAAACGTTACATGTCATATTAAGGTTTTTTTTGTTACATGTCATAATTTGACAAATTTCGAATTCTCTATTTCAGTATAGTATCATTGCTGGTTGGTGAGAAACTGCCACCAGAAGCTGAAATTGAGGTGGGTTTTGCGCAGCTTATTAAAACTATATCTCATCCCTTTGCACTACTTATTCTGGTGAAGGTCACGGTGCTTTTTAAACCAGTTTTATGTAAAGCTGCCCAAAAGTTAAACAGATATGCCATAATATGGTGTATCACTAGAAATGATAAATCTGTTATTCCATTTGGCCATATCCTGTGACCCTGACAAAGATACTAAGCAAAGGACATCTGACTTGCTCATGCTCATGGAAACATTACCCAGCTTCAGTGGTTTGTCGGCTCTAGGTACAGTAAAGTGCCAGATGGACTTTTAGTATTACTGTATCTTTATTATTGTCTACTGTATTATTATTATTATTATTATTATTATTACAGTTGTTCACACTTGCCTGCAAACCTGATGACTGCCTCTATAAACAAACAAACAAAAAAAACCAAATAAAATAGGTTGTTCTTTCTTTTGTTTTTCCAGGATGATCCTTTTAAGCTGAAGACGGGAGGTGTTGTTGATATGAAAAAGGTTAAAGACCGAAACAGAGACATGTAAGAATGGAAATTTCCAAATGGGAACAAACAATATTTTCAATGGATAATTATATTCAGGTAGTGTCACTTGCATTGTATTATTTGTTAGGAGAGCTAAAATGATGTTTGTTTGTGATTGATTCTTCAGGACCCAGGATGAAACTGATCTTAATCTGGGAACGTCTTTTTCTGCTGAGACCAATCGAAGAGATGAAGACGCTGATATGTACGTCTTTAATTTTGTGGCTTGTACCCCTTTAAACTTGGAGGAAACTTTATATTTTTAAAAATGAAATTTAACCACAGTGTAACATTTTTTTCATACTCCATCATTATCTGTATGATTTGAGACTGGTTCGAATTTTGTGAATATTTCTGGATAAAAGTTAAAGCTAATTATTTTGCTAATAAAATTCTGAAGAAAATATTTATTCAGATTTATCATCTTATTACTGCAGTTGCTGGTAACAATTTTGTTGTGACTGAAACCAATTAAAGAATCGGAGTGCAAGAATGGAGATTTTAAACTTGATTCAAATCTTTAACATGGTAAAATCTGCATATCATCCTATCTCGAATTGATTTATTCAACATGCTAATTATATTAGGAAGGTTACGACTGCAGTTATTGTGCTAAAATAAATTCAGCAATTCTAAGACACAACATGGTAATTTCTTGTTCTCTGCAGATTCTCACTCTGCCACTATGTTTTTCCAACAGGATGAAATACATTGAGACGGAGCTGAAGAAAAAGAAAGGGATGATAGAGACAGAGGAGCAAAAAATAAAAGCCAAGAATGCAGAAGACCTCCTTTACGAGCTGCCAGAGAACATCCGTGTGGCCTCTGCCAAGAAGACGGAGGAGATGCTCTCCAACCAGATGCTGAGCGGAATCCCAGAGGTGGACTTGGGCATAGAGTGAGTTTGATGAAACGTAAAGCACCACATTCCGCATGTTTATGTTTATGTAGATGTTACGGTGACTGGGAATTAGCTCATGTTGAATCATTGTGTCGTAGTTGACAGTTTATTTCTTTTAACCCTTTTAAGCGCCAAGATAAAAAACATCATCTACACAGAGGAAGCTAAAGCTAGGCTCATAGCCGAACAGAGGAACAAAAAGAAGGACAGCGGCACCTCTTTCGTGCCCACCAACATCGCCGTCAATTACGTCCAGCACAACCGCTGTAAGTAAGAGTCACTCAGAGTAATGAGTGAAATGTTGTATTGCGGCCGTGTTGTGTGAATTTATGCTAGCTGGTGATTTGTGCACACTTACCCATGGGCTCACTTTACACCCGTGATTGTAGTTTACCATGAGGACGTTAATGCACCAGCGAGGCGACATCGCGAGGAGCCCAAGGCGCGGCCTCTCCGGGTGGGAGACACTGAGAAGCCCGAAGCAGAGAGTAAGTCCCGCATGACCCGAGAGCACCGGGCAGTTGTGCTGCGCCTCTGTAGCCGTCCGGTGGTCGTGCTGAGAATGACATGGTGCTCGATTCCCACAGAGACGCCCCCGAACCGGAAGAGGCCAGCCAATGAAAAGGCTACTGATGATTACCACTACGAAAAGTTTAAGAAGATGAATCGCAGATACTAAAAGCTGATTTATATCCCATCTCAGTTTTATTATCCTCTTTTTGTTGTCTAGTTTTCTTCTGTTTTGTTTGTATTTATTTACCTGTATTTGGGTATCAGATGTTTAACTTTTTCTTTCGATTTAAAAAAAAAAATTTCCAGTTTGAGGAAATGTTTTTTGTTTGTTTTGTTAATTAAAATAGGGGTGTAAATGGCAAATGATAAATTCTGCAAAATCAGGTGATGGATGTTTTTGGACAGCAAGAGACTAATTATTTGTGATGCTGTTTATTTTAAGCTGTTGTCATATAGTCATAAGAAACTCATTAACATAAAAGATTCATGGGATGGTTCAAATAAGAGCTACTGCTTGTGGCGACAATGACTGAATACATTATAAATGTGGGATGGATCTTCTTGTAAGAGGAATAGCATAGAACTGTTTCAAACCTCGTGAACCTTGTCGCTGCCTTGCTCTAATGTCCAAGATCCCAGTCACCTCCTTTCGCATATTGCTGTTATAATTTGTGATTTTTTTAGATGCATCTTGTGAAAATATCATGCATACTCTGATAATGTTAATTTTTCCAATAGAAAAGAAGTTTATTTTAGCCACAACCCTGACCAGGATAAATGAATGCATGGTTGGGTCATTGAATATATTTCTAAAAGGCATTCTATTCCATTCTGTTCTGTTCTATTCTCTAAGATGGAGTGTATTCTTATACCTATTACCTAGTGTAAAATACCTCATTCTTTGTCTGTCGGGTAAAAATTATATCTCGTATATGACCTTCTACACTTTAAACCAAGCTTTAATCATATGCTAAGCATTTGCTGTCTAACGTCTGCAGAGTACACATTTAAATGAAGAGAAAGCCATTCTAGGTTATGGAGACAAGTAGCACAGGACGTGTAATAGAGTATTGGTTATTACAATATGTTATATATGTGTAAATATAGCATTTAGTTAAACTTTAAAAATTTCCCCCATATGCTTAGGAATCTCTAATTTATGAAAGTCTATAGGAAATCCTGGTAAGTAGCCTTCTTCAAGCATCATTTCAGTGTTAATTTACCTTAAGTTCATTTACAATTACTAAGCTCAACTTAAAGGCTAGCTTTGCATTGCTCAGAAAGTCCTAAAAGAATTTACAAATTATATTAGTGAGATTGAAAAGAACATTCTGAGCCATATGTCTTGTAAGATACTTATTCTGTATTTTTAAAAGCATTGCTATCAGAGACAACCATCCAACACAATTACCTTAATAGTATTTTTTCAGTTATTGCATTGTTTTACATTGATTGTGCCCCTGTTGATTCAGTGTTGCCCTGACAACACACTCATTATGAGTCTTGTAGTAACTCTTGTCGATTGCCATAGTCATGAATAATTTCTTTCCAGAAACTTTATTGGAGTTTATTTTTCCTTGTGCCATTATTTGATTTGTCGGATGTAAAGCTAAACATATTTCCACTAATAAATACTTTTTCTTCTCATGACAAATTTTACATTAATTTCTTAATTCATACATTCCCAAGACGCCTGGAAACTGAAGAATATTTTAGGTATGGCACTTTTATTAACTAAGTCATTGTTTATACAAATGGAAACTACCATAGCATACAAACCCAACTTACAAAACAAAACAAATTCAAGTACAAAGTAACAACAGCTTAAAATAATACAAAATCTATTTTTATAAAGTCAATCCTGAAACCAAAAACACAAAAAAATCACTTTTAAATATACAGTGTTAAGTAAGCCCAGACAAGGTGAAACCCACAGATGAGAACGTTACCATAACAGTCAAAGTTCTTTAAAGAGCAATGGTCATTTTGTGTACAGTATGCAAATAAAATGCCACAAAAGGTCTAGTTTGTTCAGCTACATTACTACTTTGTGTGTTGGCTACATCCTGATTTAACATCGAAACAAAACGAATCATCAAAATATCCTGAGATGGAATGTGCAAGAACTAAGAGGTTCACTGCTGTTTGGCATTTAGTCTAAACAACTCACTACTCAACATCTCCCTCCTAGATCTGTTTACACTGAAACAAACGTCTGAACTACAGAAATACAAAAATCACTATGTTCACCGAGGTGACCTTGGCTCAGCCTTGTGGACAAACAGCTACCTGGGTCAGTTTTCAACGGGATGCCGGAAGATGCTCCTGGGTCTCCTGTTCCAGAATGCAAACTTTAATGGAAACACATACCTGCCGTCATTAAAGGTTTAATGCTAACATTTGGGCCAAAAACGATGTCACGAACTCAAGGCGAGCGATCCGCTGCCACGCATTACGGGTGTTCAGCTGCATTAGTGCTGTGCCCATTGAGGTTTCCTGGGGTGGACTCCTGCGAGGCTGGACCAGCGATGTCCTCCATGCCATCAGCAGAGGTGCCCGTGGGGGTGCCGGGGGAGGCACAGCTGTCCCGCCGATGGAAGGCTTCACATAAGGGCAGGTCGCCACCATCCCACAGACTGTAACTTTCCAGAACAAAAACCCAGGTACAGAATCAGCATGGGGGGAGGGGGTGCTTGGGCACACGGAACACACACACACACGCAGATCTACCTGAGAAGATGGATACGGGTCACACCAACAGACACGTGCATACGAAGCAGGGAGAGAGCGCACGAAACAAGAGCCGCCCTTAGAAATATCAAGACAAAAAGTGTCCAGGCCATAGAGTTAACTGTACTTCCTTTACAAGTGGCATAATATTCCTTTTTGAACAGAATGTGGCATCTTTCACATGTTCCTACTACAATGGTGTAATACTTATGATATTTACATGTAGTTTTTCATTTTTTATTGGGTTATTAGCAGGGGGTGAAAACTGGAAGGACTGATGTATATCAGGGGCATTATCAAATTTAAGCCAATCCGCAAGTGCTAAATGTTCCTTTGGGTAACAGTTCGATGCTACACAAACCAAAGGGAGATGCTGAATATGTACAAGAAGAGAGAGACTTAAAAACTCAAAAGCCTGTGGAAAAAAAGGTGCCAAGAATTAGCTGGAGGATTTCTGACAAGGAAAAAAAGACAATAAAACTTCTCATTCTACTTTATTTCACTCCCAAAATGTGAGTGGTGCTATTTAAAGCTGATACAAACAAGACATTAATCCGTATTAAATATAAACCATCTACTTTGATAAACTTTAAGTACAAGTAATTTTTAAATGTTCTGTTGTATAATGATGAGTTTACTTTACAGCAGACAAAAACTGACATTCTCATAACATACTGAGAATGCACTAAACAAGAGAATTATATAGTCAAGTTTATGTTGCCAAAATCCACATGGAAAAAACATCCAGTCAAA
Organism: Gnathonemus echidnorhynchus; assembly: GCA_026776725.1. Classification (NCBI taxonomy): domain Eukaryota; kingdom Metazoa; phylum Chordata; class Actinopteri; order Osteoglossiformes; family Mormyridae; genus Gnathonemus; species Gnathonemus echidnorhynchus. The sequence goes on from JAODJU010000119.1 coordinate 15,846,552, forward strand.
GAATTATGTTTGAACTAAAAATGGAATGAAACAGATCGGAGCATCTTGTTGAAGTATAATGGCAAATCAATTTAATACTTAGCCAAAAGATTCTTTACCTTTAATTAATAATTTCCCCATGGGGATCAATAAAGTATTGATTACCTTAAATCTTTGAAAGGAAAAAAATCGAAGACAAAAATTATTTTTGAAAATTTTTGAACAAAAAAACTTTACAGTAAAAATACGATGTAGTTATGTGCTACATTAAAATTCACTTTACTTTTCAATTAAAAAATGTCATAAAATGGCATTTAATCAACTTTTCTATTAAATGGCAATATCAAATTGATTTACCATTTAGTTGCAAACTAAGAGCTACCAAAGACACTTTCCCCTTTTCTCCAGTACAATGAGTATAAAGTGTAAAAAACTATAAATATGAATTTTGAAGGTGCAATTCCTTTATACATAAGATTCAACTGCAAGACCAAAGCTTTCGAGTGCTATTTTATATTTCTAGGTAGTATAAGGATTATAATTCAGGTCTACACAAAAATCAGAGTTTAAACTAAAACATTCTGATAAACACAAGTGACTTGCAAGTGTATGGCTTTGTTTTCATACTGCATTTCTGAAACTTTGCTTTACTTTGTAACTTTGGCTTACATGCCTTGAGCACAATTTTTCCAAGGCAAAAATTAAATATCTGGAGGTGAGTTCATCCTTTTTCTTGACTGATGGAGAAGCTGCATGTTTGAACATGCAGAAATACAAAAGTAGGTATAAACTAACAGTTCGGTTGATTTATGTATAAAATTGTTTAGAAGTGCTCACAGAAAATGAGAAATCCTACTTCAAAACACTGACCTTGTCAACTATAATATGAGCAAGGCACATTTTTTTCAAGTTTCAGTACAAATGGGAGACTTTCCAAAGCATTTAAGACTCAGTGAATTCCCTTAATCTCATTTGACTTGGTGCTGTGGAAGGCATTTATTTACACTAGAACAACTGTGATATGAGCCTGTCTTGTTTCAACTCTTGATCAAGGTTCTAAAAACATGCCCGCTGTGGGCTTTCTTCAAATGGCATATTTATATTATATTTTATACATTCTTTAAAAGGCACAAGGGGCATAGGTATAGCCAAGGAGGGTAATAGGTATATACTCTGACTATGAGCCTATTTGTACCTGGATGAGTAATATTCTTCCTCTAGCTCGTACAGGTCAATTGCAATCTCATCACGCAGGGCGGTGAGTTTCTTATCGCACTCTTCCTGCAAGGTGCGCAGCTGCTGGTTACGCTGGCTAATGGCCTCATTCACTGACGGGAAGTCGTTCAGGATCAGGAATTGTTTCAGGTCTGACACCAGCTTCATCAGTGACTCCCCTGCACGTACCTGTGCAAGCATATTTAAAAATAATAATCATCAACATCCACGGTAAAACTATACGGCACTGTCAACGAAATTATTAAAGTTACTGAGCACCTAATGAACTGAAGACCTTGCAGAGGAAGGATATTCTGGATCTAGAAATCCAAGAGATTTTTGGAATGATCAGGAGGCTTGGTTATTGAGTAGACAAATGCTAAAATGTAAAAAACCTAAACACAAGATTAGGCTAAATGAACCAAACTAAAAATCCCAAACCTTCTAACATCATACCAGTACAAACAGCTTAACATTTACGATCACTCACAATATTTGCTGCTCTAACATGCATCTCATAATGGTCCTGTTCTCCCTGCGTTGCCCTGGAAACCTGGGTTTCGTCCTCCACCTGAAATTTTGAACAAACATTTTATAAGAATATGCATTTATTTAATAAAGCTTTAACTTAGCCGTCTTTTACAACACCCACCTTTGCAGTTTTGATGATCTCTGTAAAATTATCTAGAATGGACCTTATGTCATCTTTCAGCCTCTTGTTGTAGGACTGAAGGAGAGTTTCCTTGCTTTGCGGGAGTACTCTTTGCGTGGACATCTTCAGTAGCTACGATACTGTGAAAAAATTCTCAGATAAGTTAATAAATAAAGGAGGCGCTTGGTGAAGCGCCAAGTTCTCATAAAGCAAGCATCCTTCACAAAGCGGCTACCTTAGACTAAGCATCAGATACCACTGCACACATAATTAAACCGTAATACCTGCAGCTAGTGTGTAACATACTAAATGTAGTGTTAATTCATCAATTTGTTTCAGAATGATCATAAAAAGGTACAACGTACCTTTCAATTTACACAAATCCATACAGAGCCATAAACTTGAGACAGTACATTCCCGAAGCGTAGGGAAAATTGTCGGTACCGGAACTACCCACAATGCCGCAGGGCTCCTTCCTTTGACGTAGGCGGATGTTGTCGGTACTTAAATTACCCACAATGCTTTCTCCTTCCTTTTCGTCTGATCTGAAATGGTGAGTGTGTGTGTTTTTTCCATAGGGCGAAAGACTTGGCTTTCAATCTCTGAACATCCAGTTTATGCAACTTTAAAGATTCAGGAATATCATCAGATCGCGCGGGGAATGCTTTGTGCTTAATGTTACAATAAATATTATTTAGAAACCTTTCGGACAAAGTCCTTAAATACACTGCTCAGCTCAAGTCAAACATGAACGGTAACTGTACTTTGATAGCATGTTTCGTGTTAAGAAGAATAAATGCTGTATTTTAAATAAAGTTCGTTGCCGTTTCGCCTTTCTTTACAAATGCAAAAGTTGTACGTGAAGTCGTTGGTTACAGCCCACCTAGGGGTTTAGAGCATCTTTGGGGCTGTTTAGGCGGACGCGGGACTGAGGCGGACGCACGTTGTCTCATATCTCGTTTTTACCTTTTTAGTTGGACTGCATGTTAAAATTACGATGGCCTTCAGTATAATGTTTAATTTCCGGTTAATGGGCTTTTCGGTTGAATGGCTGCTGCGATGATGCCTTGAATTTCTTCACCTGAATGTACTGTGTGGAGTAAAAACGAGCTTTTTAACACTGAGCTTCGGCCAAGCATGTACCGGCGTGGATTCATCTGTTGTTCGTATGCGATGGAGAGAATAACTGCGTCTTCTTTACGTCCTGGCAGCCGAAGGGGAAGAAGGCTAAGGGGAAGAAAGTGGCCCCGGCCCCCTCGGTGGCTAAAAAGCCAGAAGTAAAGAAGGTGGTAAACCCCTTGTTTGAAAAGAGGCCCAAGAACTTTGGCATTGGTAAGTAACGTGTGGCGTTAGTTTGGCACAGTTTTTTTTTTTTTGTGGCTCTTTCTTGCTTAAGAGTACAAAGCATTTGAAGACTGTGCAGATGATGTAAAGAATATTTGCTATCTTATCTGTTGTGCTGACAACCAACCACCAAGATCGCTGATGCACATTTGTGCCAAGTGACTTTAAGATGCATTTTACACTAATTTGATCACCAGTAGAGTACATGTGGTCTTCCTAGGTCAGGACATTCAGCCCAAGCGTGACCTGACACGCTTTGTGAAATGGCCCCGTTACATCAGACTGCAGCGACAGCGTGCAATTTTGTACAAGCGTCTGAAAGTGCCACCTTCAATCAACCAATTCACTCAGGCCCTGGATCGCCAGACGGGTAAGAGTGCTTTTGGAGTATCATGGTACTAGGATGTCTTCCACTTGTGATCAAGTTGTCTAGACACTGTCTTGCATTTGTTGTTGGTGGATGCTATGTGGTTTCTGCATTGAATGCTACAGTAGATGGGTAATCTGGCTTCTGCTCTTTCAGCAACACAGCTTTTCAAGCTGGCCCACAAGTACAGGCCTGAGACCAAGCAGGAGAAGAAGCGTAGGCTGGTGGCCCGGGCTGAGCAGAAGGCCGCAGGAAAAGGAGATGCCCCAACTAAACGACCACCTGTCCTGCGTGCTGGTAGGTTGGCATGATCTGGCATGGAGGGCCTATTCTTGTAGCTCCTATCTGGCATGGAGGGCCTATTCCTGTAGCTCTATTGTTAATATTTTTTTGCCTCCTATCTGGTATGCCCGAACAATCTTGGGCTTGAATTGGTCACATTTCATTTGCTTTGATGACCAGTTCTTAATCAGGCTAAACAGTCTCACCTAAAGGTACTTTTCAGATATTATGGTAAAGTGGTCAGCCTGAGAACATGCTTAAAAAGTTGCTGGATGTTTCAGGTGTGAATACTGTTACCACTCTGGTGGAGAGCAAGAAGGCTCAGTTGGTTGTCATCGCCCATGATGTGGACCCCATTGAGGTATGGCATCTTACTGACCATTTCACGTGTTTGAACGAAATATTTGACCGAAGGGGCACATGACAGAGTAAAAAAAAAAAAAAAAAATGCTGTACAGCAGTTGCCACCTGATTTGAGGACCTACATTCCAGCCCGTTTTCAGCACAAATTATAGTTAAATTTAATGGACTTTTGTTTTCCCACAGATTGCTGGTCTTAGCTGAAACTCACAAATTATGTTAATCTTTTCAACAAATACCTCTACAGCTGGTCGTCTTTCTTCCTGCACTATGCCGGAAGATGGGAGTCCCCTACTGCATAGTCAAGGGCAAGGCAAGGCTTGGTCGTTTGGTTCACAGGAAGACCTGCACTTCTGTGGCCTTTACACAGATCAATCCGTAAGTAAAGACATCCAGTTGTTTTAGATACTAGCTGCTAAGAAGAATGTACTTTTTTTTTTTGGCCTTTTTGCCATGATGTCTGAATTTCTTCACCTGAACAACCATGTTGTTTCAAATGAGCTTTTTAACCCTGAGCAAAAGGTCCAAGCTCACGGCACCAATTAGGACGCTTGTGTTATCAGCCGTGTTAACTTTTGCTGTTGTATTACAGTGAGGACAAAGGAGCTCTTGCCAAGCTGGTTGAAGCCATTAAGACAAACTACAATGATCGATACGAGGAGGTAAGATCCTTACCAGCTGGTTAGTCAGGATTTAAATATGCCATAGCTTAGCCTGCTGTGTGGTCAGGATCGGGTTTGTGAAATGAATGCCATGAAAGTGAGACTTGACCCGCTGTACACAACGGGATTAATTTGAAATTCCTAATATCAGACTAATTCTCAGTTGAACAAACCTTTTGCAATGATGTCAGAATTTCTTCACCTGAAAAACCATGTTGTTTCAAATGAGCTTTTTAACCCTGAGCAGAAGGTTTAAGATCTGAGATACCACTGACCTATTAATGAACTTTTATTTTGATGTTTTGTAAATTGTACTGGCAAATCCAAGCTATTCAGAGCCAACCCTGCAGGATGTTCACAACGTGTCGATGGTCTGGACCCCCTTTGCAATCCTGATGTTTAATCTTCTCTCGTCAGATCCGTCGTCACTGGGGAGGCGGCATCATGGGCCCCAAGTCGACGGCTCGTATTGCCAAGCTGGAGAAGGCAAAGGCCAAGGAACTGGCCACAAAACTGGGCTAAATACACAATGTCCCCCTTTTCATTGTGTATATAATAAAGTGGAAAAATCAAAGGCTTGCATTGGGTGGACCTTTATTTGCGGCCTTCATACACATCACATACATGCATTGATGAAAGTGCCCCGGTGGCTTAGCCTGTCGTGTTATGGGCTTCAAGCTGGTTGGTTTTTATCATGGCCAACTGTAGGTGCCTGCTGTCTAGCACTGTACTGTGAAGTATTACATGATAGTGGCAAGTAGGCAGGCATTCCTTATATGAGCCCCTAAATTATTTTTTTTCTGCAGTAGGTGAGCATATGCATCATGGCTTTGACAGCCCCCGTTATAATTTCAGTAAATAAGTAAAGTGATTACTGCTAGTGAGGGTGGTGCAGTGGTTGGCACTGTTGCCTCGAACCTCTGGGACCTGGGTTCGAGTCTCCGCCTGGGTCGTGTGTGGAGTTTGCATGTTCTCCCCGTGTCGTCGTGGGGTTTCCTCCAGGTACTCCGGTTTCCCCC
>JAODJU010000119.1:15867990-15880919 GCA_026776725.1 Gnathonemus echidnorhynchus
CAGAGGTAAGGCTGAGTAAACAGACTGCCCTTCTGATGCCATTTTGTGTGCCCACCCCCAAGGCCCTAAATGTATGTGTCATGATATTTTGAACTTTAGCTTTTTTTAACTTTAGGTGTTTAAATGTCCATTTAAAAACAATTTTCTCTCAGATAGTAGCTTTTAGGTGAGCTAGACTGCACAGCAAATGGCGATGTTGCCTCACGCTGTGAATGGTGGCAGTTTTGAGACTGACCCCAGCTTGATTCAACTCTCTTTATGCGAGTTTCTACTCTAGATCCCTTGACACAATTCAGGTGGAAAGATCAGCCTAACTTACCAGCAGACCAGCATCCTGTATATGAACTACCTGTGGCTCCTGGAACACTGAGTCACCTTGCCTTAATTTCAGAACTGTTGGCTGTTCTGTTTTTTCATCCATCCATCCATCAATCTTCTTATGGCCCCTCATCTTGCACAGGACCACATGAGGGCCACAGTACAGCACAGGGCAGGGATACAGTCCTGTATTGTTTTAAAATGCAGCATTGACTGAAAACCAGCATTCAGGTAAATATACTTATAGCCATAAAACATAACTGAAACTGTTTTTGTGCTCTGCAGAGGTGGAAAGTTCAGGTTCAGAAAGCACAAATCCAGATCAAGGTTTCAGTAGGTTCTGTGGGAGTTCTGGGAATTAATGGTATACAGTATATAATTAATGGTATATGCTAGTCAAGTGATTAGAACCATGAAGGACAAGAAGAATAATTTAACTAGCAAAGAATGATCTATTATGAGTCTTGTTGGTCATTAAAAACATTTTTCCAGTGCACCAAACTAAAGAAGTAGCCAGGATGAAAAATGAGCTGGAAAGCCTGGTCTGTTTTTTTCAATTTTTGCAATTTGAAACATTCTACCAAGAACTTTAAAGCATGCTGGCTAGAAGTGGTCATTCACTGAGTGCATATTGTCAGGTGGTGCTAAGATACATGCAAATGTGCACTATGAACCTAAACTGTGAAATTCCATGCTGACAGGAACTTCCTGAAAGGCAACATTTAAGTAGAAATGCAGAATGATCTAGAATGTAACTCCTCTTTCTACCCAACACCAATAATCATAATTCCTTAATATTGTGGATAAAGCACCTGGGAAATTTTTAATAATTGTCTGTTGAAATTGTTTAGCAAAACATACATATTTTAGTTGGGATGATTATCTGGGGGCTGAATGTTGACACAAGAATTTTTTGTCACAATGTCACATATGGGTTACATGCAGAGGTTGTGCAGTGTGTGCTGTGGTGGTGTGTCAACAATGATGACTGATCACCAAATTCAAACGGAAAGCAGATATTGGCATACTTTATTTCAGGGCCCACTGTAGCTAATTCAGTAATATTGTAAGCCTGTACTTTTGCATTTTTCTTACTATTTGGAAATGTACTGGAATTTTCACTTGGATTGAAATAGAATTCTGTACTGCATCAGTTTTTATGAAGTAGGATCTGTAGAAGTAATTAATTGTTGATACACCACAACATGTCCTTTGTATTTAACCCATATGTGACATTGCAGTGAGCAGCACCTCACTTAGGGTAATGTGCTGATCAGGGATTCAAACTAGCAACCTTTCAATCACAAGGTTGTATCCTTATCCATTAGGTCACTACTGACCATATAAGTGCTGTTATACTAGGAAGCCAAATATATGAACTTAAATAATAAAGCATTGGTTATGGAGAGAAACATTATTAGGAAATTGTGAAGATTTTCACATTGAGCGGTATAACATTCCGTCCATATCATAAATCATAGGACTGCAAACCAGACTCCACTGACCTCCATAAAACGGAAGTAAAACGCAGCGCGCATGCGCACAAGGGGCTGCCTTCCCTCTGTCGGATAAGTCATGGCGCATCGAGTCGAGCTCAAGACGGATAAGATGCTTTCAAAACAGGTTTCTGAACATGAACGCGTATTTTTTATTGCCCTATTTTCTAGATATAGCTGCGCTACCCATTGAGGCCTAATTTGACTTTCTTTTAAATTATTATTCCCCGTTAGCTACATAACATGCTAGCTCGCATGGCTTCTAGGTCGCCATGTGAAGTTACACTGTGCGATTGTTTTGCAGGGTGAAGAAAAGGTTGACTGGAAAAAGTGGAAAGCAGAGCGTAAGTTATTTTACAATCCAAAGTGTTTAATTTTTGCAAGTTTGTTAGTAACTGTAAGTCTGTAACTGAAAGGTATTTTTTTTTTTTATCTTATGCTACGGATGTAACAGTCCATCCAGTATGCATCCAGGTGTTTCGTGCATAAATATTGTCATGCTGCATCTCATCTGCGGCCTGTCCAGCGATCAGTTCGCCCGCTAGTTGTATTATTTTTTTGAGTTAATTACCGTGTTATCGGTCGTTTCTGTTGTATAGTTATCACGACTTTTCATATTTAGTTTAACTTACCCTCGTGTCTTTCCCTACTTATTGTAATTTGTACCACATATCATTGAAGCTTATATGTCTTGTCAAACAGTCTGGATTTAGACCGATCAACCATAACATTAAAACAACTGACATTTAATAACACCGATTATGTCATTCCGCCTGTCGAGTGCCATTATATACTAGGCAAGTGAACAGTCAGTAATTGAAGTTGACGTATTGGAACCTAGAAAAATGGGCAAGTGTAACGATCTGAGCGACTTTGACAAGGGCCAAATTGTGATGGCTAGAGAACTGGGTCGGAGCATCTCCAAAACGGCAAGTCTTGTGGTCTATTCCCAGTATGTGTTGGTCCAAGTAAACCGGTGAACCAGTGATGGGGTCATGGGCGCTAAACACTCGATGTGTTTGGGGAGCGATGGTCACCATGGGAAGAAGGCAAATTGGTGGAGGCAGTGTTCTACTGGGAAACCTCTGGTCCTGGCATTCATGTGGCTCTTACTTTGACACGTACCACCATCCTAAACATTGTTGTAGACCAAGTACACTCCTTAATGGCAACGGTATTGTAGTTATCTGAAATGTTTGCAGTTAATATAGTGTTATCTATAAAATGAAAAAGGAGAAGAAATTTACCCAAAATATACTCTGCATATCTTTGTTTAATAAATGTATCAGACTTTAAACTGCAAAAAGTCCCGCCACACCACCAACGTATTTTTTTTACTTAGTTTAACTACTAATCTCTTTTAAATGATGTTGAGCTGTTCCTTTCTTCACCGCCGCTTCAATGCTTATCGCTTCAATGATGTACCAAAACAGTAGCATGTGGCATGCTCCGCTAATGGAATTTAATAAATATAAGGATATGCCGATTTTAAACAGATGACTAACTTTTGGGCATCACAATATGCCTATAGTTAATATTTTAGCCATACTACTAATCTGCTTATCAAATTGTGCGTATAGGGGCAAAAGCCAGCGTCTGGGCAAATTTCTACGCCATTCGTCTACAACAAACAACAAATTTATTTTTGTATAGCACATTATCACAACATTACATCATCTCAAAGCGCTTTACAGCATCCCCACCCAAAGCCCCCAGTGAGTAAGCCATAGGCCCTGGTGATTATTGCATATTGTATCACAATATCTTGCAGCCTTATTTCTGTGTCCAAACAAAATAACAGTATTGCAGATTAGACCGGTCTTAAAAAAATCCTGAATGAATATATTTGAATTTCAGGAAGAGAGGAAAAGAAGAAGCGGAAAGAGGCCAAACTTATTAAACAGCTGGAGCAGCAAAAGCAGCTCGAAGAACATGAGAGACAACAGCTGATAGAAGAGACAGGAAGAAAGAAGAGAGGTGATGTACATGTGAAAGGGCGGCGCTCGGGACGGAGGCGGCGTACGCGTGAAAGGGCGGCGCTCGGGACGGAGGCGGCGTACGCGATAAAGGGCGGCGCTCGGGACGGAGGCGGCGTACGCGTGAAAGGGCGGCGCTCGGGACGGAGGCGGCGTACGCGGGAAAGGGCGGCGCTCGGGACGGAGGCGGCGTACGCGATAAAGGGCGGCTCTCGGGACGGAGGCGGCGTACGCGATAAAGGGTGGCGCTTGGTATGGGGGTAGCTTGACATTACTCCAGGTGCAGTTCATTTGTACTGAACTTGGTATCCTGTGGTGCATGTGTGCAGGACGCCCATACACCGTGAGCATCGCCTTGCCTGGTTCCGTCCTGGACAATGCCCAGTCTCCAGAACTGCGGACCTATCTGGCAGGACAGATAGCAAGGGCCTGCACAGTGTTTTGTATCGATGAAGTCGTCATATTTGATGAATGTGGAGAAGATCCAAAGTGAGTGTATGGTCTCCGGTGGAATCTATGCTCATGCATTACTTGAATTGATTTATTCATTGTCAGTGTTAGTATCCAATATGGAAGTCAATACATACTGTTTATGTTTTGCAGGAGTGTTGCAGGAGAATTTAAGGGTGTCGGAAAGAAGGGAAATGCTTGTGTCCAGCTAGCTCGCATTCTGCAGTACCTGGAGTGTCCACAGTAAGCCCACATTGATGAAGTCCTTCTTATCTTACATTGCCTTATTTTACATAGTCTTTTTATGCTCAAGAAGTGTCTCTCTTTCAAGGTATCTACGCAAGTCTTTCTTCCCCAAGCATCAAGATCTGCAGTTTGCCGGTGAGTTTACTATGAATTTACTGCTGCCAACTTTGCGCACACTTTGTGAGCTATCTGGGCTTATGATCTTGTATTAATGAAGAGTGACTTTTTTCAGGGTTGCTGAATCCCTTGGACAGTCCTCACCACATGAGGATGGATGAGGAGGCGGAGTTTCGGGAGGGAGTCGTGCTCGACAGGCCGTGCAAACCAGGAAAAGGCTCTTTAGTCAACTGTGGCGTGAGGAAGGTTAGAGCTCCTGTCAGTCACTGATAATCATGCAGGGAAGTTGATGTCAGAGTGACTGTGAGGATCCTGGACCTCTGTTCCCTGAGTGTACTAACCAGTTAATGAATGCTTAAAGGAGTGAAACTGGTATTCATATAAATTATCTGACTGTTTATGTAAGGTAAGTGTCCGCTTAGTAAAGGCAACACAAGGTTTTACATGATCTAGGTATTATCCGTATTTCTGCAATATGAAATGTTTTGCGATTATGGATATCCACACTACATGGTGATTATACTCTGCAGGGAACAACTGTCAAAAGGTGAACTTGTGTGAATGTAAGAAAGAATAGCCGCTGTTTGTCTTTCTGGCTAAAGATGTCAAATTATAGGTTAATTTTTCTTTCCTTAGGAAGTACAGATTGACAAGCAGCTACAGGCCGGTTTAAGAGTCACTGTATGCTTAAGCAAGAATCAGAGATCAGGTAATGCTCACTGACTCGGAATGAATGGGTAACTGAGTCTCTGTTGTTTATGTGCAATAATGCATAGGTCTGTGTGCCTTATTTACCTTTGAGCAGAGAGCAGAGTGTACAAGGGTGTTGTAGTGGCCCCCCACGTACCCCGGAGTGACGCTGGCCTCTACTGGGGCTACTCTGTGCGCCTGGCGTCCTGTCTCAGTGAGTTATCACGTCTTTTGGATGATTTCTAGCTTAGGCATTTTTTATCTTGCCTCAAAATAGCATTTTCCCTATTTAGACTACCAGATATTTTACTGGCATGTGTCGGGGAAAAACCCTTCAAAAATACTACAACGGGAACATAAACTGGAAGGTTTCAGAGTCTATTCGTCTGTGTCTTTCATGTTTAACCCTCTTGCCGCCCTGTCACACAACATATACGGCGTATGAATATGACAGCTATACATTCATTGGTCAAAGCGACGAGACCCGACATGGTCTTACTGATTTGCATACCAAACAGAACCATTTTATTTCACATCTTTTCTGTGATTGCCGACGAGTTTTATGGCTATGAACTGGTTGTTCTCGTATGTTCACAGGTAACGTGTTTACAGAGTGTCCTCATAAGGATGGTTATGATCTGACAGTTGGCACGTCTGAGAGAGGCAGCAATGTTGACCATTTGACACTATCACCATTCAAGTAAGTTGTTTCAGTATATTTTGTGCTATGGCTTCAGCAGAAATTCATCTGTATATTCTGAACATTTGTGTGTGTGTGTGTGTGTGTGTGCGCGCGTGTGTCTGTGTGTGTGTGCGCGTGTGTCTGTGTGCGTGTGCGTGCATGGGGCTGAGCTTTCCAGCTTTCCTCAGTGTAAAGACGGAAAGATCACGGCTCCCCAAATAGATTTGCTTTAATGTTTGCTGCAGACACCTGCTTGTGGTATTTGGAGGCGTGCAGGGCCTGGAGGTCAGTGTAGATACCGACCAGAACTTGGATATCACTGATCCCAGCGTCTTATTTGACCATTACCTCAACACTTGCCCTAACCAGGGAAGCAGGACTATTCGCACTGAGGTAATTTACAGAAGGAAGAAATATATTTTCCTCTTGTTATATTGCTTGGCTTTCCTTTTGTGGCTTCATAAAATATAGGAAAACATGCAAGTATATGATGTATTTTTTTTTCTTTAACAGGAGGCCATCTTGATTTCTCTTTCAATATTAAGACCGAAAATTTCTGCAGTATTCCCTGATGTCAAGGTTCAGTGATTCAAGGAATTGTCCTCTGACAGAAATCCTTGAGTTTAACCTTAACTGAAAAGCAGTTTACTGTGACCTGCACGTTAAGAAGTTAAATATTTATTTGGAAATATTTCTGGTATCCAGCCTATCAAGTGACTTTTATTGGGTCCAAGTTTTTCAGCGACAAGGGAAATAAGGAGATTTTTACAACTTTTTCTTATGAAGTTAACCTGGTCAGATCTGTAACGTTATAAGTGAGAATAATGTTTACTGTTTGGTTGCATAAAAACCCTTTTAGGGACATATCAACTTTGAAGCTGTGTATGGTGGTGTGTAATCCGCAAAAAACAAAAGGAAGCTGTTTTTAACCATGCACTGTTTCCCTGCAAGAGAACTGAAATACAGTAGCAGATGAAAAATACTGTTGGCAGTGATTCAGAGTCTAATGTGGGAAATGCAGGGCACCAGGAATGGAACATTCTGGGTGTGATGTGCCAGTGTAACTGGAACAGTGAATACAATCCATTGAGTTGGTTTGGTGTTCATAGGAAAATATGATTCACCAATCTTTAAAAAAGGTTTAAAAATGGTTCAAATGAAAGTTGATTTCAGTGTTATCTTCATCCCTATGAAAGAGATAAGCCTTCACATAAATTTAAAATGGTACAAATTAGAGTAAATATAGATTTTTTATGGTTTAATTTTACCACTATAATAATTTTGTAATTTTTAACTTCCATGGAAAGCTTACAAGAACGTACAAATTGATATAATTGTGCAATTTTTGCCTTACGTAAACTGCCTTGATGCATGCTGAACTCTTAAAATCTCATACCTGATAAATTACTCACTATATATATATATATATATATGAATACACACACACGGGTTTTAGGAAGTGTAAAAATACTAAGTAGTCAGATGACCTGGAATTTGAAGAACAGTTTGTTGGATGACTGAGAATTATAATGAAACTTAAATGACTCAGAAAAGGCAGAACATTTAAACATCCGTGGATCTCTACAAAGGTAAAATAGACTAAGAAAGCTGGTTAATAGATGCCAGATACGATGTTTCAAAGTTCAAGAAACCTGGCTATACCCACATAGGGATGGGCCGATCCAGATGTTTCTGATCCAATTCTAATCCACGACTGCCGATACCAATAGGAGAGCTTTTTTTCTTTTAATATTTTAATATAATAAATATGATATATATTTATACTTTGGTATAATATCTTTAAACTAGTAATTATAAATAAAAAATGTATGCCAGAAATGTTTAATTAGGTTACTAGAAACATAACATACTGTTCTGCCTCATTCGTACATCTTGTTTTAAGCATTTTTGAGGCATTTTGCAGTTCAATCTGAATATCATCCAAGAGAGTATATGCAGCTGGTGAGTGTCACGTTGTCTCACACATTTGCATGCGCTTTATTTACTGGGATTTTCCACTAAACGCTACTCCCACCTCTCAAAACTTTGTTTCTACAAAGACTGCAAATCACTAACGGTTGCTGTTAAAAGCATAAAATACTCCCAGATCGCCACCCTCCGATCCGATGTTCTTACGCTCCGCCTACTGTGACACTGGGTGGGAATCACCGCACTCATAACCACTGAGTGTCAAATAGACCAAGTGGCAGCATTAATGTTCAGCTTCAATGCCGCAAAAACACATCCAAAATAGGAAAGAGCTGTCCTGCGATTGATTGTACAAATAGATTTAACAAGAAATATGAGCTACCTTTTTACAGACTGCCGAAAACTAAGTATCGGATGTGGATCAGTCACACATGGACGATACCCAATCTGTCTAATGGGTCTGGATCGGTGCCGATACTGATCTGAATATCGGATCAGTGCACCTCTATGTGTTATTTGGACAGTTAATACAATCAAATGAAACAACCAATAACAAATAATGTTCTCAAAAACATATCATTCATTTCAATATCTGCATGCCTTTTACAACTCTAACATTGTTCTGTAAAGTAGAACAAAAAGTTTCATAATAGTAACATTCTTCCACATTTCTCACCTATTGTCACAAAACAGCATATATGTGTACATTAACAAACTTGTAGAATCAAGTATCAGATGGGATAGTACATTTGTAGTCATACTGCCAGACAATGACACTTCATGGATTCTTGTCAACAAAGAATAATCTGTACACAGTACTCCAAGTGACAATTTATGCTAAAATATTAGCACTGTGAGCAACCATGGGTATGAGGATAAGGCATGTGACCAAATGAAATCACACAGTAAGTATAAAAGGTTTTGGTGATTTGTTCAAACATCACATGTTGGTTACTTACTTCATTACATTCAGTGTCTAAGAATTTTCCCAAAATGCCATTTGTTTCAGTGGTAAGTAGTTTTTCCAACATCAGTCAACACTTATTAAAAAAAAAAAACACTATAAACATGTAAAAATACATCTTTAGGAAATCAACGTATATAATTCTTATTTACAAATCATTAGTCGATCTCAGAAAGTCCTACTTTCAGAGAAATGGACACATTCTCAAATTCATAATTTCTTTCTAGTTTTAAACAATGAAACAATCAGTGCTTGTAGAGGACCTACTAACATGGCTCTTACCTTCTATTCTGATAGTTCCCCATACATTATCACTTGATCTATGGCATTCCCTGTGTTCCGGGTAAACCTAGCATGATCTCAAGAACACCATAAGAAACCAAACCAACCCACCCACTTATATCTCCTGGTTAGCAGATCTTAGGCCGTGATTTAATACGTTTGTGTGAATGGGATCTAGAAGGGTCTGGACGTAGCCAGTGTCCTGCTCTGTCACCTCCCCGCCTACCCTAGGCTGCGAGGGCCTTGGACCCTTCCTTGCATCACCACCTTGGATGGGAAAAGGTGATGTTGTAAAGCTTGGCCCAGCGCGCAAACACTTGCTTCTCAGTAATGAAGCGATGATGGTTTCCCATACGCCCTCTTTCGTTCTGCAGATAAGTCAGGCATTCGTCTGGGCCCCTCGGCTTATAGTAGTGGTATGGCATTTTGTGTTTTGGGTGGGGCCCCGTTCTGTGAAAATAAATTAGATGAACGTTATTGGTCCCAGGGGGAAATTCTGACGCATACAGCAGCAAAGTACAGTGTTCCTAGACAAACGTAAATTTAGTGCCGAACAGACAAGGTGCAAAATACACACAGTGCAAACAAATGAAAAAGTATGCAAACAAAAAGCTGAAAAACAAATTATTGTGGAATGTTAATGAAATTATTAAGACAAAAAATAAATTAGCTGATGGTATGTGTGCAGATAAAAAAAGACGGCACCTAACTTTTGCTATTTCTTCCTGGTAATAGTGAGCATCTGGTGCTATTTGCATATTAACCCAGATTATGAGATGGAACTTCAGCAAGATATTTGTCAACGGCTTTGTAGTGCAATATATGTGATGGTTATGAAAAGATATTAATCAGGACTTGAGATTAGTGCTGAAAGAAATAATTTCTATTTTAAACATTTAATTAGCAGCCTGACTTCCTTTCAAATTTAGTCAATCTATTTTCCATCTCAAACAAAATGTGGATTTCAATGCTCAAATTAACACAAATTAAACAGATATATATTTTGTCTTGTTTTTACATTTTGTCTATTCTAAATAATGAATCTTTTAATATAAACAACAAACAACATTCTTTAATGCCAAATTAGTTATTTTTGGCACCTTTCTGAGATTAGCCGTTATTTCGCGGTATCCAAAGTACCGTATAAATAAAATGGTTAACGAAGTTGGCCCTTTTTAGATTCACTGACACTGCATTAACAGTTCCACTGACCAATCACAAACTTTTTAAAAGTAACAAGGTCTCTTCCACGGAGGAACTGTGTTGTGCAGCTTGCAATCTTACTTCAGTAAATTTCAATGCTCTGCACATAGGAGGTCACCTTGATAAAAGACACTGCACCACATTTCACATTCCCTCTCCGTGCAACTGAGGTAACTTCTTCTGTTAACATTTGCAAGACTGGCAGCTTCTTATAGTCAATGCTGAAAAAATGTCCTACTTACACACAGTAATTAGGAGGAACCATGCCGTACACATGAATGCTGTCACAAATTTCGATGGCGATCACCATGGTGAACCAGCCGGTGCTTAGCCAAGATCGAGATTTCGCCCTGCAGAGATTAAGGCAGCTTGTAAATCAAATGTATCATCAGACGAAGAAACATTTGATGACTCAGACGTTAAGATATCAAAATGCCATACAAATCATACACATCCCCTTTTCAAGGGTGCCTGAACCCTTAGAAGCTTCTTATTCAGCCCTGTTTTGTTCCTCCTCACCGGTCCCGGCCCGTTTCCTTCTGGAACAGGCTGTCGAATTTGCGCATCTTGCTGGGTGCGATGGTGAAACTGGACAGGTTGGAGAAGGTCATGCTGACCCTTTGGATGAGGCGGAAGAGGGTGCTTTTGGAGTCCTTCCCGATCATGGTGGGGGGGGCCCAATACACAACGACGAGGTCTGGGGTCTTGTTGAGGAACTCGCTGGGGTGACGGGCTACCCGGAACACGCTGGAGTGGGCCACCACACGCAGCGTGCTGCGATTGCCCACGTCCGGCTCAAAGCCCGTGGTGGGTGCATCGTTCATACGAATCACACACTCCGTCTGGTCGATCTCATCTCCAGCACCAGTGCCCAGGATGTGACTGGAGCTGGTGACCAGTGCACACTGGCGACAATGCAGGGTCATGCTCTATCGAAGGGCAGAACCCACACAAAACAAGCATTTAGTCTCTCGTTTCTAAGTGTTACCCCAGCATAACAATCAGCCTGTTCATTTGGTCGTAGCACAGAAGTGTCTTCTGACCAACAGACAGCTAATCTAATGTCCTCTATAAAAGCCCTCAGTGAATCAATCCAGTGGCTTTTACAACTGAAGAAGTGAAGGAGAGACACTCCATATCACTATAAATAATTAACTGGAAACCCTATCAGCAGCTCATTTAGAGCAGTAGATCCTGAAGTTACGGTATGAAAGTATGGCTCTTAGTGTATTTACTATAAAGTAAAATTAAGAACATTAATAAACTAAACTAAAGTAAAATTAAGAACATTAAGAAATTTACAAAGGAGAAGAGGCCATTCGAACCATCAAGCTCGTTTGGGGAGAACTTCACTAATAGCTCAGAGTTGTTAAAATCTTATCTAGCTCTGATTTAAAGGACCCCAGGGTTTCAGCTTGCGTTACACTAACAGGAAGACTATTCCATACTGGGGTCTTGTTGAGGGACTCGCTGTGGTGGCGGACTACCCAGAACACACTGGAGTGGGCCAAAATAAAATTTGTAATAAAATTACATGAACAGAAAAGTTTTGTGTATACATTCTGCATAACTGAAAACTGATGACAGGCAACACCTTTTGTTTTCTAAACTACAACTATGCACAGTTGCCAGGCTCAGTATCGAGATTCAGTGACACATGTATGCTTTAGGGAGCGGTTGCTGAACGGCTTCTGCCGGTACCTTGTTGCCGTAGACCGCTACATAGCCCTCCTTGCCCGCCCACTTTTTAAGATCCGTGAACATAACTTTATGGTGGAAGCTGTTATGGAAAGGGCTGTAAATCTCACTGCCGCTGTTGGAGCTGAACAGAATCAGCAGTGTCGTTATCAGGAAGATGGTAACCAGGATGACCATCTTCTGCCTCTTCTGACCATGCTGTCACAGAGAGTGATTCATGAGCGCAGAGTGAAGGACACGGGGTCAGATCACCACACACATGCAAACTCACGACTCACAACAAGCAGATCCCAGATCCACATCCAGACTGTCAGTACATGTTGTCTGACCTGTGACAGTTCAAAAGTAAAAACTACGTGAAAAATGTGGCTTTGTCATTTCCAGGGGCCTCTCTCACTTTGGCCCCCCTCACCTCCACTGCATACTGCTCTGCTAACATGAGTACCGTCAATCCACAGAATCAGCGCACTGTTAGCTAGCTTTGCATTGCTGTACATAAACATAAACATTCTGGTGTTTTAAATAAGGTGAGTTGCAGATCATAAATACATATTATTCATTTACATACAAGTCTGTCAAAGTGTTTAGGAAACCCCTTTTTCCATATTTCATAAAAATGTATATTTATAAAAAGTAAAAGTTTTCTATTGTATGGTACAATGGTACACTTTCAGAATTTTGTTGTACATGTTCAATGACAAAGATGTTCTATTCTAATTTATAATGCTCTTCTTGCAAAGATCCAGTCACTAAGTATTGTTTGTTAAATTAAAACAAATACATTCTGTTACAATATACATATACTAGGGATGCTCATATTGACCGTTTAACCGTTAACCGACCGAATGAATTTTGACCGATTATTACTATCAGTTAAA
>JAODJU010000119.1:15885691-15898484 GCA_026776725.1 Gnathonemus echidnorhynchus
CCAAATGGGGACCTCAAAACATGTCCCCAAAAGTAGGGAAATTTCAGGCTTCACTACACTTTGGGGACAATTTGGTCCTCAAATGTGACCTATGCAAACCCCCCCCCCCACACACACACACACGACAATTTAGAGACAGCAGTTTACCTAACTGCCTGTATGTCTTTGGATTTCAGGAGAAAACAGAAAACCCTGAGCAAATGGACAGAGATATGGGGAGAACATGCATCACCTCAATTCCCAGTTCTGGAGGTTTGAGGCTACAGGGCTTCTCACTGAGCCGCTACCCATAAGATAAACTAACAAATATCAGTCTGTAGGCATGACCGATACTTTCAATATAGAATATCATTGCAAGAATGTATCAAAAAACACTGTTAATATGTTAAACAATTTATCTATCCATGGACATTATTTAATACATCATAATACATCATACCCTTTAGATATAATAAATAGCGGTCAGGTGATGCCTATAATTTTTTTGTAAACTTTCCCTTCAGTTTCTGGGAAACACATATCACTTATCAAACTGGTTGTCTCTTTTTATAAAAATCAAATAAATACAACAGAAGGAGTAAAATGACTAGAGTGAGGACTGAGTTTGGAAAATTCTGTAGTTGAAATCATACGGTTGTTTTCATAAATAGCCATCCAAGCAACATCCTCTCATTGAAATGCAGAGACCAAAAGGAAATCACACATTCAGGGTTCTGCACACCTCCCATTCAGTGCTGGTGATCTGTGAAGTCTGTGTCCCTTCAGAAGCTGCCGCCCTGGGCAATCATCTCCTTACCAGGGTCCAACACTGGCTGCGACTGGACTGCAGCGCTTCTGCCCCCCACGTGGCTAAAAACTCATCCGTCTTCCAAATGTCAAAGCATTCTGCTTTCCGTTCACATTCGGGATCCTTAGCTAACAAGCGTTTGGTAGCGGCAAGTCAAACGTGAGCATTGTAAATTGCAAGATATCCTACATCAGTATTTCTCGCTGGAGATTAATCAAGCAGCCAGCGCACAGACACGCCTGTCAGTGTGATCCCTTTGCAATTTGGCCGATGACAACCAGGTCATATTGTTGACTGAATCAAAAATATAAAAATTAGATTTTTTTTTTTTTTAGAAATACACAGTAGGCCAATTCTTTGCAATACTCTAGAAACACAGAAATACTTCGATACTTCCTTTTTCCATACTTATCCACAGTTGGAAAACACCAAAATCAAATTCCATACCTTTCCATTCTGCATAGGAACCCTGTATATAGGGACTCACTCCAGCTTTTCCAGTTCTGTCCAGGATGGATGTTTGAACCGGATCTTTCTCTGTGAGGCCCACCTGCCGTAGATGGTCTTTTCTGTGATGTAGCGATGCCCCCCCCGGTGCGCCCTCTCGTGGACACGGTAGATTGAGCACTCATTGGCAGGATACTTTTCGTAGTAGTGGTATGGCGCCACCGTGTGGTTCGCCTCGCTGCAAAGACACACGGCTCACATATACAAACCTCACTTCCATCAAGTGATTTATACTATTCAGTTATTTATTTAATCACACTTTGTTTTTACATATTGTACTGTAAATGTTGCATTGCGTCGCCACTTTTGGTGAATGTAGCTGCATGACTGTACTTTCATTTTACACCACTGTAAAGTGAAATGACCGTAAAAATTCACTTTAGCAATTTATCCAAACAGGTGATTTTACAGTAACTTCATATTGTGTTTTAAAACAGACTTTCACATACACATACACATGTATTCATATAATTGTAGTTATGCATAATCGAACGTATACTTTCCATTAACTTCTTATTTTACTATTCCACTTTAGAATGTTGTTTGTGTGCTTTTTGAATTTGTTTGCACTTTGTTTACTTCCCTGCTCTAAGTGTACCGTCTTTGCACTGTCTCTGGATTTGCTGTACATTATAGCGCCAGTGGGGTGTGCTTGTCCCAGCATTGCCCCATGAGTAATTCTAAATAGCCCCTTGTTGTGTTACTGTTAATACTTGTCGCACTCTCCTGTTGTTGTCTGTGTGCGTTTGCCTGTGTCTTGTGTAACCCCGGTCCGATCCTCGCATGTCATTAGCATTGTATAAATTACCCACCTTGTGTGATTTTTACCATCCAGCATCTGACCTCTATGTGTTTCCCTGGCGTGTTCAGTTCAGTGCTCACTGGGTGCCTGTTATAACCCTCATAAGGGGTGTAACAAAAGAGTGTGGTATTCCCAGCAAAGAAGTCTCCCTGCCATTTGCCTTTCTAATGAAGCCCTGATCTGCCTGTCGATGCAGTATGTTTGCTTGCCCCTAACACTCCTTGCTGCTACATGCATGAGATTTTACTGCTGGGATCAATAAACAAAATCTTATCTTATCTTAGATCTGAACCGATTCTTCACTCATGTCACAGGTTTCCCTGAACAATCATCAGACCTACCTGCAGTAATTATCATCGATCATCCCGTAAACTTGAATGCTGTCACATATTTCCATCGCCAGTACCATGGTAAAGAAGCCAGTGCTTAGGAAGGCCCCAGACCTCATTCTACAGAAAAGAAATTGTGTTTAGTATACAACACATATGCAGCCAGAATCATGTTTAACTTTATAAAAAGAGGCAGGGAATATAGAAACATTTGAGCTTTTCCTACAGTTAAAATTGAGACATTAAAACAACTTAGACACTCAACCACACCTGTGAGTGTCATCAGAGAGCTACCCTCATCCTAAAAGATACATTTAATCATACTGAGTATGTACCTGTTTTTCCCAGTTTCCTTCTGAAAAATACTGTCACAATACTGAATCTTCTGCCTGGTCATCACATACAGTTCGACGTTGGGGTATTTCGTGGCCACTCTCCGGAGAGCATTAAAAATCCTGCCTTTGCCATCTTGACGCATATTCTTTTCCGGGCCCCAAACAACATAAACGGTACTTGCAGACAGCTGAAAGTAGTACTTCTCCTTCTTGAGTAAGAGCGGCACACTGGTGTGAGACACCACGCGGAGATCAGTTCTGCTCCCAACATCCTCTTCATATCCCACAGTAGGCGCGTTGTTCATCCGGATCACAAACTCAGCCTGGTCTATTTCCTTGCCCATGCTGGACTTCAGCATCTGACCCGAGCTGGATACTAATGTACATTCTTTGGGGTGGATATCCAGGTACTGCAGTGAGAAATAAATGCTGTGGGGACCAGTATTCGATAAACAATTGGACCTGATGAATCGATTGGATGGATGGATGAAAATGGGATTTTCACCTGTGATATAGACTGAACTAATACTACCAAGAAGCAGTGTGTAGCTCAGCGAGTCAGAACACATTGCTTACGATCGGAGGTCACCAGTTTGAATCTCAGGGTCACCAAAGTAGTTTGACCATTGTGCCCTTGAGCAAGGCCCTTAACCCCAAATTGCTCTGGGACCTGCATAGTCCAGCCTTTTTAGGTGGGGACCAAGGCAATAGCTGATCTATAACCAACAGAAAACCTCTTTTGTTTGCCTTACCTGGCTCACTTTTACTGGTGTAATCCTGATATAGCCACGCAGTCTCTTATCCAGTGTAACGTGGACTCCAATAAGGCCGCTTATGTGAATGTACCAGATCACTGACAGCGCTGTCGTGATGATCGCACAGATGCAGGGAAACTTCTGCCGACGAAATAATGATTTAGAAAAGTGAATTCAATGTTCAACTATGCACCTATTATATATATAAAAAGTTTTAGCACAGTAGGAGCAATTTTGACATTTAAAACCAAAATCCATTACCTGAAACTTCATTTCTCCCCTGTATATCCTGTTCCGATTTCATCTGTATGAGTCAAAGGTGAAGGAAAGTACTTCCTAAAGATGAAGACATATTCTTTTACATCAACTAAATAAAGAATCTATTGTTATTTAATTAGAATGAAGAGAAAAATGTCGCCAAGGAGTCATATTAATGTCACATAACCAAGCACACTCAGTCATTACCTGATCATTGTTACTGAACCGGATTAATTGACAAGCTACTTAAAATTCCATTTATTCGATTGTTCTACATGCCGTTTATGTAAGATATTCTATTTTATTGATTTAATTTAGTAACCAAATTACACGTATCGAAATTAAACTTTAACTCTCCACCCGTTCAACTTACTTGACCTGTTTTAATATAAACAAAAACCAAAACATTTGTACTCGATACAAGTTAGACTTATTTGACATACCCGTTGTAAGAAAACACCGTTTCCTCAGGTGAATTCTCATCTGTATTATTATGAGAGCTGCTTCGCTCTGTCGGCAATGAAACAAGCGGGCTGTTATTAAGACTTGTAAAAAGGAAATCCTGCAAAAAGAAATACGAGAATGGACGTAATTTGACATATGATATCTGCTTATAGTAATGATCATATGTCCCCAGTACAGTGATTACCTTAATGTCGCAAAGGCAATACAAAAAATGCTATTATCCTATTTCAACTTCCGTGATATTCCTACTGGCACAGAAGACAATTAAGCTGCCAGAATCCGCCTATTTCACGTAAAACGGAACCAGCTATACCAGCATGACAGCGACATAAAAACCGTCCACATTTCAGCCGCTTATCCAGCACAGGGCTCCGGGAAACAGTAACTGTATAGGTGCATATTGGTAGGAGTTGTGAAAATAAAACAGGTGATACATTATGTTCATTTTTATTATTGATTGATTATGTGTCACTGATATCGACTAACAAATAAGCAATGTACCTAAAAGAAGATTATAATGTGGTGTAAACGGTTTTACTAAGGGAACAGTGGAACCGTAAATGAGCTAGCAATGTCGTTAAATTAAAATACTGTAACTACAAAAGTGAGAGTTACAAATTACATGAAGGAAATATATAATAAAGCCTTTAGGGGATTATAATTGTTATTATGATTCTACAGTTGATCGAATAAGCAAAACCGATTTATATTTATAATGACTATACGCAATTTATTGCCCAATATAAAACAGATTGAACCTTCGGTATAAATACTGATAATCATTGCCTTATATTTCAGTAGAAAAATGTCGGAAATGAAGACCGATTAAGACCGGAAAATGAAAGTAATATTTTTACGATTGGCATACAGAAACAGCAGCTTACCGTATACATCCGGCCGTTTGCACTCCGCTACCCAGGATTCAGCGCTTCACCGGAAGCATGTGACGTAGATTGTATGCTTCCGCTTCACCTCACCATAGAGTTTAATTATTGATAGCTGGGACATATGCAACCTACGATGACTTGAGCCTGTCTGTGATCTAATTGGGTAATCAATTTCGGTTTTTCGTTTTAAAGTATGATTGGGCAATTTCAATTCTTCGTTTACAACATTCTTAACAATTATTGGTTTACAGTAACGTCAATATAAAATTTACCTGTCCCTATGAAAAAATCAAGGTAGTGTGTGACGTATAGGTGAAATGTCCTTCTTTACCTGATGACCAAACTGCGTACGGGTGAGTGGTTAATAAAGAGACTTATAAATAGTTTCGGCTTGTATGAAACCCTCTCTTACATTTCAGTATTTTAAATACTATTGGAAGGCATCTGTGACAATTCTGGTATGTATCTAGTTAAGGAAGGAGAAGACTTGAATGATATCTGTATGTTCAATTTCTCGCCGGCGACTACTTAAAAGTAAATCATTAGTAGTTTAATAAAATGTGACACCCCTAGAATATGTATGTGGTTGCCTTGTTTTGGGAAGATCCCAGAAATTTTCGTGATGGTTATTGCATTGCTAAAATAGTAGAACTAGCTGAGCTGTTTGTAATTCTAGATGATTGTTTTCACTAAGGTGTGCATGACCGTGTTTGAAAACCTATCAAGTCGCTCTATAAAGGTGATACAGGCTAACAATTCGCATCGTGTGGCCACGTCCTCATGCACGTACCGCCTGCTGCCCATCTGACTGACAGAAAGCTGTAATAGTTTAGGGATCGTATCGTTAACTGACAGTCATGCATCGCAAAATGTATGTGTATCTTTGTATTTCTGTTTTTTGTACGTATCTTGTCAATATAGATATCTTATTATTATAATCATTACTATTTTTCTTATCAGTATATAATGTTGTGCTATATAATTTTAAATAAAACGATTGTATTGTAACTGTGCATGATTTAAAACGATATTTAACAGAAGCAAATAGTTTATTTTCCAAAGTCAATACATTTTTATTGAATTACTTTTTTGGAGCAAAACGTTTTTTGAAATTACATTAATTGTGATAGCGGATCTCTCCGTTTTAAAATGTTGTACTTCTCATTCAGCTGAAGTAGAATATGCAGCCGCTGATCATCTAAGCACTCAAGTCTCTCCCCGGGTAAAATAAGGCGAATGGCTGGGCTGCGAGCTGCAGACGCGTTGGACCAACACACTGAAGTACAATATGTTGTGTTTCTTTTAACTAAGACAATGCCATTTAAGAATTTCATATATAGATTTTAAAAACGATGCTCATATTCGTAGTAATGACAGAGACTTAATTCTCCTTTTGTAAAACTACTTATCTCTAAGAAGACTGTCTGCTTCTCTCTGCCTTCTGCTAACAGGTATATTCACCATTCACTAGGTTTGAATATAACTGGGCAACAAATCTGTTGTCCATCGCATAAATAAGTAAAATCTTAGCCAGACCTTTCCTAAAAGGAGAAATTCCCCTTTAAAGTCGGTTATTGTAACCTTTCCTCGTGTGTTCCTTTCTGTGCAATATGTACAGAGGGCTGTGCCATCAGGATATGTTGGCATTTGTCTTGTGGTACTACGTGTAACAAATATTTATCTCTTCTCATTCTTTGCTAAATAATAATGCCCTATTGTTGTCCTTTCATTAAACGAGTCCACCCTTCCCCATTCTGCAAGAATAGCCATCAGTTTGTTTTGATTGCTGGATGCTCTGAAATGATAAGATGCCAAAAGTATAGATGATGCCATAATACATAATACATGGAATGCTGTTCCGCTGCCAACTATGGTCTGTAATGCTATGGTAGCAAACAAAACACAACATTGATTATTGGCTCATTGCATTCCGATTGCAGTAAATGTGGTGGAAAGCTGCTGATGTATTGAGGTCCATTTATTTTTTTGTATAGGAACACACTGCTTTTAAGTGATGATGAATTCTGTGTTATCTGCTAAATACAGTACTCCAGTCTGTTAGATTCCTAATGTGTGTGTGTGTGTGTGTGTGTCTGTGTTTTGTGACAGGCCATTGGAATCATGAGGTGGTGGTGAGGATATATTGCCTGTGGGCCCAGCTTTGACCCAGTTGCCTAGTCCCCCCCACCCCGAATCAGCATGGCTTCCATGTGAGCGAGGGCTTCTTGGTTGTGGTAGCTGACATGTCTATGAGGAGAGCGGAGGGTGCGTCCATCATCCAGGCCTTGGCCATGACTGTGGCAGAGATACCGGTCTTTCTGTACTCCTCCTTTGGGCAGGTAAATTACAGTACAATCTGCGCACTTTGTGTGGATGTTTTTGTCTAGACTAATTTCTTGTCTTTCCTCCCTTAGTCACTGAATGAACAAATTAACCAAATTTAATCGATAGCTTCAGCTGATTGGAGATGGCCAGCCCTGTTGATGCTAAGCCTCGCTCATATTAATCACCGTCAGAGTGCAGCACTCACCTCAAAGCTTCTACAAAAAATTAATTACAGAAGAGATGATCGGGGAAAAAGTTGTTGGAGGGATCCACCAAAGTAGTGAACTTTCTGGCAATGGATGGTTTGCTAATATTTCTCTAAGGGTGCAACAACAGTTGTATGAAGTCGAAAAAAGATCCATAGGACTGCTGGTTTCTGTAACCTCAGCTGAGGTCAGTGTTCACAACTCTGCAATATGAGAGGTAAATGGAATTCAGGGGAGAATAGCAAGGTTATGAACACTGCTAAGCAAGATAAACTTCGATGTCCGTCAGAAGTATGCAAGAAAACACCTGGATCTTCTGGGATGACCTATATACAGATGAGTCAAGATCGGAACATTTTATTTCTGGAGTAAAGCAAATGCAACATTTCACAGTAGCAACGAACAGTTGAAGGTGGTACTGGAAGTGCGACTGGTGCCTGGGTGTCTCAGGACCTGGAAGAAATTCCGTTATTGAATGAACAATGAATTCTGCTCTGTACCAGAAAGTTCTTAAGTAGATTGTTGGTGAGCTGCTGAAGAGAGACAAACGATCTAAAAAAACCCCACAAAAGCGAGCAGATCTGAATGCTGGCGTTTGGGGGGGGGGGTCTAGTGAACCTTCTGAACCCAAGAAAGACTAAGATGGATCAGCGTGTCGGAATGAAAGCAGCTCTGCATTGAAGAGAAGGCTTACATTCCTCCTATGTGATGTGAAAGACTGATGTGAAATTATAGGAAGTGTTTGGTTTCAGTTATTACTGCTGAAAGTGGTGCAACCAGTTAAGGGGACGACTGTTTTTTTTCTCTCACTGGAATACGGGTGTTAACCTGTGTGTTACTCAGGTTCTCTGTGTAATTTTTTGTCAAGTGCCAAAACTATCCAGTGTGGCAAATATATAATAAGAGTACATGAGGAGAGCAGGAAAGGGCGAATACTCATTCAGAGCGCGATGCACAGTACTGCCGTGCTTTGGGAAAGAATGTCACTTGTCCTGTTCCAGATGTCTACGTTTTCGAGAGTTGCATTTTAGACTTGCTTGCTTTTCTTTTAGCTTCCTGGGATTCCTGAATGTCTGATTTTTCTTTTGTAGTAGTAGTAGTACCAATCAGTGGTACTGATATATAAATATTAGGTCTTAACAAGATTTGACTTCTGTTTTGTGTAGTGTTCTAGAAACTTATTGTTTTGATTGAAATGCATGAATCTTCAAGGTCACTGCCCACAAACACTGCTTTTGGACACTATGAATTGCCTGGTATTCACTGCCTCCCTAGTTATTCACATTTTTTTTTTTTTTTTGTCCCCCAGTCCATTTTCTCTCAGCTGCGGCTTTCACCCAGCCTGAAGAAAGTTCTGTTCGCCACCGCCCTGGGGAGTGTGGCTCTGGCCCTCACCGCCCACCACCTGAAGAGGCGCGGGCGAAAGAAAAAGCAGGTGACGGCGGCCCAGGATGACCAAAAAGCACCGGAGGCCCTGCTGAGATTGGGCAGGCCACTGTCTCTGAAGCGAGGTGACCGGCAGAGACCCGTGTGCAGTGGCACTGGACAGTGAGGGCTGCAGTGCTGACGCCTGCCTTTCCCGCCCTTTGGCCAGGGCCCCTCTCCGGGAGACAGATGATGAGCCCCAGCAGCAGGAGCAATGACACCATGAGCGGGATCTCGTCCATCGCGCCCAGCAAACGCTCCAGCTCCTCACACAGCCTCGCTTCGGTCAGCCGTCTCTCTCCCTCCCTCTCTCCTAAACCCAGTGGATGAGTGCACCCCTCCCCTCCCCCATCCCAGAGGACCGCAGGGTCTCTCTAACAAGCCTCTTCGTTGCAGGTGCGGGTTCCCACCTCCCCGAACCAGCTGGCCAATCAGCAGCCCCCCTGGGAGACGGAGCCGGTGGAGGAGGAGTCTGGTGCAGCGGACGATTCCAATGCGGAGAACCTCTACATCATGGGTGATTCTCCATGACTGCTGTAGTCCCTTCGTGACCTTTCTGCCGTCATTAAGCTTGACTCCTTCTCCAGCTGTTCAGACCATTTATTACTGTGAACCTACAGCTGTGGAAAAAATTAAGAGACCACAGCACAATTTTATGTTTTACTCATTTCTCAACTTATGGGTGAACTGCAGCCTGGTTCTTCTGTTTCTCATTAGTGAAGGGCTTCTTCCTTACTTCATGGGACTTCAGTCCTCCTCGGAGGCTGATATGTACTTCACACCTGCACTTAATGTTTCCCACTCCTTTTGAAGGTCACTTGATGTCACCCTCTGATTCATGAGAAACTGTCAGATATGTTACCGGTCATCTCTGACATTACAATGTCGTTTCCACCTTTACCTGGCTGGATTCTGGCCGTTCCTAGTATCTCCTGCTTCTCCGTGTTCCTGTATACTCTGAGCCTGGAAGCAGCCTGCTGCTCAGTGTAACATTCGGCCAGCAGAACCAGGATTTAAAAATGCAGATCTGTTTAAAAAAATATATATATTAATATATAGTTTTTTCCCCACAGCTATATTTCATTTATTTATTTATTTTTTGGTTGATATTTTGGTGAATGTCATGATGTTTTAGTTGTGGGATTGAGGAGTGTGAAGGTCTTGAAGCAGAAGTATGATGAGGCATTCAGTGTTTCTTTTTGCCACCCAGGGATGGAGCTATTTGAGGAAGCACTGCAGAAGTGGGAGCGGGCTCTGAACATCCGTCAGCGCAGTCAGTCAAACACACCAGCCAGTAGCAGCCTTGCCTGCCAGGGGGCGGGCCCTCTGGAGGAGCCAGTGGTGCGTTTCCGCTCCTCAGCTCCGCCCCCTTTCCACACTTTCAGACATACCAGGACATTTGGTCCTGGTGAATTTGGTCTTTTTTTTTTTTTTTTTTTTTTTTTTTTTTTTTTACATCTACTATATCAGTCCTTTCAGCATTTGCAGTGGCTAAAAAAATGACACTTGTGAGCAGCAATGAAACGTTAAATGCTAAGTTGTACAATATATTTTCAGTAAATCCTTAAAAAGCTCAAAGCTATGAGGTTGGATTCCAAGCTGATGGCGTTAACAAATTTTCACTCGTTTGACTAAAAATGACGTTTTGTGAAATTCTTTTACAATTTGTAACTGTTTTCATTCCATCTCATTAATTACCATGCCCCCGCCCCGGCCCCCCACCAGGTGGAGTCACGAAACAAGGTCTTTGCTGAAAAGCTGGAGACCCTTCTGCACCGAGCGTACCATCTTCAGGAGGAGTTTGGCACCACCATCCCCCCCGACAGCTTGCTGGCAGACTTCGGTAAGTCGCGGTAACACCCAGGTGGCCCGGTCGACGTGGCCGAGATGGAAGCACCGACCACCAATGTGGAAGAATGACAGGGCAGCAGGTCATGTGACCTCAAATAACGCAGAGATTGGTGCTCCTGTAATACCGGCTGCGTACAGTGCCTGAAGCTCCTGATTTGCTGCCTTAATGCCCCCCCCCTGAACACGGCTGGCTTTGTGCTGAGCCTGCAGCCCCTCAGCTCACGGCTTGGTGTCTTTCCCTCAGAGAGTGAAGGCACCCTCATCCTGCCCAACGTGGGGAGCTCTGAGCAGCTGAGGGAAGACGACGCCATGACGGTCACCTCCGACGACTCCTTCTTCTCCGCAGCCGAGGTTCTGCCATTGAATGCAGTCTGGAAACGCTAACATGTTCCTCCAGCTTATTATGGACCTTCAACTCGTGTTGCGCTTCTCTTGTCCGTCTGTGTAGCTCTTCGATACGTTTCCCTTGGAGGGGGGGTACCAGCCCTTAAAGCCAGCAGCCTTGTATGAGGAAGCTCTGTGTCTGGTGAAGGCGGGGAGTGTGGAATGTAGGACACTCAGGTAGATGAGGCTCACCTGCTGTCTTCACATGCCCCCCCCCCCCCCCCCCCCTGCTGTGTGTGAG
Source organism: Gnathonemus echidnorhynchus (assembly GCA_026776725.1). NCBI lineage: Eukaryota > Metazoa > Chordata > Actinopteri > Osteoglossiformes > Mormyridae > Gnathonemus > Gnathonemus echidnorhynchus. Next base: position 15,897,249 of record JAODJU010000119.1, read on the forward strand.
GGAGACTCTCACCATGCCTCTGCTTGGCAGGTCAGAGATGCTGGAATGCTACAGCGAGCAGGACTTCCTGGCGAAGCTGCACTGTGTACGACAGGCGTTCGAGGTGCGTAGGCCTGCAGCGAGGGGGGGGGGGGGGCACGGGATGCACCCTGAAGCTGACTGCAGCGGTCCAGGGGTCCCGCCTTCCTGACAAATAATAAATCATATTAGTCATGATTATTATTACTATGGAAGAATATGTCAATGTCTGCCATGCGTTTAATGTATACTACATGTAATAGATTCCTAGCTTACCTTGAAGAAACCTTATGTCTTATGCAAGATTAGACTTGCAAGAATTTTGACAAACTAATTTTAATTCATAATTTAAAGAATACTACACTTCACGATGAAATGTGTCTTTTATAGCCCTTTCTAAGGGAGATGAGGCCTGTCAGTAATTCGGATGGTATTTACACAGGTGCTGCTGCTCGATGAAACTCATCGGATTTTCTTCAGCGATACAGGGAAGCACATGATCACAGGCCTGATGTGTAAGGCCAATAAGGTCAGAGAATTGCACATCGCATGATCACAGGCCTGATGTGTAAGGCCAATAAGGTCAGAGAATTGCACATCACATGGTCACAGGTCTGATGTGTACGGCCAATAAGGTCCGAGAATTGCACATCACATGGTCACAGGCCTCATGTGTGAGGCCAATAAGGTCAGAGAATTGCACATCGCATGCTCACAGGCCTGATGTGTGAGGCCAATAAGGTCAGAGAATTGCACATCACATGGTCACAGGTCTAATGTGTATGAATTAGAGGTCGACCGATATGGGTTTTTCAATAGCTGATGCTAAATATCGGCCCGATTATATCGGTCGACCTCTAGTATGAATTGTTAGGTCAAAGTATTAAACGTCACATGGTCAAAGGCTTGATGTATATGACCAGTAGGATCAGAGAATTATGCATCTCATGGTCACAGGCCTTATGTGTAAGGCCAATAAGGTCGGAGAATTACACATCCCATGGTCACAGGCCTTACGTGTAAGGCCAGTAAGACCGGAGAATTACACGTCCCATGGTCACAGGCCTTACGTGTAAGGCCAATAAGGTCGGAGAATTACACGTCCCATGGTCACAGGCCTTACGTGTAAGGCCAATAAGGTCGGAGAATTACACGTCCCATGGTCACAGGCCTTACGTGTAAGGCCAATAAGGTCGGAGAATTACACGTCCCATGGTC
>JAODJU010000119.1:15907285-15921918 GCA_026776725.1 Gnathonemus echidnorhynchus
CAATTCAATTGGTTTGTTAGCAAGGGAAAATAGAATGAAGTGATCTCCAAAAATGAGTATTTTAAAATGATACTTTTTGACTGTAAATAAGATTGTAAGAGTAAAAAGTACTTTTTTTCTTTAAAAATGTAATTAAGTAAAAGTATTCAGTTTTAATTGTACTCAAGTAAAGTAAAAACTCACAAAAATAATACTTAAGTACAGTAATCAAGTAAAATTACTCAAGTACTTTACACCTCTGTTAATGTAATGTATCACCCCAGCACTACAGCTGATGTCCACACTGGAAAATATGCTGGAGGTAGTATAAGGGTCGCCAACTTTGGTCAGCTGGCTGAATGACATTTTCAGTTCGAGATAAGTCACACACACGCACGCATTTATATGTATGTATGTTTTGCTACCTTGTAAATAGTCTGCTAAACTTTGGAATTAATGTTAGACTTTGGGATGAATGCGATTTGAACTAAAGAAACGTATATTTATAAAATTGTTTGTGTCGTATGTATTTTTGACACACATCCGCCTAAATTAGTACGTTAAGCCAAGCCAAATTGTCTTGTATTAGCATAAGGCTTACTCGTCATAACTTTAATAAAAACAGAATTCTTACTAGTAAAAATGCAATTAATTAATTTGCACTGTTTCTCATAGTCCATAATCTATTATTGTATAACATTCTATATTGTATTGTCACAGCCTCCCTGTTGTGGCCCCCACCCTCCAAAAAGTCTTTTTGCACCACTGGTCCCTGGCGGATGTTATTTCATCTCACTGTGTGCTTTAATGTATATGGTTGAGATGACAATAACGCTCTACTACTTCTACTACTACTACTAATTACAGATCTCTACACTGTCAGAAAGAAAGGGTAAAAGTTTGTACCTTTGCATGTCACTGGGGGTGTACCTTCAGTTGTACCCTTTGCTGTAGGTAATTGACTCTGAGGAACAGATCTGTACCACTGATAGTACATTAATGTTATTCGGCCTGGGAAGTTGCACTTGGACGGTTGACATTTTAGTTTAGTTGAGTTAATGCAGACATCCCACCTTGGGCATTTTCGGGGAAGGGGGTGCTGGATGGGCTTGGGAAAAGGATGCTGAGGATAGAGCTACCAGGCAAGAGCAAAAGAGGAAGGCCTAAGAGGTAGTTTCTGGATGTGGTGAGACAGGACATGCAGGTGGATGGCGTGAGAGAGGAAGATGCAGAAAACTGCAGGAAGAAATGGAAACGTGTGATCCGCTGTGGCGGCAATCTAATGGGAGCAGCCAAAAGAAGAAGAAGATTGAAGACGTGTGCTGGAAGGCAGAAATGAAAGCCAAGTCATAAATCCTTCGTTTGTCTTGCTTAGTGTGTAGCCTAAACGTACTTCTCTAACAAAGGCGACAGTCGCCGGTTATTCACTGGCAGATATCACTGGGTTGTCTGATATCGTCGATTACCGACAATGTATTCATATCGCTCGGCTCTACCCCTTTGCTGTTTTTTTACAATATACTTATTCCAGAATAATATAATGTTATTTATGATTTTATTCTCAGCTTATTCCTAATGTGTATTGAGAATTGTGATGCTTTAAACACGGATTAAGAAAACAAAATATAACTGCTTTTAGTTACTGCTTTGTTGTTCAACAAAGTGGTATGCCTAAGCAATTCTTTTTACAGCTCGTTAGCGTTAAAGCAACTATCCCACTTTCCTCGAGACCATGCAAATCAATGAACTGTAGGAAATAGTATAATTGTGATTGGATGACTGACCCCGCCCCATTTAGCGGCTTCCTTGGCTGTGAATGGTCAGTTTTCCCGAAAGCAGTCGGGTTTTCTGATTGGTCGGAGAGGCTAGGGCGTTACAATCTGATTTGTCTATCCATAGTGCCCGGTGTCCGGGTAAGATGGCGTCGGAGGAGCAGTGTTCGGTACCGCCTCGATGGCGGTCGATATCGCTTACCCACGTAGAGTATGCAGCAGGTATGTCAATTTAAGACGTTTTTGCTTCCCGCTTATACTCCTGGAGTCGTCCGCGGATTCGCGGGCGTGTTCCTTTATGTGCTGTTTGGGATTCTTTTTCCTACTGAATGGACTCGGCCGAGCGGTGTCTGCCAAATAGTGAGCCGTGGTACGAAGTGGCTGCGCCGCTCCGCAGGGGACGTAGCAGCTCTTGCCAAATGGTGGGCCTGTTCCGCATGCGCGCTTCGTCGAATTTATACACAAAAACATTGGTTCTGTGTCTTTTACGCAGAATTGTTTGCGTTCATGGCGAAGATTAATAAACAGACACGCCCGAGTACATGGACGCATGCTGTAGCTGCCCTCCCATTTTCTTCTCGGCGTGCATTGTAAAGGCAAATATTGATGTTCCGATCGCTTAGCTGTGCTGGAGCAGCTAACCAGCTAACCAGTTACCATTCAAGTTGGAAGCAATGACATCACCCGTAGATTATTGACATTTTTCTTGTGTGAAAATACTGTCTAGTTAGTAATTAGTTGGAAAGACTATATAGAATATTTAAAATCCGCATGAAAGTCTTATTCGAGAATCAGTGCACTTTCTCCTTAAAGTAATGATGTGTTTCTAAAGTTGCGCATACAATTGTGTATGTCTGGGTTTGCCTTAAATATCAGCACCTAGCTTTAACCAGCTGTCTATGGATGCATCGAACGGCTGGCTGCTGTCGTATTATGAATGCCGTTTAAACTTTGTAACTGATTTGTTCTTAGCGAAAAGATTGTTACACCTAGGTATAATCTGTAAATAGTCAGTTAATGCTGCTGCAATTGCTACTACTACTACTTTGCCAAGTCATCAGTATTGGTTGAAGGTAAACATTGTATCGAAGGCGTAGTTTTGAATACTGGGTGACTTGCCTGTTGTGGAGGCTTTAGTTTAATTCATTTAGGATAGACTTGTTCTATGGTAAAATTATGGTGACAATGACCCTGCATTCACAAATAACTTTGATAAGCGTTATAGGCAATAATGTTAACTTGGTTTGTGCTTGTGTTATTTGAAGCTGTTTGAATATTTAATTGTTGCACAATAAGCAGTTGATTGGAATCTTTATTGTCATTTGTTTGAACTCCTTTAGCATGTATTGCTGAACAAAAACTGGGAACATGCTTTGGACAAATCAATATTGTAGTATTACCGAAACATCTAATTAAAAATTGATAAAGGATTATCTGTGCCTGGGTCATATAATCCACTGATATGTGTTGCTTTTATAATTTTAAGATGACCTAACAGGACAGGTCTTGGCCTGCACCAGCCTTCTTCCTGTTGCCATCCTGGTTGGCTTTGTCACCCTCATTGTGTTTAAGCGGGAGCTACACACTGTAAGTACCTGCAATTCTCTGCACTCCTTGAGAATGACATGCTCCTAATAGCTTTAGATGGATATAGTAAACTCAGTTACTCAGAGCTCGTGCTATTTTGATTCACTCCACTTGGCACTTTAAAACTTATATTGTGAATTATTTTATTGCATCTTCCAATGGGCCACAACTGATTTGTTTTAATTTAATTGTGCATGATTGTTTTTTATTGGAACCTGCTTTCATGGGTGACTGTTTTCAGTTTTAGACTGTTTCAAGTTAATTGATCATTTTAGTCATGATTTTCTTAATGCTGCGTGCTAGTATTGCAATGGATGTATTTGGTTTATTACAGCTATTTGCCAAAGCGTAATATATAATTTCTGAGACTCAGCATTTTTGCTGGAAATCCACCTCTGGGCTACCTATAACTAAAACATGTATGTTTTTGATTATGGACTGTAGTAAAGGTGTCGTCGTCTTTAAATGGCTGTTATCCACTATCCAGTGAACCTGTAATAGGATCAGATTTGTTATTGGGGTTTAACTTGTGTGATTTGTCACCATCTTATTGTCAGATTTCTTTCTTTGGGGGACTTGTGCTGAATGAGGTGGTGAACTGGCTGCTGAAATATATCTTCAGAGAGCCACGGCCCTGTGAAGGTGAGCGAGCCCCGGGCAGCAGACGGTGAAGATCTTCACGTTCTCAGAGAGCCGGGAAGGGGTGGCCGGGGATCCTTCTACCCGTGCCTCTCTTGGCCAGTTCAAATGAGTGTTTGATCCCTCCTGAAATACTTGGTGACATATGAGAAATATAACTGTCCAAGGCGAGGGTCGTACATTTTTTTGTTTCTACTGCTTTCCAGGAATCATTCTGCAATAAATATCAAGCTGCATAAATTATGAAATCAGCAAGTATCAGCTGTTTCAGTCCAGGTCATGGCTAAATTTACATTTTACGTGTGCAGTTAATTTTGAATGTCATAAATATATCTAGACCCACGCAACAATATTACATTTATACACTTCACATGAATTAGCTTCTTGCTACTTTAGCTGATGATGGTGGATCTAAAGTACAAGCGACGCCGTTAAATGCAACAAAACCTCGGCTAAATAGAGCATTCATGTTCTGTAACCCATTTGTGGGCAAATAAGTAGCTACCCAGTTACAGCTGGCCTGTGAGCCTCTGGTTTCCGAACAGAAGCAGCTGTAAAGAAGGGTGGCCAGGATAGCATAGTGTTTATCTGCAGAGACCCCCTTGTGATGATACCCCCCCCCCCCCCCATCTCATCCTTGCAGGGGCTCACGGCACGCTGAACACAGAGTATGGAATGCCCTCTAGCCACTCCCAGTTCATCTGGTTTTTTGTTGTATACTTTTTTCTTTTTCTTTATTTAAGGTGAGTTTTTCCCACTCATTTGTTTTGCACCATTTTTAATATTATATTTATATTATTATATTTATACTATATTTTTATATAAGGAGTGAGAAGTTAATTTACTGCCAGAGTACCAGGCTTGGCTACATTAACAAAAAAAATCAGTCTAGCTGGTTGTACTACAGTATTATAAGTACTATCTGAATCATATTGGCAAAAATAAAAACTGTAGATTGATTAGCAATTCATATATGTATCAGGTACTATTGATCTGGAAAAAAGCTGTTTATCTGCAATGAATTCATTGCATTTGCATTTCTTGATTATCATTTGCCACTAGTACTTAAGTAATTATTTTAAGAGAAATTATCTACATTGGGTGTTTAAATTGTTTTGCAGTAAACTATTTTGGGTATTTCAGCAGCTTATTTGTCTAGCAGTAGCAGCATACAAAATTCACTATCTTGAGCATGGTTGTGTGTTTGTGTGTTTTAATAAACCATACAGCAGTGTAGTTTACTTTGGTTATATATGAGGAATTTCATTGGGGGAAACAGTGTAAATGAAGGTAAAGGATGAAAATTGTGATGATGCTTTTTCAACTTTACTGCAGAATGCATCAAACAAACAATGCCAGGTGTGTGGAGTTATTGTGGAGACACGTACTGTCCATCTTCTTGCTGAGCGTGGCCTTGTCTGTGTCATATAGCAGGTAATGAGGTTCTTATGTGGCCTTGTCTGTGTCATATAGCAGGTAATGAGGTTCTTATGTGGCCTTGTCTGTGTCCTATAGCAGGTAATGAGGTTCTTATGTGGCCTTGTCTGTGTCATATAGCAGGTAATCGGGTCCTTATGTGGCCTTGTCTGTGTCATATAGCAGGTACTCAGGTCCTTATGTGGCCTTGTCTGTGTCATATAGCAGGTAATCGGGTCCTTATGATGCCTAATGTCCTCTTGGCAGGGGCAGAAGTCAAACCGTTCTCATTATTTGTTGTTAATGTAACTGAAAAACTAATTTGCTGTCCATTCAAGATTTTAATATCACTTTCATTGTTCTGCTTTCCAGGGTGTACTTGCTGTATCATTCCTGGAGTCAGGTGATATATGGAGGTGTGGCTGGTAGCATCATTGGAGTTGTGTGGTTTTTTATCACCCAGGAGGTGTTGACACCCCTCTTCCCCAAGATAGCTGCTTGGTAAGGAAGTCCCTGCCTGTCCCATAGGACAGTCGTGTCCCCTGCCCCTCTGCCTTTTCCCATATTTTAAACACCATGTGTCCTGTCCTTCCAGGCCGGTGTCAGAGTTCTTTTTGGTGCGTGACACGAGTTTGATTCCCAACATCCTGTGGTTTGAATACACAGTAACGCGAGCAGAGGCTAGGTATGATCAGAGCCTGCAGAATGACTGTGCCACACTGGCCTTGCTTAACGGTTGTCTCAGTATGTGAGATGATATTCCAGTTTCTGTTCTTTTTTCCTTCTCTTCGCAGAAACAGACAGCGAAAGCTCGGAACAAAACTTCAATGATTTCGGCAGTTTATTGCTTGAACTGGGAAAGGCCCACGTACACTGGAGAGCCAACTCTGGTTAGATCTGCTCACAAAAAAGGGAACCAGTTGAAGGGTGGACCAAAAGAAGTACTGGGACCGACCTACAGCCTGAACAAGTCGACTGGCTTGCTTCCGGTGCTCATACTGCTATACTGCTTGCGAAAAGCTCCCTGATGCATGCAAGACCGTGCAGGAGGCAGACTAATGGAAACAAAATAATATATATTTTAACCTTAAATGCACGCAGGCAGTAAAATGTACTGTATGCAACTGAATTTTGGAGCCAAGAAAAAGGATTCTGTAAAGTGTGAAATGGTTTGCTGGTATTTCAGCATGAAACTGTTAGATTTTGTAGGTAGCTTGTCTGGGGCGTTGGGGGGTTTGGGTGTAATTGGTTTTTCTTTAATGTATTTCAGAAAAAATCCACTTTTAAAATAAAGTGGTTAAAATGTAATTTAAAACTAAATTTGTACTTTGTGAAGATTAAACAGACAACAAATAACACCAGTGGCCAGTGAAATAGATTTGCTGCATAGCTTCAGAGAATCACATCATCAAATCAGTATTTAACACGTGTTCATCGCTCTCTTTTCAAAATGCAATCCTTTGATCCAAAAAAGATGAAGTGCAATTAACTTTGTGTCTCATACATTAAACATTGTACATACATTATACATCTCATACATTGCAGTACAGATAAGCTGTTTAACATTGGGGTGTCTGTTACAGTTACTGAAAATCATACCCCACCATCTCATCTGGTATAGACTGCAGAGGCCGCTAACCTGATGTGCAGAGCCTTATTGCTGCGATCAAACAATACTTGTACAGTATCTTTTACTCATAAGAACGATGCATGATGAAATGGAGGCAGACGTGAGGACGAGCTGAGTGTGAGACTGCAGCTTGTGCTTCCTTTGAATTTACCGGGAATAGGAAATCAGCTTAGGGTGAGTATGGCTGTTGGGCTAACAGTTAAAGAGAGAACCAGTAGCTGCTTATAGCCACTGGTTAATCTTCCTTTTCACAACCACCCAATATGTACAGTTCACTATAAGCAGAATGAGATTAGAAGGGTCTGTGGTGAATATTCTTTTTAATTCTCTTCAGCGCATTGCATTTTTAACCAATGAAAGCAAATATGGTGTAATATGCAAAAAAAAGTACTGTGACGCCGTAAAATATGTCCTGCTCATAAATGATAATTACACAATTATTGGTCATTGTTCTAAAACTGCTTCCCTTGGGTACAATGATTTTTAATTATGCCTGTTGATGAATGAAAATGGCAAAATCCATAAAATGTGCAAAAATCCACAGAATTCCGTTTTACAGATGGGTCAGGGATATAGAATTTTCTATTTTTATAAGATAATGCATTTTTGAATGTGTACATGAGACATGCGCCATCTTCAGGCCTGTTTCTGTATTGTCAGGTTTGAATGTGTACCAGATAGTAGGATCAAGGGACTGATGATTATATTGTCATTGTGCAAGTCTGCGTACACTGGTGAAACTGGGTCGCACCTTCTGCTGATGCATATAGAATATCCATATGTGTAAGGAAATGTAACAGAGTACTGGACAAAACATGAAGTACTAGGCAACAAGGTGCATACCAGCTGAGGATAAAGAACTGATAGATTAAGATGCAGGAGGAAACTGTTCAGCAAGGTAAAGTGCAGGAAGCAAAGTAAGATTATTGATATCTGCCTTTCGCACATGAACACATAGAACTTCTTACTCACAAATACTGTACAAGGTACTCAACAAAAGTACTGTGAAGTACAGTAGCTTGAAAGGGAAGAAACTACTACTGACTGGTGGTGTGGCCACATATAGTCCTGTACTTTTTACTACATGGCAGTAGATTAAGCAGACCATGGCTTGGGTGAGTTATGAGGCAAAAGGCCTTCCAAAAGGCAGAGGTTGTTGTAGAGGCCCTCGATGGCTGACTTGAAGGCCAGTGATCTGTTCGGCTGACTTAACTCACTGCAGAGCTTTGTGATCAGAGGTACAACAACTGGTGCTGTTATGCAGTAGGTCAGGATACTCTCTGCATGGCCCAGAGTAGGCCAGTTCTCTTTATTTTCCTTTAGAAATATGGATACCATGATTTAATGAATAATATTGATCATCTCGTTAATCCTGTACACCTGTCAAGGGTATCATTATGTATTAGGCAAAAGAACAGTCAGTTCTTGAAAATCATGTTTGAGCCAGAAGAAATTGGTAAGCATAAGGATCTGAGTGACTTTGACAAGGGCCAAATTGTGACGGCTAGATGACTGGGTCAGAACATCTCCAAAATGGCTGGTCTTGTGGGGTGTTCCTGGTATGCAGTGATCAGAGTACACTGCATCACAACTTGCTGTACGGATGAGGCTGCGTAACCACAGACCACTGCTGAAAGTGCCTACAATGGGCACTTGAGCATCAGAACTGGACCACGGAGCAATGGAAGAAGGTGGCCTGGTCTGATGAGTCACGTTTCCTGTTACATCATGTGGACGGCTGGGTGCAAATATGTCGTTTACTTGGGGTAGAGAAGAAAGCAAACGAGTGGAGGCAGCGTGATGCTCCGGGTAATATTCTGCTTGGAAACCCTGGGTCCTGGCATTCATACAGATGTTACTTTGACACATATCACCTTCCTAAACATTGTTACAGACCAAGTGCACCTCATCATGGCAACGGTATTCCCCGATGGCAGTGGCCTTTTCATCAGGATAATGCACCTTGCAATGTTGCAAAACTTACCCAGAAATTGTTTGAGGAACATGGGGGGGGGAAAAAAAAAAAAAAAAAAGAGTTCAAGGTGTTGACTTGGGTTCCAAATTCCCCAGATTTCCCTGATAGAGTTTCTGTGGGATGGACAAACAAGTCTGATCCATGGAGACCCCACCTCGTTTCTTACTACACTTAAAGGTTCTGCTTCTAACATCTTAGTGCCAGATACCACAGGACACCTTCAGATGTCTTGTGGAGTCCATGCCTCGACAGATCAGAGCTGGTTTGGTGGCATGAAGGGGACCTACCTAATATTGGGTGGGCAATCCAACAAAGACCCTCCATGGAAAGTACCATGAAAAGCTAGAGGACCCTTCTTGAAAGAGGGTCACCGAGACCCACCGTCAGAACCAAAGCTTGGCCCTCCCCTAAACTCTTAATATTGCAAACAAAGCTGTAAGTTTAATATTGAAAATACACTTTAGAAGACCTGCTACCAGAGCAGCTCTAGGGAAGAAACACAAAAGTCAAAGAGCAATCAACACTTTTTTTGGACCCAAATTGTACAGATCTTTGGGACAGTTAAGAACTACTGTAAAAGGCAGACTAATGTAATTCCTCAATTTTCATCATTCGATCAATTTCTTCCCAAAGTGCTCCTGTGGTTTGAAAATGATCAATTAGAAGAGATGACAATTTGGGTCAGCTGTAGTATGTACAAAGATCATGACTTAGTGTTATTAAACTGGATGACAAGGGCTGTTCTCGTGACTGCAGTTGCTCATTGATTTGTAAAGTTTAAACCCTGCATCAATGCATATTCTCATACTTCAGATGATTGTGAAATACATTTTTTCCCAGAAATCTTCAGAACTGCTCATCAGCTGATCTTAAAATGACCTTACCATTTAAGCAGTATAAAATAAATGTATTCTCATTGGGCTTTTAATTTAATTTATCCCATATTTTTCAATATAGTTCAGTGGATTCATAAAGTTGTGCAAGCTTAAGGGTGACAAGTATACTTGAATGGAACAGGCGTAAATTCTCAGGGTGATGATTGACTACCACCCTGACTGTAGGGTTTATTGCCCAATAACTTTACGTAACACAAAGATAAAGTGTAACCTTGGAAAGGAACATTAAGCCAGTGTAACAAAACATAACCTTTGTAGGAGTTTCTGAATGCTGGGGCACCACATCATATTAACCCAATAGGAGACAAGTAGAGAGAATGTAAATTTAGGAAAACAACATTTAGTACATGTAGTTTGTAGCAGAGCATAACATTTTTAGCAGTTTCTGGATGCTGCTGCATCAAATCAAATGACCCAAAAAAAGCATGTTTTTAGGCCTTGTACTGGCCCACACTGTTGCCCCACACTACGTCGTATGACATCAGTAGATTACAAGCTGGTATTGTTAGTAAGGGCAGGATACAATACAACACATAGCCATGGAAGGTCACTACATAGGCTCCTAATGGGAATCATAGGGAGACACCCTAGGTCAAAGACAATTACGCTATAATTTTGCATTCTAAGGAGCCGAGTAACCAAATAATTGGACAAGGCGCTGGGAAAATCTCACGGAGACGTGAAATACCTGGGCCCACCTGGGAAAGAAAATGGTGGGGGTCTGGCAAAGGAAGAGATGATGCTGTTCGACTTCCCTGTGACAAAGCATCTGATAAGAAAAAGTGTAGAAAAGACGTGTAACAAGGCATCAGACATGTCCATGCAGTGTCCAGTGTTGGTTGTAACTTTGCTGTTACAATGAAGACTGAATTTTCTACACAAGCGACTCCTGACTCCAGATTGGCTGAGAATAAAAAGCACGACAATTTCACGAAGGTGTGCGAACTTAAGAGTGACAAGTAATTGCATAGAACAGGCGTGAATACTCAGGATGATGATTGGCCACGACACGTAACAGGGGGTTTGTTGCCTTAGCAGTGATAAGAAGGCAGCCTGTCAATGGAAAAAGTCGTTTCTTGCTGTAATTTAAAAAAAAAAAAAAACGTGATAAGAGTAATTTAGCGGGAGGCTTAACTTGAAATCGAGACAAGCTGTTCACCGTGTCCGAGACACGCGGAGCATCATTTATAAACGGCAGAACACGTTTTTCTTACAGAAGAGACGAGGGGTAACACCGCCGTAGACAATCATGCACCCGCGTATAAAAACAACCTCATGGTAAGCTGAACCGTAAAGCAACAGGAAAAATAGTAAGGTAATTTCTTGCTAACCAACACGTTGTCGTTTCTTTTGGGCTGAACAAAATATTCTGATAGAATGTTCATATATATATATTGTCCAATGAAAAGTAGGGTTCGAAGATGGAGGCTTTTCCAGTATGTGCATGTCTTATTGGAGAGAGGCTGTGATAATTACATTTAATAGTGAGAGATGGAGACGCAGCTAAATTACGTTTTTATATACAAAGGATTAACGAAGTTAACTTGGTCTATCCCATTAAACCGTTATTTTCCACATAGATATTTTCAGGGCCCTGAGTTTACGTCACGTGACTCGGCAGAGCTATCAAATTAAAGGGCGCCGCAGCGGGACCACGCGCCCAGGGCCTGATGTGACTGGATGGCCCAGCCGGGGCGGTTATGCTCAGTGTTTTAAATACACATAAAATACGTCGTGAGCAATTTTCAAAAAATAACTGGAGCCCTTCAGTTTCTCTAAACCCATCTTCGCCAAGGATAAAAAGCTAATGAATAGAATTATGCTGCGACCAGTTTCATAAAAAGTGAATGAACGTGGACTTGAATAAATGTTGAAATACCCGCTGGCGGGTGAACGGTGACTGAGTCGCATGTTTTCAAGTCTGGCGAAACGGAACTGGACCCTTAAGTTTCATAAACGTCACTTCCCAGTGTTTGCTGCGGCTGCTCCGGAGTCAGACTTCTTTCTATTTTTCTGTAGGATGAGCAGTCGTTTTGCGACATTTTCGCTGTGACATTTTCTCCATCAGAAATGTTAAATGGGGGTATGAGCGATCCGTAAACGATGGTGAGTTTTGTTTTTGGAGGCTGACACCTGCGTGTTCGGCTCGGGTGGTAGCAGCTAAACTTTTCGCGACAGTGACGGTGGGACGGTTTTGCTAGTTCTGTAGTCTGCTAGCTATCATAGGTGCATGTGGTGTTTAATCTAAACTATCGGTTTGTTTTTTTCATAGTGACGTATTGAAGCAATTAAGTGTTAGCTAGCTGCCCGTTTGTGCGGCGTGGTGCGTCCGTGGGCTACAATGCGTCTGCACATCTTCAGGGTTGTAGATGCGCTCCATGTCTGGATCTCGCATGTCCTCCCTTTTGGATTTCTTTCTGCTGTTCAAAAAACATAGTATATTGACACTTTGGCAGGTGCAATTATCAAAAGCGTGCTACAACTGAGAAGGCTGACTCTGATAGTCTCTGGAGCGGCGGGGGGCGTTAAGGGTCTTTGTTAGGGTTTCAGTGTTTACATTGCTCTGCTGACCCTGGGGTTTGAACCGATAACCTTCTGATTAGACGCAGCGTGTTGGGCGCCTCAGCCACGCAACCTTTCAGAATGTGTTTTAAAAGGCTATACTGGTGTGTCTTAATGTGGGGGCTCCTTTTTAATTCTTAACATGAAACTGATAAGTTTCGTTTCAGAAGATGCATCCACCCACGCTATTTCTGAATCTGCTGTGTTGCTCTATATACATTCCTTATAGGTGTGTATACAGGTATGTCCTGAGAAGCATTTTAGTACAGGTATACTATAACTGGGAACTGGATAGGTTTTAAATAATTCGACGCCATTGGTGATTTTTATCAAGCTGCATACAGTTATTACACACAATATTCCTTCCCATGTAATTGTTTTACAACATTGAATCCCTGTGGCTTTAATTAGGACTTCTTGACGCTAATTAATAAAACTTCTTTAAAGTCCAAATGAAAAATCTCACACTTGCAACCAGCATTGCTCAATAGGGCTGTCACTTTTAACTGGTATTGGAACATCCGTTCAAACATGATGTGAACATTTCATATTTGAACTGTAATTAACCCATTCAAATTTCAAAGTGTCACTGTAGCTTTTAAGTGTAATAGACCATTTGCTGTAATTTTGTTTCCCGTCTATGGCACATCTAAGAGGTCAGGGTGGGAAAATATTTTTTGAAATAGTTTTGCGTTGCTAGTTATGACTGTACTGTACATGTTTATAGTACCAAGCATAGAATGAATGGACTAAGTATAAACCTAAACAATACAGACGTATCTAGTTTAATGTTTGAAGCACATTTATGAGGGACAGTGCACACCACGTAACTTTCATATGTGTGTTTTTATACATATTTATTAATGAAACTGTGTCCATTCACTGCCAGTGATTGTAAACATGACAGCTGGGCTACTGAACGTGAAGTGCACACACAGACGTTGAAATATTAAACCAAGGGGTGTTTCTTGCTTTTGTAGAAAGATTTTACAGCTGGAAAACTGAATGTAAAGTTCTTATCTGTGGTGTCATGGGGTTTAAACCTCAACTGTTTTTGGGTATATCTCCCTTGTATTCTCACTTGATTTATCTGGGGATATGTGGATCTATACTGAAATATTCCAGAAAGCAGGTTTGTGTTTAAACACTGTGGCGAAGTAAGCTTTATATACAGTTTTCTGGCTGTAATATTTTTCAGTGTTTTGTAATATTTCAGTGTTCGTGTGTGCACTTCATGTTCAATACCCAAGCTGTCTTGCTTAAAGTCACTGGTGTTGAATTCCACAGTGCAATTAATTGTGTATAAAACATAAAATTAAAGTTGCATACATTGTCCCCCATAGTTTGAAGCTTAAAGTATGCTTTACAGGACATGTCTGTATTATTTAGGTTTATTTTTGACGTCACATTTGCAAGGGATTACAAAATAACGCGAGGTGACATTTAACTACTTAAAAAAAAAATCGCGCTGTTTCCCTCCAGGATTTCCCTGCATTTGTCTGCATTCATTTTACCCCGTACTTTCGAACTCCTTGCAGGTCCTCTGTCATAATGCTATAACTGAAGGACACCCCCCCCCCTTGTTTTCTTTGAGGTTGGCGTTCTCTAGGCAGATAAAATTAAAGTTAATTTTTTTCATTTTTTGCTGAAGAGAAGTTATTCTTGCTTAAATTAACTTGTTGCTTTTAACATGAATCCAGTCAAGGGTTTCAGGTCTGTGTGTAAGTATTGTGTGTGTCCTAGGGGTGGAGCGGGACAGAATTCACTGTTCAGTGCAAACCTCGGTTTTGGATTCAATTGTTTTGGTGCAGTTTCGGTACAGCAGGGAAAATAGAATCGTTTTGAAATGACTTTCGCAGGTTTTAATAGGTAAAGTTTAGGAGCAGCTACACATCTACCTGTGAACTTTGGTTCTGCTCATGTCAGTAAATGTATTCATCAGTTTTATTGCGCATACTGAACCAAAAATGTGCTATACGATGTACTACGAATACATGTACCATTACAGCCCAAGTATCTTCTTGCATTAAAGAACCTCTATTGAGCTCTAATATACCTTGAAAAAAAATCATCACAAAACTGTTTAGGGCAGGGGTGGGGAATCTTATCCGCAAAGGGCCGGTGTGTATGCGGGTTTTTGCTGCAACTCCCTAATTAGATTACTAATTAGAGGACTG
>JAODJU010000119.1:15922018-15944046 GCA_026776725.1 Gnathonemus echidnorhynchus
AGGACTGATTGGCTGAAGAGTCCTCACACCTGGGTTTGAACAGCTGACCTACAGGTTATCCCAAAAACCTGCATACAACTTTTTAGCAGTTAAGGGATCAGAATTAATGTGGCAAATGCAAAGGTAGTAATTTTTGTCAACATGTATATTGCTGGAAAAGCATGGCATAAAAATTAAACCTGTGCTGACAAGTTTGAAATTGTGAACTGAATGTGTCTTAGTTTTAAAAAAAAGTGGAATTCCCTACAGAACAGCATGGCGATTTGAATTATTTGTTTAACTTGGCTGTCACTACTGCTTGGGAGGATGTTTAAAGCCGTCTTGACGGGATATGTGTTTTTTTTTTTTTTTTTTTTTCGTTGTTTTTCTTCAGGCACATGTAGCTGCAAGTTTGTGGTCGTCCTGATCAGGGTGGTGTCTGGAGAGATGTAAATGTTGGTGGTAATGCCACAGTATTTAATGTTGTTGTTGCTGCAGTTCTTCCAGATAGCAATGTCTAATACTCATGTTTGTTTACTCTTGTTTGCTGAAACTTTGGATTTAAATTGCAGCTGTGCCGGAAAGGTCTCTGAACATGCTCACTCATTCAGGATAGCACTGTGCCAGGCATGTTGGTCCCTATAATGGTCAGGTCATGTTCAGGTGTGCACATATATTAGCAATAAGAAGTATGACCAACGTAATTACAGTAACCTACATTAATTTATCAAATTAAACTCTCATTGATCTCAAAATGAATCGAAGTCTGTCCCACCCATATAATTACCATTCCTTTGAATGTTTATGGACATTTAAGGTGTTAGGTGTGTGCTGCTATGAAAGGCAGTGCATAGAGCTGCTATATGACAAACTTTCATATTTGGCCTTTGATTCCCTTGTTGGTTTGTTGATCTAGCCCTTAAGTTAAGGCCCATATTCGTAATGTAGGCAACTCCGACATGCTGTGATTTCTGTATGAATTCTAGCTGCATTCCTTTAGTGTGTTGGCCTAAGTTGAGTATAAATACTTGATCGTGTCACCATGGTCATTTTACTGTATATAGGCTAATTTTAGCAAATCATGGAAGCACATTCCATTAGAAATATACAGTACCAGTCAAAAGTTTGGACACACCAAGCCGCCTACAAAGGAGAGTGAGAGTGTTGCACCACATGACCTGGCCGCCTGACTTAAACCCAGTTAAAATAGTTTTGTAGGAGTTAGACCAGAAATGAAGGCCACTGAGTGCTCGGCATATAATACATAATGTAGGAGCTCCTACAGGACAGCTTGGAAAGCATCCCAGGAGGCCACCTCATGAAAATGGCCCAGAGGAGACATTAGGGTCAGCCAGTCCCTGTAGCAACTGGGGTTCCGGGCCCAATGATGGGATCACTCTGACCCTGGGATTTGAACCAGCAACCTTCTGAGTTTCATCCCATGGAGAAGCCTCCCCAAGATTTTATTTTATTGTTTTGTTAATGCATAAATTCATGTTGTAGTTTTTATTCACTTGAGTTTCCTTTTATGATCAAAACATTATTTCTAATATCAATTTCTACTTTATTGTTATGGGAAATGTACAGAAACTGCTTGTTTATCTGCTATTGTGTTGGGTATTTCCAGAAACCTTTGCTATACTCATTCTTGGTTTAACTGGCCATACATTATTTTACCCTGTGCTCTTGCTTGGAACATGGACATTTATGATGCTTTCATATGAAACATGGCCATCTGTTGCTGAAGAGAGAGAAAAAAAAAACACGAACCAAATAAAATGAGTATGCATGGGAGCCAGTAGTAGTTGAAAGTAACGTGATGGGGTGGAAGGCATTGCTCACGGAAATGAAAACGGTAACAGGAAATTTGCATAGTAGATGGTCCCTGAAGAAAAGTGTATTAGAAGTCATACCATGTAAAATTGGTTTCTTTGAGTAGTGGAAAAATAAATCCTAAAAATGAGCAAGAAAGCAAGGTAACATTGAACAAGAATACCAAGTTATCTCCTAAAGTGATATGTTGAGTAGTTTTGTATTGTAAAGACCAATACAAATATTCAAATCCAAACATATGTTTTTGTTTATCCCTGTAAAATATTGACACAGTAAGTAGTGTAATGGATTATCATATTGGTGAAATGTTGGCAAAAAATTATTTGTCACTGGAAAAATCAGGGTTGGGTTGAGTAGGCCGACTTGAATAGTTGGTAACACTTTACTTGAAGCTCATCTGTGATGCACTATAGATACTGGGGCTGAATGATTTATCGAAATCACAGTTTGAAACAACGCAATTAGCATATCGCAAAAACTGTGTGTATGCAAGCTTTTGGGATAACCTTTAGGTCAGCTGTTCAAACCCAGGTGTCAGTCTTAAGCCAGTCAGTCCTCTAATTGATAATCAAATTTAGGGAGGTGCCATGAAAACCTGCACTCACAATGGCCCTGTTTGGATAAGATTGGCCACCCCTAGTGTAAAACCTTCACATAAAATGGCCAGGTGTTAAGAACATGCATGCAGGCTGCCAAACTACCAGGAAAACGTCACTGGACTGTCTTGTCCTTTTTTTGTAATTGTTTCAGAATATTTCCCAGCTTGGGACCCTGGTATTCTTCACATTTTTTCTGCCTCTCATTGATTGCACCTATCCCACCTGCCTGGGCCAACAGCAGATAAGTCAAGCTGAGAGGCTAAAAGATTCTCTTTGCTCCCATGGTTAAAGGCAGACAGTGTTCAGCCTTGGGCTTTTCAGTATCTCGGCACAACCCATCAGGTATCTCTCCAAGGCTGCCACCTTTCCAAGCTGCCGGTGCAGCAGGTTGGATGCCTCTGGTGTGCTTTTGGCAGAGTCTCATGGGTCCCCTCCAGCTTCTTACTGGCAGGTACTATGTTTTCTCCAAGCCTCAGCTGTGCCTGAGGCAGATGGCCATGCTTTGGACAGGTGTCTGGTCAAGCTCAGATGGCAGATTCCCATCTCGTCCCTTTTCGCTTTTCCAAAAAGCATTTTGGAGCTTCAGTTTCTAGGTGGTAGTATAGACATGAAAGAGAGACCCTTAAACACATTCAGGACATGGACAAATGTGACAAATTGAATGGACAGCAAACAAATCAAATTTTTAATATCATACACAAAAAACTTTTTTTTTTTGCAAAGTTTACAAATACACAAGAGTTTGTGTGTCGAACATTAAACTGCAATAAGTACTGCCACACCTCTGACCTCTTTTTGCCTTGTTTATCCACAATGGGTGGTTCTCTATATGAAGAATGCGAAGACTGTACTTGTGGTCTTTTAGCATGACTGGTCTTGCTAATTTTTTTTTAATGGTCAAAAGCATCCAACTAGGTGACATGAAGTTGTTGGAAAGGAGAGAGAGAGAACAGAAGAAAGGAAAATAATGAAATCAACTAAAAATACAATGACAGAACTCGGGTGTTATGCAGTGAATATGTCTAGACCAGGGGTGGGCAATTTTATCTGCAAAGGGCCAGTGTGTATGTGGGTTTTCGCTGCAACTCCCTAATTAGATTACTAATTAGAGGACTGATTGGCTGACGAGTCCTCACACCTGGGTTGGAACAGCTGACCTACTGGTTATCCCAAAAACCTACATACACACCGGCCTCTCGCGGATAACATTGGCCACCCCTCGTCTAGACTGAAGTTGCATAGTTTGCTATCCCCTTAATGGTGTGTTTGTCTTTGTGTCTGTGCGTGTTGGAGATTAAATGCTACATTGTCAGGTAGCGATGGACGAGAGGAGAGGTAGGAGCAAAAGGAAGATTGATTGGGGGAAGGTTGTTTTTGGCTAACCAAGGCTGGCTGGGCCCCTCGGGCACCATAAGCGGGCTGGAGGGTGGGGCATGGCAGCATCCTACCCCTGGCAGGCCACACCCCCACACGTCATGCTACCCCTATTCTAGGATGGGGTTTGTTTGGTGAGGATGCAGACGATGTATCCTTTATGTTTGGGGTGGTGCAAGAACTGCAGATGGTTTTTACCGTCCTCTATACTTCAGTGGCAATGACAGATGTGATCGCTTTACCCATTTTGCATGTACAGTCATGTACGCATGTTGAGAAACATCCAATATGCTGAGCTGTTGCCTTCACTGACATTTGAAGCTTCCTCTGAGGGAGATTATCTGCGGCGTGCTCTGCTAACTTGGTCAGTCTTGCTGTGCATTTGTTGGGCATAGGTTGTCCATTCTTGAATGACTACCATATGATTGATTGGTATTGTTCCTTTCTGTGATGTGATTGGCTAGTGTTCCATTAAGCGATGTTCCTTATCGGCAGTTAATTGTAGATCTTATGTAAATTTTATATGAAGAAGTTTAGATACATTGCCCAGCTATATTTTGAGTCTGGTCATGGTCTTTTTGGATTTTGACACGTAGGGAGTCTGTTGTACATCTATTAGAGTGGCTTAACCACAGAGTACTACATTTTGGAAATGTTTTATTCGCCAGTCTGTTACTTTTGTCATAATTCTGGTATGTCTGGGGAAGGATGTGCTCCATAGTGCCACACAGCTTTACAATCAGTGGGAATCTGAGGATACATTTAGGGCTTAATAGTGGTCTCTTCTTCCTTATCTTGCATTGTCCAGTTGTAACCAATCAGAAGTCAGCCAGCAGTGGTTCTTGTGTGCATACTCCAACACAATGGTAACCATAACCCACACAGACATTTTACTGTGCACAGATGGAACGGAAACGTGTGTGTGGGTGGGTGCCCTCGCACGCGAACAAAATGTTTGGGCAGGAAGTTGCCACCACAAGATGTGATGACAATTTCCACTTGGCACCACTGCTGAACAGCTGTGTTCAGGCCCTGCCTCTGCTGAGCGGCTGTGTTCAGGCCCTGCCTCTGCTGAGCGGCTGTGTTCAGGCCCTGTCACTCTTCTCCAGTTCATTTCCATGTTTCTTCCTCCTAGCTGTTATAAAACTTACCCAATGTATCGTTGGTCCTTTCTTGTTCATTTTAATATTATTGACTGGAACAAAGTATGAGAGAATGAGACAGTATTTATTTATTGGGTGATCAGTGAAATTAAAACCATTTTCTTCTGCTATCTATATACTAATTTCTATGGGGTTTTTTCCCTGACACAATGCAATACACTGTATGGTCATGTATTCTGTCAGCTTTTCTTGTGCTGGTACTTATTTTTTTAAAGTGCTTTTTTATCTGTGCCTGACTGACCCTGAACTAGAAGCTGTATAATGATACATTGTGTATAATGCTCCCGCCCCACCCCACCCCAATGTGTTTTGCCAGTTATAACTAATACTGGCAGCTATGCTGTGGGTCAGGGTTTCTGTGGTAATGGTGAAATATGGTAACTTGCTTGCAGTAGAATTGTGATACTGTGGAGACTTTGGGCTTGCATTCAGAGAGTGGGCATTACTATGTTACCTGTCAGCTTCCTGATGCTGAAAGTTCATACCTTACTTCAGGGGTGGCCAGTCTTATCCACAAAGGGCCGGTGTGTGTGCGGGTTTTCGCTGCAACTCCCTAATTATATTACTAATTAGAGGACTGATTGGCTGAAGAGTCCTCACACCTGGGTTGGAACAGCTGACCTACAGGTTATCCCAAAAACCTACATACACACCGGCCGTTTGTGGGTAAGATTGGTCACCCCTGCCTTTTTTTTTTTTTTTTTTTTTATCCTATTGGAAAAGCTCCAGTAAGAACTTTCTTATGTTGCACAGATGAGTACATGTCGCTGGTGTACCCCTGTCACCTTGGGTGTTAATGAGCTGCTTCAGAAGTATTGCTCTGGACTACTGACAGCTGATGATGAACGGGCAGTCAACGAGGACCTCTGCTTCTGCCTGGAATGCGTGGTGGAGTACCACAGAGCGAAGGCCGAGCTGCCCCAACTGCATGCGGTACTGCAAACTTATTTCTCTGCTCAAACAGCAATTTATAATTTTAAATAGTCCTGTAAAGTGCTCAACTCCGACACTAACAACCAAAAATATAAGCAAACAGCTTAAACCTGTACAACCTGTTTAATGGGAATAAATCACTTTTGCCTCAGCAGTTCTGCAGGGCTGTCAGGTTTAATTTCCCTGAAGATTAATATGGATGACTGTGCTGTTCCCTCCCCAGAGGCTACAGGAGTTGGAGGTATCTCGCCTCTCGGCACGCTTCTCCCAGGCATGTGCCGAAGAGCTGGAAGATGATGACCTGTTTATTGTGGAGGAGGACCAGGAGATTCTCGTCCCAAAGATCACAGGAGCTGAGTTTGAGAACCTCTTACGGGTTCCGATAACAGAAATGCTGAAATACCCCTACTTGTTGGAACACCAGCAATTGAGTGAGTCCCCTTTCATTTTCACTGCTAAACCTTGCAGGGAAATACACTCCAGTATTGACCAGAGAACATTTCTCTAAAAATGTGTTTTTTAGCTGTAAAATCCTTGCACACCTTATTACTGATTAGTCAGTTAAGTACCTGAATTTCTTGTAACGTGTGTGTGTGTGTGTGTGTGTGTGCTTTCTGAATGATGCATGTTTTGATATGTTGTACACCACGGGTGGCCAGTTTTATCCAGAAAGCTCCGGTGTGTCTGAGGGAATTGCAATGAAAAACCAACTTGCCTGCAGAGTTCTCACCCCTGGGTTTGAGCAGCTGACATAAAGGTTACCCCAAAAACCTGCATACACACTGCCCCTTTAGCCCTATGCACACGTGGTATTAACATGCGTGCTGAGTGATCCGGTCACAGACAGCTCTAAATACAGGTGTCAATGCACCCAAAATGGATGGAGGGCACATTGAGATCAGATCACTCAGACCACGTGTAGAGGTGGTCTGGGCCGCACGTGGCGACATTCTTAAAGCAGTGTGAACGTGTTTCTTGACGCTACTCAGCTGGTGTCCTCGTGTGAGTGGAAGTATGTGCGAACTCAAAAAGAGTTTGTGCGATTAATAACCTTTATGTCAGTGCAGAGTGGCCCACTGTGTACTAAAGTGCATTGTGAACAACAGCACATCTTTTTCCCTGCAGCAAAAAGTTTGAATCTACTGGGAAGTTGATTTAATATAGAACACTTCCATTCTCATAGAAACATCAAACTGCCCCTCATTAATGTTCTGCGCAAATTCAGGAAAAATAAATTTAGTAACAAGTGATTTATTAGATGTTGCGAAGTTTGCACAGATCATATATTTTAATGCGTACAGTTATGAAGCGTTATTTACGTCAAAGCTGCTCCACGCTTTATTTTTACTGGTACGTTTCACCGATATTAATAAACGCAAGATTAAAGCCTGTAGATAAGAATGTGCAGTAGCCTAGATAATGGATTTGTCAATGGAAACACATTATTGATGTAATTGTGTATATACAGTGGTACCTCAGTTCTCGAACTCAGAACTCGAATTTCTTAAGTCGAACCAACCAGTTCAAAAAAACATTACCTAGAGCTCGATCTGAATCTCAGAAGTCAAACCATGAACGCCGACCAAAGAGAATTTGTACGCGCGGGGAAATGAGTCACGCAGCACGTCTCAGCTGAAACATAGGGTAACGCTAAATAAAATACATTTGAAAATAAAGATTTCTTATTCATTATTTTAATATTAATAATAAACCATTAATACATTTTAATTATAATAGTATTGTCGTGCCGAGCGGGGATGGAACAGAGACAAAGGCGCAGACGTCGGTATCGGGGAATACAGGGTTTAATTACAGGTAAGGCAGGCAAAACGCAGACGGACAATACAGTGACCGGACTGGGGAAACAAACTGAAATGCGGATGAAATACAGAGGACTAATGACAGCAACCAGAAACAGCTGATCACACGGGGATGCCACACGTTAACGAGGGGGCGTGGCACACGGTTTGACTTCTGAGATTCAGATTGAGTTCTAGGTAATTTTTTTTTTTTTTTTTTTTCGAACTGGTTGGTTCGACTTTTAAAAAATTCGAGTTCTAATGAGTTGGAGAACTCGGGTACCACTGTATTTTATTTATTCATTCATTTATAGGTCATTTATATTTCATTTTGAGTATTATGATGTTCCATACAAACATCTTAGGCGGTTTGGTTACCCTGAAACGTGGAAATAGCTTTTGATTTCTTTTAATGCTCGGCTAATAAGTTGTGAGAAAGTCAGATGCGATTACAAGTGGTTGGTTGAGATGCATGTTAATGCCAGGCGTTAACGGATATATTTAGCACTGCCCACTTGTGATCAGATTGCCCTGGATGCTCGTTAATTCCAGGTGTGAACAGGGCCTTTGGGGATAATATTGGCCACCCCTATTGTAGATACACAGGTGCAAGATACTTGACAAATAATTAAATGCTACTTCGAACATGACTGTTTCCATTTATATTGCAGTAAATATCAATGTCAGATTTTAATATCTGCTGTTCCAGTTTGAGTCATAGTGATTTGGGTCCCTGTGAAGGAAGTTCTATTGTATTATATTATGTGCAAATGAGCTGTGTTTTGCTATACATTCAGACATCAATTTTCCTGACCTGTGGAGTAAAGCCTGTATAATCACAGAATATGAAAACAAGTGGATATCAAGTATTTACTGGATTCAGTCCGGTGATTCACTTTATGGCTGGCTTTTGTTCAGTATTTTTCTTTTATAAATCATAACCTTTTATTCTTTTATTTTTTTTAATGGGGTTGTATCATTTAAATCATTAGAGTATTTTTAGGCAGTTAATCTAGTGCAGTGTTTCCCAATCTGGTTCTTGGGGACCCACAGAAAGTCCACATTTTTGCTCTAGGAGGGAACAAAAATGTGGATTGTCTGGCAAGGACTGACTGGGTTCCTGAGGACCAGATTGGGAAACATTGTCATAATGAATTTATACAGCCAAATGAACCAGGAGGCATGTCCTTCTGTTTCAGCGGAGAAGTTTGTGGAAGCACTGTGCAAGATGGAGAAGCTGAACCCTTTTCAAGTTTTTGAGAAATTTCCAGGCATATACCTCTTGCTAGTATATCCCAATGAGCAGGTAAGGGAGTGTGAGCTATGAGGGAATGTAAAAAATATGTCCTTTATCCTTGGGGATCTTTCAGCCTTTTCCAAACAGAATGCAGCTGCTTTGTTTCTATAATTTGTCCAGGTGAGACGGTGGGCGATACGTGCAGCCAAATCACTGGGAAAAGTGGACCGAGATGACTTCTATGAGCTTAAGGAGACCTTCTTATTGATGTTTCATGTACTGGACCTTGACCTGTTCCAGAATTCTGACATATACATTTCATGCACTTCTGAGAAAGAGAAAAATGTTTTACTTTCACCCCATCTCTTTGATGCAAAGAACTACAAAGATTACTGGCTAGGTAGTTCACTTTCATTATCTATGTAGATTTATCAGATGGTACCTTTTGTTAGCTGCGGTCTGTATTCAGTGATTTACAGCAATGCAAACGTGGTCAGACCCTGCTATCCCAATTTGTAAATGCTATTGTTATAAATGTGTAGGCCCCAACAATGTATGGATTCAGCCATTTATAATAGAATGGAATATATCTATATTTTAACTGCTTCCTCCATGTTATTCTCCAGGAATATGCATGCTTCTCACCCAGCTGGATGGTCAAGCAATGGACTCCCTGGTGCTGGCCCCCACTAAGCAGACTGAAATTATTAAGTGCATACTTACAACAATGGAGAAGAACGTGGAAGGTGGGAGCCATTTTTGTGTTAAAATGTGTAGAAGATATTAAATCATATTGGTAATTTATGTTCAAAAATCTTTTAAAAACAATTAAAGAAAAATCAGATACAACAGTTCCTGTATAAAAAGGAAAGGTAGACTTCTCTGTTTTGTTTCTCTTCTTCCCCTAGATGAATCTATGGATCCGTTTTGGCCAGCTCTGCAGTGCTTCATGGTGATTCTGCATTGCTTGGGCTCCAGAATCTGGGGCCAGTTAATTGAACCCACAGCAGCCTTCCAGGCAATAACAGGGAGCCCCAGCTACACTGCAGAAATAAACAAGATCCGTCGGAAATCTCTGATGTAATTCAGTTCCCTTGCGGCATTCCTACTTTTCCTGAAGTTGTCAGTGTTTATCCAGATGTCTTGTTCAGACATCTTGAGTGTTTGCTTGAATATTTTGTGACGGTTATATTCTTTTCTTTTAAGGCCCAGAGTCAAAGTTGAAATGGAGAGTGATGATGATATGACTTGCAGCCAGATGATCTATGACTGTAACGAAACAAAAAAGGTAAATTGTAAGTGGTAATTTATAATCATGATTACAGAACTCACCCATGTGACATACTTTAAACTTATTTCCAGTATATACTGAAATGTTACGATCTAGTTGGTTTACTTGATGTTGAGCCATGTCCCCCACCCCCAATTTAATTAGAAACATTGAAAGTTGCCAGTTGTTATTTACTGTAATAAAGTAGCTATTGGAATCTGCAGTGTGTTATTTGCAGCTGGTTACTATAGTTTGTCATGTTTACATTTACCCTAAAAAAAAAACTCCTATGTGCACAGGGTTATCATGAAATGCTTCTGCCAAGGCCTAACAGATCATTACTATTTAGGAATAATAATTTTTAGCAAAATTATATTTTTTCATTTTTTTAAACAGGTTACAAGTCCTAGAAAGTCAACATGTGGAGAAAGTAACAGCCTTATTTTTGAAGAGATGCACTGGCTGGTAAATGTCCTGCAGCATGACTTGGGCCTGGACATGCGTGTGCACGACAGCACCTTCTTGTGGTTCATCCCCTTTGTGAAGTCTGTGATGGACCTCAACGATCTCAGCATGGTCTACATTGAGGAAGTCATCAACTATCTTTGTGGGGAAATCAAGGACCCCATCAATGGACAAGTTCAGACTTGTGATAAAGTCACTGAGGTTTTCACCTTCATCCTTGTTCGTATTATCGAGTTTCACTTGAGTAGAAGCCGTATGAATATGCTCTATTATCCTTCGCCGAAGTGGGTGGAAGTGATGGTGAAATGTGCCACCCTACCCAGTACAGCTTTCAGTCTTGTCTCCGACAGTGGGTCATACAGTTTGTCCTCTACTTCCTTGTCTCGCAGCTCTCCGGTTAAAATTGCTGTCCCCCAAGCATGCATGCACACGATACGCTGTCTTCTAAGAGAGGGTGGGAAACTGACTTCACACAGCAAAGTCATGCATTTTTTGGACCTGCTTAATAAGCAAATTCGCGATGCACCGCAAAAGCAATGGAAGCTTACAGATGGGGAGGCGACAGAGCTACAGGGCTGTTTGAAACAGCTTGTTAAGGTGATGAAGGAGAAGCGCTCTGCTCCAGCTGCTGCACTTACTGACTGTGTGGAGAACATGTATCCTGAAACGACCCCTGTAGACGGTAGAAATAGTCACGGATTCACTGAAGATTGTCCGCAGGCTGTAAAACGTGAACCAGTGTGGGACAATGAGCGATTTGGTGGAATGGATGCAAGCCCCAATAACGATGTGAATGTTAAAGCTGTGCAAGAAGATGGCATTGTGGCAAAAAAAGAAGCTTTGGTTCCTGAACATGACCATGCAGCGACAAGTACAAAATTGAAAGGATTTCTTCAGTCTTCCAAACTTTTAGACCCAAACAAGCTACAAGCTATCAAATCCAAATTAGACCAGTCTTTTCCGAAGCTTAAAGTTATTGCAACGAAGTTCAACTTTAAAGACTTGGAGGGCATGTCATCTGAACATCAGCCAGGTCTCAACAGGACTACTGAAGAACATCCAAATATTGCTGGGAATGAAGAACACCTGGAGAGTTCAGGATCTGTAATATCTGATTACACTGCGCGCAGTGACAGTCTTCCTCTCTCGGTTGTTAAAAGCCATTTAAAAAAAACACGAAAGGTAAAACATTTAAGTACAGTATCTCTTCATGAAGCTGACAGGGATCATAATGAAAAGGATGTGTCTGCAAATGAAAGGGACATTCATGGTCTTGGTACAGAGTCCGGTACAGAGGTCTCCAAACCATTAAGGAGAATAAAGCAGAAAGTGAACAAAACACTGGAAAATGCTCAAAATGATGTCATTGTAATCTCCGATTCAGAGCCTACTGAGAACTCTGGCATTTCTCTGCACAGTAATAAAGGAACTGGAAGTGAATCTGGAAAGGCAAATAACTTAAAGGTGAAGACTGAATCTCATGATGCTGATGCAGAAAGAAGTCCAGGCGATATTTATGGTGGTGATTTAAATGAGTGTGACTCACAGTTGTTTGAATTTGAAAGCCAGGATCATGTATATTCGGAATGGAGTCATTGTCCTGTCTATACCAGTGAGTCTGCTCAAGAGTCCAAGAAAGAGAAAACGGTCAGTAAAACACCACCAAGTCCAGGCGTAATGGCTTCTTCCAGCACTTGCGAGTATGATACGGATCCTGTTTCAGATGAGTCTATAGAAAACACTGTGTCACTGCTAGAAGACCGGTTGAAGAAGCAGAAAATTTCATCAAAACCAAAGGCAAGCATTGGCAGAGACACTGTTTTTCGAAGTGCCAAAGATTTACCTGTTAAATATACTGGAAAAAGGATCCCCTTAATAAAGAAGAGAATAATGCAACCTCACAAAAAAGAAAGTGAGCCCAAAGGAGCTGTGACTGCTTCTGGCTCTTCCTCCGCTGCTACTGGCATGCCTGCTATAGTTCCTCCAAAAAAAGTCAGAAAGCCTGTGGAATCAGTTTCTACCGCAGAGAAGTTGGGACTAAAGAAAAAAGAACGTATAGCTCCTGATCTTTCCCAAAGGTCCTCAGAATGTGTTGGGAAGTTGAGAAAACATGGACAGGAAGTTAGGGTTGAGCCGGGCCTGCGTACTCAGAGAACCAGAAAGTCAAAGACGATCCGCCCTCAGAATGTGAGCGCCAGGTGTCCTAAAAAATTTGATTTAAAGGACATGCAGTTTTTTAGGCAGAGTAGAGCAAAGCGTTCATCTTTGCCAGGTTCAGGTGCCGCTGACCACACCACTGAGCAGACAAGAGCAGCATGCAGCAAAGGAGACCATATAGTCGAGTCCAACGCTGATGAGAAGGATGAGGAGCTTCGACGCACATCACTCACTGGTTCTACGGCTGGAATCAAAGGGGCTGACAGAAAAGTGGGTCAAAGGCAGGAAGAGAGAACTCGGAAATTAAGTGCCTCAGAATTGAATTTGACTGAAAACAACAAACCAAGTTCTTCAGTCACACAATACAATAGTAACTGTATTCAAAAGCCTGATTTGTCAAGGTGTTCTTTAGAGCATAAAGAGGGAGTTGATCACATGACTGGCAGTACTTTTGAAGATAAACCCAGTGGTGTTGATATTGCTTTTGATGAAGGGGACCTTGAAGATGTGTGTCTCACACAAAATCAACCATTGGACATGGAACTGTGCTCACAAATGGAGGAAGATGTATTTTATACCCAAAGGGATCCCATTGATATGGACATTGAGCCTGAAAGCCAAATGAATACTGGACCCTCCTTTCACAGTGATCAGCAAGGAGACAAGCTTGTCTTGGAAGGTACTGCTCAGGTAGAACCTGTACTCGCAGGTCGAACGGATAACAATGATCATGTATTCCTAAAGCCTGGCATGTCGCCCTCTTCGCTGAAGAAGGCCAAACCATCCACCACCAAAATATATGCTCCCAGCTCCAGGAATGCTACCTTGGCTGAGGAAATGGAGAAGACGACCAAACCGCCACAGGCTGCCAGGCGGCCGTTACCTGCGCCTAGAACAAATATACCGCCGTCTGAATTCAAACGGCCTCTTCCACCCAAACGTCATGTCTCATTTAAACCTCTGTCCACCCCAAGTAGTGCGACTGGCGCTCTGCCACATGCTCCTACGTACAAGACTTACCAAAGGCCCGAGGCGCCTGTGGTCGGAACCATGCCGTATAGTGAAGCGGGCACCAGGCTTGATCAGGCCATTTTGACCGGGGACGTGTTAAAGTGGACTTATGACATGTTCACCAACTACGACAGTTTTGGAATTCCGATCAATCTACGTCAGCTTAAAGAAGTTTCCCCTAGCTATAGATGTTTTGATGAATACTTTAGAACCTTTTATCCCTTGTTGCTTAACAACACATTCGAAGAGGTATGTAATAAATTATCCATTTCACTGTATACTTTCAGGACCATTCTTGTGTTACCTGTTTGGTAGAATAGAACAGTAATATCAGCTATTTAATATTTAGACATTGCCTAATACTGTATTTTGCACAAACATGTCATTTTGTTTAGGAACATAAATGTAAACACTGCAAAAAATGTAGGTTTTATTTATTTTTCAACCTTGACTGCTGGTTTTTAGCGTTTGTACTGGGCTTTTTGTAATACGTTTTAGTGTCTGAATTGCACACGAAATGCCAAGGGCTTCCTTTAAACAGCTGCATGACTGCGTAGAGCTATGGAACTTTATTGTGACAAACATTTGCTCTGTATACGATTGTGGTTCACCTAGTGAATAGTCCATGTTGGCACACGTTTTGCAAATTTATAAGTTATACATGGATTTTCATGCCCTGGGTGAATGTAATGTGTGATTGTCTCTGTAAATGTGCAGTGAGGTACAGCTAATAGCAGCAGATTGGCAGCACAGGTGTTACAGTGAGATGCACCCCATGTTTTGAAATCCACACTAACAAACCACTTTTCCGTGTCCTTTATCTTCCATACGGGACATTCCATATTCCTTCCTTTATCATACTGCAGCTTGTCAGTGAATGGACGAAAAAAGTCAATTCAGGAACAAAAGTAAGTCAGAATCTGAAATTCACAGGAATTGATTACAACAATCGCATGGCCAGTGCCAATTTTAAAGGTGAGTTTGCCATGACGATATGTCATATTAATGGTTGTGAATCCTGAGGTGTAGTTACGGTTTAGCTTACAGTTAAGCACTGTTTCACTGCTCTGCTGCCTCCTTGTCTTTGTATGTGAGGTTTCCATCTTTTCATGTTTGCACCGGCTTCCCCTGGGTACTCTAGTTTCTACCTGCAGCCCAGTTTCAATGCGTATCTTGCACTGCACTGGCATCCCATCCTGGGCCTCCTGTATCTTGTGCTCTCTGCATCCTGGGATAGGATCCAGGCTCAGAGGTCCTGTGCTGGATAAGCAGTTGTGGAAACTGGTTGGAATCGGTTGGGTTGTGGGTGTATAGTCCCTAATCTGTTGTAGAAACATTTACTTATGGTTCAGGTACCTGATCCTCTGGGGACACCAGCTTTCCATCTTGTCCACAGGTATTGATATTAAGCTTATCTGCTTGGATGGCCTTTTGTGAAGGCTTTCCATTAGATGGTGGGAGTGGCTGTCATTCAGATTGGGTATTGATGCTGGGTGATCAGCTCCCTTTATGTAAAATTTATGACCTTTTGCAACTGAACGTGCTCCCATATGTTTCCACTTCGCTTGTGGTTGACAGGGTAGAAATTTGGCAAAGTGACTTCTTGGAATGATGCCATCATATGATGGTGCCAAGTTGAGAGTCACTAACCACCTTGGCTACCACCGATTCCTCTCCCAGTGTTACTGGAGGTTACATGCCTGTGTGCTTAATTGTATACCAGCGTCATCTGTGGGTGTGGCTTAATTAGCCAGCTCCTTTTAATAGGATCTCCATAAACCTGTGCTAATCTATTGTATAAAACAGGCATTCTTGCTTTTTCATAATTTGACAGATAAGAATAGATGTATTATTTGGCTGACAGGAGTGTTTGAGTGCCTGGTGTGTGGTGGCCAAGACTTTGATCTTCGCTTTGCTCTTTATCTCAGCCTTCCTTAGTGACCATGACGTGAAACACCAGCGGTACCCGAAGGAGGACGACTTTGTCATCTTGTGGCTGCCCCCCCCCAGGGGAGCATATTTAGACGAGGAGCTGGACCTGACCGAAGAGGTCGCTCATTTTGGCTGTGTGTCCCGATGCAACCTCTTAACTGGAGGTGGGTCATATCGCTGTTGCCAGGATTCTCAAATGTGTTTGCGGCAAGGCAATTATTGTTAAAGAATCCATAATGAGCAAAACTGATGGGAGGAACTGTTTATAAATAAAAACTAGGCTTTTGTAGGAAAACGAGTAAAGTATGGTATTTACCTTACGGCAACCCTGAATAGGACAAGCAGTTACAGAAGATGGATAGATTGTATTTACCTTAAAACGTAGAATGTATTTGAAAACAAAATAGTCTTTTTTCCATGTATTGTCACCCCAGAATGCTCTATACCAACCTATTTTAACATTTTGTTAGTTAACCAAGCTGCTGCTGTCATCAATGAATATCTGCTAAAAAAGAACCTGAAATGAATGAGTGATGTTATACTGTGCAGTACACTTGCCAGTCTCTTGGACTCCATGTCATTAGTTGTGTAGCGATTGTGTTTTTCTGTAACTCGTGTGTAAATCGCACATCATCCTGTCCAGGCAAAGTCACGGACCTGAACCTGACCGTGCAGACGTACGGAAACGTGGCGTCTGTGAATAACCAGCCCGTCAGGTGTGAGCTGGTGGGCTCTCTGGTGACTGCCATCCGCCAGTTTAAAGCTCTCTGCCTGCTGAAGACCAGCAGCATGAAAAGGCCGCTTCTGGCTCCTCATGTCGAGTACTTCCGCGCTCAGCCGGACAGGATTCCCAGCCTGAGCTTACCTGTAAGGGCCATTTTTTTGTATGGTGCTTATTTTTGAACAGGAAGTGGAGTCTTTTAACAGCCTGAACTCTGTCATATGAAACTCCTTGTGACGTTAATCCCAGGATTACGTTGACTGCTTTATGGATTAGAAAATACTATTTGCCTATTTTTTTTTTTCTTCTCAATTTCGTCCATAAAACAGTTTGATTTATACAATCGTGCAGGACCCCTTTTAAGCTGTTACATATTCATAACTTTGTTTAATTTGAAATACACTTTTTCCTCTCTTGAATGACAAGCTGATTTGGGAAGTTATTTAATTAGATGCCTTATTTCATAAACATAATTGTATAAAATCCATAATGTATTCTGAGAAATTTTATTCTAAAAAATATGCTGTTTTTAAAAAGGCCACTTTTACTATGCTACAGGGGTTCAAATGCATATTAAGCTATATGTATGTATTTTCCCCAGAATGTCTTGCTCCAGTGAGTTTATAAATATTGAAAGTGTAACGTCTTGTTTGTGTCTGTCCCTGTAGAGCAGCAACTCTGAGCAAATAAAGGCGATTAGCAGCGGTATTTCTATTGTGAAAAGGCCTGAGAAAACCCCGAAGATCTGCCTTATTCATGGCCCACCAGGGACGGGGAAAAGCCAAACCATCGTCAGACTGCTACAGAAGCTCTTCTCAGAGGTGCTGGTCTTACTCCAACATGCAAATCTATTTAAATCCCATGTGCTTTAGCTGTCTGTCTGTCTCTCTCTGTCGCTCGATATGAGCTGGTATTAAAATCAAATAGTAGTACAGCAGCTAAGATAGTTCTTGTAATGATGAAAGGTTTGTGTATGTGTGTTTTTTTTCTATTTTATTTTCATATAAAACACTATATCCACATTGTAGTACATCGTAAAAGTACAAAATAGCAGTGACAGTAATCAAATAAATACTGAAATGGAACCATGAAAAACAAGCATCAACAACACAATAACCTGTCAAAACACAAATCAGAGACTGTCCCCCAACACCACCCCTCTACCAAACTCAACAGACCGCCTTTACCGAGCATCTAGGCCAATCACACAAAAACACTCCCTGACGCAGTGGTTTTCTTTGCTCTGCCCTATCGTGGTACAGTCTGGACCCCACTGAAGAGGGAGAGGTTCTTGCCATCATATAAGAACAGTGTATCGCAAATGTCAGGTGGAAGATGCATCAGCAATGGAGCCCAAAGCTTCCATTAATAACTGAGCTATTCCTTGCATGTCGAAAAAGACCCTGAAATTTCTTTTATACCACAGGGTTACTTTTAACAGGGGTCTCCTTTGTCCAATTAACCCAAACAAACTTCCGCACTAAAAGTTTAAAAATTTATAGAGCAGCTTAAACTTCAGAGGGAAGGGACACATCCTTAGAAGGAAGTCCAAGCGAAAGGAGCCCCAGGTTCTAGGGTTGCTGCTGATCTCCATGGCGATACAGACCCTGAAATGAGAGATGTATCTGTATTGTATCCTTTCTTACTTTCTTTCAGCCTTTTTTCACTTTCTTTCCAAAAACCATGGAAATCACTTCATTGTTCTTCCTTGCATTTAACTTGTCCAATGCTGCACTTGTAGTATAAGCTTTGTACTGTATGATATTCAGTTTTTCTTTTCTGAGCCTCCTGGGTTACTGTAGATGTGCTGTATCCTGGACCTGAGCTACAGTGTTTTCGCAGGGTCTGACGAACGCGAGCCCTGTCGGCTTCAAGGCCCGCAAACTGCGGGTACTGCTGTGTGCGCCGTCCAATGCCGCCATCGACAGTCTCATGAAGAAGGTCATCGTGGAGTTTAAGGACAGCTGTAGGGACATTTACAGCCCTCTGGGTACGATGTGTGAGGCTGGAAACTGAGCATGAAAATGACCCTTTTTAACCAGTGTGTTTTACAGGCCTGCCCTGTGTCATTCACATATCGTATCACCTTCATTCTAGGTAACTGTGGAGACATAAATTTAGTACGTGTTGGAAATGAGAAGACCATTTCAAAAAGCCTGATGCTGTTCAGTCTTGATAGCCAGACAAGAAACAGAATTCGTAAGTCTAATTTCTATCAATGTTCTTTCAGTTTAAGCAGGGATAGAGATCCTGGGAAAGTGACTCAGGGTGTCTGTTTGTAATTGGGCGCAACTGGCTTGACACACATTTAACCAAGAGGGCTTCAGTAAATCCATGGAATTCTGTTTGGTCGAACCCATTGCTTTGAAATGCATCTTAAAGTTTGCAGCATAATGAAGGTGTCCGGCAGTTACGATTGCTCGCAGTCAAAACCGGCCCCTTATTGATTTCAAAATGGCAAGATATTAGGTTTTTTTGTTTTTCTGAGCGAATCTTTCGTTACTACAGAAAAAGCCCAGCATTCTGCAGACGTGGACATTCAGAGGTGCAAAGAGCAGCTTGACCAACGCATCGACGGTCTCTCCAAAAGGCTTGCCATGGAGACAAAGAACAGGGCCATGGTGAGGCAGTGGCTAGAGCAGAATCATCGTGCAGTAGGGCAGCGTTACTGATGCTGGTCGATATGGTCTTATCACCAGGCGTTTTACTGGCTCTGCAATGACGTCGCTTTCTGCCCATTAATGCGTTTCCATTGCGGGGTTCTTGGGTGGCCCTGGTCTCTCATGCTGTCATTTGACATAGCGAGACCATGTCCTGACGTCTAAGGCTCCCTCTCTGTGTTCCCCTCTCTGTCAATGGTCGCTGGGTAGTTCGATCAGCTGATGGATCAGAAGGGCAAACTACTGAAAGAACGGGAACAACTCAGCCGGAAACTGAGAGAGGTAGGGAGTTTTTTTCAGATCTGTCACCCTGTCTGTGTTACTGCCCTGTGGGTGCCTGAGCGATGGGCAGGGGGCCTGTTCACCGGTCCAGCATCAGTTGACAGGAAGACTATTTACTTGCAGAAATCTTTCTTTTCTCCAGTTTCTTTGTTTTGTCTAGGAGGACATAATTACTAGCATTTTAATGTATTTGTTGCTCTCAGGCACGGATCAGAAAGCTAGAGACCCAGACCAAGGTGCTCCAGGATGCTCACATTATCTGCTGCACGCTGAGCACCAGCGGCAGCACGGTCCTGGAGTCGGCCTTCCGGCGGCTGGGTCACGAGCCGTTCGGCTGCGTCATCGTGGACGAGGTTGGAGGAAAGCTGAAGGTCTCCTCTCCTGCGGCTCTGTGATCGTACTGCGTAATGTGAGATGTGTTCTTCACTCTTAAGGCGGGACAGGCCACCGAACTGGAGACTCTCATCCCCATGGTGTACCGCTGTCCCGCTCTCATCCTAGTGGGGGATCCGGAGCAGCTGCCCCCTACTGTCGTCTCCCAGGTAACGCACAGTGTGCACTCAGGTTACATGTAGGGAACCCTCACTTCACATGCATCTGTTGTCAAAGAATGAGCGGACATCTTCAACAGAATCTTAGTATGCAAATAGGTTTTTTGCACTTAAATATTACACTGGGAGAGATCCACTTTCTATGCTCATGGGGTTTTGTATTGGTACTGACCATCTGAAAGTTACAGAACGGTCTGGCTGCAGTACGAGCGTGCTCTGCCGCCTGCATGCGCACGCTCTGCCGCCTGCATGCGCACGCTCTGCCACAACAGGATTTGCTTCCTGATCGAAATGATATTCTTTATAATGTTAATGTGTACGCAATTAAAATGCTGCTATACGGGCTGCAGCCTACAGATGGAGGTCAACTAAACGACAGTTGTATACGATACTGTTTAATAATTATATCAAATAATCAGATCGACCTGATGCTAGTTAGCACTGCTGTTCAGCGTTTGTCAAATCCGGCGGACTTTGCTTTGCTACGGTCATGCACCAAATGTTTCATCCCCATGATGACCAAAATCACGGAGTGAATATTACTGCTTTATAAGATGAGCAGGGGGTTATAGAATGAGGGGGGGCAAGTTCAATACACTGTTACATATTTATAGTTTTATAATTCACCATCTCCCCGGTAACTGGTAAGAATTTTAACCAATTTTTTTTTTTTTTTTATACTATCAGTTATACTGTTAATAAGAAGAGCATTAGTTTAGTTTTCAGTGTGGTAAACGCATAGAACGGGGAGGGGAGGAACGTTACGCCTGGATACATAGCCAATCAACTCATGAGGGCCTGTTGACACGTGCAGCCACATTTGGCTGTTGATCATCAGTTAGGCTACATTAAATATACCCGACAGTAAAGCTGGTTTTTGTTACAGCACTTTCCATGCTATACGCTACGTATGCAGGCTACTTGCAGGTCATTTGAGTTTTACAATGTGGGCTGTTCTGGGCCTGTCTGCTAAGCGTACCTGCTGCTGGAGGATTAAATGTTTGGTTAATTTTGTAAATCTGTCTTGTTCATTGCAAACTCTGGCAACTTGTTGATGAATATTTACATAAATCATGAAGTGTTTGGAAAAAAAATTAAGCCCTTCATATAAATTGAATAATTTCATATCGCAATCAGGAAGCGATTCCCATTGTGACAGTGCATGCACGTGACTTCAGAGGCAAAGCATGTGAGTGGCAGAGTGCATGTACTGCAGACAGACCCTCTTGGAATGTTAGCATTGCTTATTTTTTTTCCCTTCGGAAGGTGCTAGAGTTTGTATAAACCTTGTAAACCTCGGAAATTACACACGTGCTGTGACATTAATCTCCTGCCCCTTTCCCTCCATGTTCAAGTGAGCAGCAAAACACAGGAGATAGTATTTGTTTTATAGCATGATTAAATCTCCCCCTTGAACACCTCTGGAAAGATGGGAATCTGCAAGGATAGGCCACAATGGACTGGTACTCACTTTTACAGCGTCAGCAGTAATAAGCAGCTCAGCTTTTCACATGTGATGACCAGTAATTAATCATTTGTTGCTTTTTTTTTTTTTTTTTTTTTTGTAGGTACCTTGCGTTCATTTTTTTTAAAACCCCATTGAAAGTTTTAATTTTATACTATAATTTGTCTATGGCCAAGAGTCCACCTTCACCAGTCAGTCATATCCTGCCTTCTCTAAGAGCTGTGGACTGTGATTCAGTATGAATGAAAGGTCTGCTAGTTGATTTGATTGGTCACACAATGTTGTGTGTCTCTGTCTAACCCTAACCTTCTGAGTCTGGGGGAGGTGGATTGAACCACCAAGGTTAATTTAATGGTAAACCGGTAACTTACAGCAGCACCCTTAAGTGGTCTCTGTGTGGCTAGTTCAGTACCACGGCCTTTTAGCATTGTGTGTTTAAAGGTGTGAACAAAGGGCAAAACTAAAAGGAGCTCCTTGTGAGCTTCTCTGACATGCCTTAGCTATCCATTATCCCATTGGCTGTGAGCTTCTCTGACATGCCTTAGCTATCCATTATCCCATTGGCTGTGAGCTTCTCTGACATGCCTTAGCTATCCA
>JAODJU010000119.1:15959069-15970844 GCA_026776725.1 Gnathonemus echidnorhynchus
TCCTGGGGGAAAACAATAATATATTTTGACATATTGGCAACAGTGCTTGATGAAGCCTTTGACTGCCGGTTTACAAATTCTATTTTTTATTTTTTTTTTAATGTTTAGACATTAAAGTTGAAGTGAAGGTTTATGATGAGTCCTTAACGTGAGCCAGTAGCAGTGGGCAGCCTGGCCGTGGCGAGTGGAGGGCAGCCACATAACAAGCGCCAAAAGCATTAAAATGGGCTCAGATATTTGCTGTCATCCAATTAGTACCATTAGAATTCCAGGGGCAGGCTTATGCAGTGACGCAGTGTGCAGTGTGCAGGCTTATACAGTGACGCAGTGTGCAGGGTACTCAGTTTTAAATGATTATCTAGATAGTGCTGCCTAGGGCTGGATCAAGGTTTTCTAAAGCCTCAGAAGTCTGTTTCTTCATGTGCTGCAAGGAAATGATGTCCTTTAGCAGCACATTTATTAAGCATCTTTATGCAAATACACATTTAGATGCATATTAAAATGCGGGTTAGATGTTTATTAATCAGTCATTGCATTACTGTATTATTATTGTTTGCTTCTTGCAAGAGATGAAATATTTATAGGGTGTTTAAGAGGAGGCTGTTATACAGACCTGCACAAAGTGCTTCACTCAGCAGAGTAGTGAAAATGGAGGAAAAGACTGGGTAATTAAATATAAATGCCCAATTACTCCCTGGATTGTTGTGGGAACAGGATATTGTTTCACGGCACAGGCAAGACAGACCCTTCAACACATCCTATCAGGGCAAGCCAAGGGATTGCTGAGGGGGGACGAAGCGCCTCATTAAGTTAAGGAATGATAATATCTTGTGGCTCAAATCATTTTCTTAAGTCTAGAGGGAGGAGGGAAGGAAGGACACTGTAAGGGAAAAGATTAAGTGGCGGATCAGAATACATGTGTGTGAAGTGTGAGGTGACAGCGCTCGCCGTGGCGGGCAGGCAGGCAGCCACACACATGCAGGAAGAATCGGCGCCGAAATGAAAGGGAAACACATGAGACAAATGATGATTTTCCCACAGCTTCCAGTTGGGCGTCTGCAGGTGTTCAGGAGTCACTATACAGAGTAAGAAGCCAGGGAAACATTCACACCTTACGACAAAATCACCATGTTCCCTGTCAGGTAATAACTAATTAACCAGTGAAAGTAAAACAGCCGCACCCTAATGCCTGTCTGTGAAGCTCATTTATCTGTAGTATGACAGAATGTCAAAATAAGAG
The DNA here is from genome assembly GCA_026776725.1 of Gnathonemus echidnorhynchus. Taxonomy (NCBI): domain Eukaryota; kingdom Metazoa; phylum Chordata; class Actinopteri; order Osteoglossiformes; family Mormyridae; genus Gnathonemus; species Gnathonemus echidnorhynchus. The sequence goes on from JAODJU010000119.1 coordinate 15,960,310, forward strand.
ACAGTTCAAAAAGACGACATATAAATATATGGTCACCCATCCATCCATCCATCCATCCATCCATTTTCTTCCACTTATCCAGGGTTGGGCCGCAGGGTCAGCAGTCTAAGCAGGGATATTTGGTAACACTTTACATTAATTGCACTTTCATGATGCCTTTATAATGCATTCATAGAATATTGGGTGTTTCTTCATAACAACTAACATTATATGATTATACGATAAAATGATTATCATATAATGTTTATTAATGTATATTGCAGCTGTTAAGGTGTGTTAGGATGTTAAGGTATACTTGCTGCTTATGAATGTTCTGTGAAAGCATTATAAAGGCATTATGAAGGTGCAGTTAATGTAAAGCATTACAAAATATTTACACTTTAGTCTTATTGTAATATTTAAATTATATGCACTCAGTGGCCACTGTATTAGGTATAACTGGCCACTGTATTAGGTATAACTGGCCACTGTATTAGGTATAACTGCTCATTAAGGCAAACTGCCTGCTTCTCCGAGCTGCAAATAATGCGGCTGAAACTGAATCTGTGCATCACGTAGACCAGGTCAGGAGCTCAGCTGCTGTGTCGTCTAGCATGAGAATGGCTGAAATGCATGATCTAAGTGATTTTAAATGTGCTTTGAGTGTTGGTGTCAGACACGGTGATTCCAGCATCTCAGAAAGAGCCCCCCCTCCTGGGAATTTCACACACTGCAGCGTCTAGAGTTCGCAGAGAATGATGCGATCGACAAAAAAAGCATGCAGAGCCGCTGTGGGCCTGAAAACCTCGTCTTAAAAAGGCAGATTCATTAAAGCTCACAGAAAGACAGCAAGTACTGAGGGGTGCAGCCTGGTTCCACACGGGGGTAACTGAGAAGGTAGCCACTGAGTATATATCAGCCACCGGGCCTTTAATGAACAGCCGACGCTTCTGCATGGCGACTTTTCCCACCGCGCTCTTGATACATCGCGGGTTTGTCATAAGAGACTACATGGGAATTTTCTGGGAGCTTTGCAAAGGCGCCACTCATAAATGCATAAAATATGTGCAGTGATGGTTTGGAGGATGCTGGTCGTGTTTACGGCAGCCTCTGGCATGATATCTCACAGTAATCTTGTGGTGATCTTCGTATCTCACATGTCTTGTATCTTTTTGTGTTGCTCGCATGCTCGCTTTTCCCACCAAGGGGACCAAAAAATTGTATGTGGTTTTTCCAGATGGTGAGGGGCCTGCGTCCCTATCCCCCTCGATGTGTAAGGGTTGCCTGTATTTACTATCTCCTGTCGAGATTTGAAAGTCACTAAAAATACTCTCCAGAAAGACGACAGACTGAAAAGAAGACTGATGAGAGCAGCAGAGCCAGAAAATGACAAATCCCACAATTCCCTGCGGCAGGTTCAATATTACCCCCGAACAGCAAGGATTAAAGCAATAACAACACTGTCCCATTTCACTCAAGAAACTGAGCTTACAGCGTACATGTGTGAAATGAGAGCGTATTATATAACATTGTCATAATTTTTTTCCAGAATTTTTATTTTATTTGTGAGGGGGTTGACAACTCAAGCTATGTCAGCCACTGCTCAGTCTAACTAATGGCCACAGATCTTACCTTCAAACTGGCCAAATATCATGCCCAGTCGCTGGGTGATCCCAGACCCCCCGGTGATCAAGAGCTGTGGGATCCCTTTGGAAGACAAAGTACCTCTTTTTATAGTTATTTCCTTTATTTTTACCATCTTTCAGGATTATAAACATAGAGGTTGCAGGTCAGCACCTTATGCTAAAGTCAGTTTTTGAAATTCAATTCACTGCTTCAATACCATTTTATCAAACGAATAAAGTTGCAGCTCAGTATTGTAACGTTCTTGCAGTGCAGTATTGGTAATATTCCACTGCAATCTGTAGTGATTCTCATTTTGCTCATCATATTGAAACTGAAATTCATAATTCAAGGTTGAAAAAATATGCCAAAAATGTAAATTATGGCAACTTTGTATTAAAACAAAAATGACCATCTCATTTACTGATCTTGCTTAAAACCCTGGCTTTATTTATTCTTCTAGGAAAAGCACATTATGCTTGGCTGGGACAGAGTTTGCTCAACGGAGTAAATCAGGCAAGTATTCCGCTTCATCTTCTAAACATTCAAAAGCGGAAGAGATTCATGAAAAGCTGGGTCTTACGACGCCTCAGTTGGCTCATTTTTGAAATGCAGTGCATTCATGAAAAAGTTTATTGTGGTCAACCAATAAAAGCCAGTGGCACCCTAAAATGTTTGCAAAGCTAATCTATGTGCAATATGACACATACAGTAACCACAAAAACATTTTTGTTTATAAAAACAAAATGTACAACATTTTTTATTATATGTAACATATAATAGCACATCTCAGCAAATATTTCTAGGCCCAACTTCTAATAAAGAAACATAAGTCACTTGTAAGGTTTCCCTCATTGCTGAACCACTATGTTTGCAAGAATCTCTACTTTTAATTAGTTTTGAAAATGATCACTTAGTTAAAATCGAACATACATTTCTTTAGTAAGCACTCTTGTATACTTGTTAGTCCCTAAACACCTAAGCTAGGTTATAGTCTGCATCACACACCAGCCTATTGCAAAGTCACTTATTCACCTGTATTACAGGAAGTCCCTGTGCGTGGAGAAAATCAGTACAAAGAGCTTAAAAACTCTTTGTGGGGTTTAGATGTAACACATCAGTGAGCTGTACTGTTGGAGACATATCTACCTGATTTGGTACAAAGCTATCTTTAAACAAATAATGTCATTGTTCAGCTTCATAGTTATTAATCTATAAACTGATTATTTTGTCAAATTTATTGACTGATCAAGCTCGATACTAAATAATGCATTAGATAATTTGTTAGAACAGAATGAATATATTGCATATTTATCCTGACATTCCACAAAAACGACTCCTAAAGAGAACTCTGAAATAGAGAAACGTGCTGTTCATTTTATGTCTGAATTCAATCAAAAGCTCGATAAATCCTAAGCCATTAAGAGAAGTTATAAAACAACTAGCATTTACAAATCCAGCACTTTGAAGTCGATATTTTTAAATTGGCTAGAAGTCGAAGCAGAGCAGCAAAAATGGACTTGGCTGAATTTCAACTTGTTTGTCTTGACTTTCAGAAAAAGGAAATGAAGGAGACACATTCTGATCACAGTGCAAATGACTCCTAGCGGATAGCGTGTCCCGGTTCAGATGAACGAGGGATAGAAAAAGCAGCAAACGACTGGAATCTGTCCCTGTCTGATTTCTACACACTACCTACACTATTCTAAACATACACCACAGCAACAGCACATGTACCTGTTTTTTCGTGATTTTTCTTTTTCTTGTGGCTCTTTATTTCTTCTTTAAATGAGGGAATTTCGTTATTCACATCCTCGGTTTTCTTCTCTTTTTCCTCAGCGTCAAGCTTTACAGTGACTGTGTGCCAAAGATACTGTGACTGACCACCAAACAGCAAACTGCAGAAATCTAGTGATCTCATTTGAACACTAGTTTGGTCCGTCTCTTTGTTTCTGTTGTAACACATTAGCTACTGTTCATTGAAAGTATATAATGTGCCAATACCTGTTTCTTTGACTTTGTTCTCTCTTGCCCCATCGTTCTTTTCTTCTCTTACTTCCTCCTTCCTCTCATTTCGGTCTTCGGCCTTAATGTCTTGCTTCTCTGTCCCTTTGTCAGCTTCCCTGCCACCGTTTTCTTCTACCTCGCTGATCTTTGGTTCCTCACCTTTAACCTTCGATTTCTTCGACTCGCTGACTTTTCGCCCTGCTGTTTCCTCAGCTTCACTGCCCTTTGATTCTACTTCATCTTCAGGCATTGATTCTTCCTTTACTCTGACCTTGGTTTTTCTGACCTTTGGTTCAGCTGTACCTCTGATACTTGATCCTTCAGCTTCTCTGACCCTTGACTCCTGAGCTTTTGTGACCTGTGTCTCAGCTTCCCTGACCTTTAATTCCTCTGGCTCCCTGACATCCGACTTCTCAGCTTCTGATTTCTCAGCATTTCTTCCCTCTGATCTTTCAGATCCTGTAATGTCTAACCCATCAGCTCTAATGACTTCCTCTGATCTCCTGGGCTCTGATTCTTCAGCTTTTGTGTTTCCAAACACCTCAGCCTTTCTTTCTTCAAATTTCTCGGCGTTCTTCACTCCAGAGTCATCAGATGTTCTTGCTTCCCAAACCTTTCGGACCACTGACTCTTCATATTTCCTATCCTCTGATTCATCAGCTGGTTTGCCAACTGATTCTTCAGATATTCTATCTTCGGGTTCCTCTGCTTTTCTGACCTCCACCCCCTCGGTTATTTTGTCTCCTAATTCCTTGGATTTTCTGATTTCAGATTCTTCCTCTTTTCTGATTGCCAATTCTTCAGGTTTCCTGTCTTCAGATGTCTCTGCTTCTTTGACCGCAGATTCTGCAGCCTCTCTGACGTGTGATTGTACAGCTTCAGCTATTACACTGACTAGAGTAATCAGAAACATTGTTTTTCACAAAAAATAGAAAACAATGTTTTGAAAACAAAAGCAGTAACATTTTTCTCTGATTTTAGAGATCCTCCCAAATGAGCTCATCCTGTAACATCCCCTAACCTTTTTACACATCAAATGTATTGCATTGGTACCAGTTTTTGTGCTGTTCTTATATTATCTGTCCTCACCCATGTGAATAAGAGGAATGCATTTCCAAAGCCTCTGCATGAGGATCTACACTTAAATCTGCAAAGCTCTGAATTTCCTAGTGCTCTTTAACGTAAGACATGTACAGCATATAGTTTAAAGAGTTTTCCCACATGGCACGATTAGCTTGGTGTAATGACACACATAACTTTGCAAAGCAGTAAATATAAATGCCTTTAATCTGTCGTTCATACTGGTCTGAAGAGAAATGTGTTTCACAATTACAGACACCGGCCGTGAACGGTGCAGCGGAATCGAGCTGAAACATCGCTGTCTGTAATCACCAAGCAAAATGATGGAGGCTTTTGATCAGCACATGATGTCTGATGTCTAACGAAGCCCACAGATGGTGGGGGGTTCAGTCTAGTGGGTCCAGTTATCTCCCACTGCTAGTAGAAATTACTGAACGTTGTTGTCTGAGACACATGGAAGACAAATGAAGACTAAATTTAAAAAAATACTTCCTTCTATTTCAGTCATAATTAAGAATTGTGTATAATACTTGGAGTATTTTCTACATAATTGTCTTGTCAGGGAAATTTTACTTGTTCACTGCTACTTTACAGAATAGCTACACTTACGTATGTAAAATGATCATAACTCATTCAGAGGTGTGTAATAATTACATTTACATTTATTTTAAAAATCCTTTTTTACTTCTTACATTCTAATTAAATCTAAATTTCCATCTCCATCGTTATTTCTTTGTATAGTATTTATACTTAATCATTTCCTTGGTATGGACCTATTTCATGTTAAAAACATACTGTAAACTGTTTATTAGACACCTTCTTGCCATAAATATGCAACTATGCAATATAAATGTGAAACACTGCAAATCTCTTTGTTTTCACTCCATGGGGTATTGCGTAAGTTTAACCTTTAACGAATGTCACTTCCAGAAGGGCAGTCTTTGAATCGAGAGTAGAAGCTACAACTATTTAATCAATGAAAATAGATAATTTTGAAACACCTAACCCCCTCTTCATATTTAGAATTAAAACCAATGATGCTTTAATAAACACAGCATCCAGGTTCAGGGGTGCAGGAATTTGGCTTCAGTCATTCACTCACTCCCCCCCACCCCACAATGAACAGATTTTGCATTCAATTAAATTCTCTCCAACGCCCTTGTCCTGGTTTGCTAAAAAAATCTTACCATCTTCCTCTTCAATCTCTGCTTCAAAAACAGCTGGGGGTGTGGGGGGGGTCAGGGTCAGGGTGGCACCCTGGGCTGGCATTGGGGTGGGCAGCTCAGTGGGTCGGGAAGTGGCCGCAAGAAGTTCTAGAAGCTCAAGAAGTTCTTGAGGGAACAATATGAGAGCAACTGACTAGGATGGAGGAAGAAGAGGATGCTGGTGGACAATCTGCTGCTCCTTTGACTAGCTGTCACTCCCCTATATAGACACATATATGGTTTATTGCCATTTGTGATACCATTACACTTCCACTACTTTAGCTAAGAAAAATCTCAAGGACCAAGTAGGAGATATTGAGCATCTCAATGATGAGGAGTGTCAACAAACTACTACATATCCTTAGGCTCTTCTACAGCACCAGCTACGCCTACAAGGCAAGCTCAAGACTGCGCAAGGCGGACCCTATGACGGTAACTCCAAGCTCTACATCCAAGCTCAAGGCTGGGCAGGCCCCTATGAGGGTAACTCCAAGCTCTACATCTAAGCTCAAGGTTGGGCAGGCCTCTATGAGGGTAACTCCAAACTCTACGTCCAAGTTTGAGGCTGGGCAGGCCCCTGTGAGGGTAACTCCAAGCTCTACATCTAAGCTCAAGGTTGGGCAGGCCCCTATGAGGGTAACTCCAAGCTCTACATCCAAGCTCAAGGTTGGGCAGGCCCCTATGAGGGTAACTCCAAACTCTACGTCCAAGTTCGAGGTTGGGCAGGCCCCTATGAGGGTAACTCCAAACTCTACGTCCAAGTTCGAGGTTGGGCAGGCCCCTATAAGGGTAACACCAAGCTCTACGTCCAAGGTCGAGGTCAGCCTAAGAAAGCCCACCTGGTTCCTCAATGAAAATGTCACTGAGCATAGATCTGAGTTTGGGCTCGCCTGCTTCAGCTTGACCACGAGTGGCGTTGGAGGCCTCTATTCAGTGAAGAAGAAGAGGAGGGTGAAGTTTCAGTCCTGAAAGCATCCAGATATCAGCACAGCAAAGAAATTTCCTTTCATAGCCAAAAACACAATCATACACATTTAGACATATTGAGATGCAAATACTCATTCGAATGACACCGAAATGCACTCATATTCTCAAAAATACTCACTCACGTTCCCACTTAGTAGTCAGAATGGAAAACGTACGTCAGACAAATGTTTATAGTGTTACTTATGTGTGAATATGCACCCTCGGTTGCAAGTGTCAGATTGTGAGAGTCACTGCCGTCTGTGAGCAATGGTAGCCTGGGAGATATACTGACGACTGTATTGTGATTCAACAGGACACAGTCGCCATGCCAAATGGCATTCTCATAGTGGGAGTGCTGATGATTTACGTCATTCCCTCCTCCCCGTGTTTTATAATTGCAGTGTGGCCAATTTAAAAAAAAAAATCAAAATTCAAACAAAACAAAGCGCTGGAATTAAGGCTGTTGGAAATGGGCTGGAAGCAGGATTCTGAAGCTCCTGTTATGTTGTACGTTTGGGAAAACCTGAGGAATTCTTTGTAAGTGGTAAAACTAAGCATAATCATGAGCTGGGTATACATATGGAAGCTCACCTGATTACTTATAATATTCTCTGATTGTTACTTAAATATCACAAAACACTGCAAAGTTCATAATATGACCAAAATATACACTCCACAAATTAAAATTAACACTGAAATATTATGACTCTTATAATCCTGAATGGCTAAAATGCACTAGTAATCCAAGAGCTAAGGTTCTAGTCTGGAGCAACTGGTTTTGTTAACCCAAATTATGAACTTCCATCATGATAAATTCAATAGATATAACAAATCTGTGTGAATTGGCACGGGTTAATGACCGCCAGGGTAACTGGACGTGGTACAGATGGGGGTTACGCATGACAATCGTGCTTGAAGGGGGAAACAGTGTGAGTTCAGCTTGCTGACATAGAGGCCTGTGCCTGTTACATTCTTGCTTGTTACCCGGGAAGACAGCTAAAACAGCGAGCCACATTTGCCAATTACCACTGCCATGTGCTTTCAGTATTCAGCAATGCTGGGCTTCTCCGTAATGCATTCTCTGCAAATAACCAGAGGTAAAAGGCAGGGGAACAGGAGCGAGAAGGGGCCAACTGCGGGAAAAACGCTCATACTGATGAGCTTCTACAGTTTGTGGTGGAAACTGCAAATGGGGAAGCTATAAATGCGGTTAGCAGTCCGGCTAGCAGGACGTGAGAAGGTCCAGGCTGAGAGCTCATGTTCAGGATCAGGGCTTACTGGGGGTGGGTCCCTGAAGGCTCTGGAGAAAGAAAGAATCTTCAGAGCATGGATACCTGTGAAGACCATCCCAGAGCCAGGACTGCGTCGAAATCTATTACCCATAATAAAGTTTCCACACACTGTGACATTTAGACATTCCATCAAACCATTCAGAGGCATTTAAACTTCACTTATAATTAGGTTCACAAATGAAAACAAATGAAACTTGACAGGAATTGCTACTTGACGTAGCATTATCAGAGCCCTTATGGACCACTCAACTATTAAAATATTTATTCAGTAATTTTTTTGGTATTTATTAGACAGCATTTTTGTGGTAAGTTTAGTGTGAGAAACTTTAGTATGGAAGCCCCAAGCTGAGGGAAATATTGAAGATAACAGCAGAGGAGCCGACTGGAGGTGAGCAGGAGTTTCAGAAGGAGTTACCTTCCATGCCTCCACAGTGCCGTGAAGAGTTCTAGTCTAGGATATGGAAAGAAAACCTAAAGAAGTAAGAATGATGATAAACTCTCTTCCAATACTGAGGCTTGTTCCTGAAGATGAGTGCTGGTGCTAATTTTAATGGATTTCATTTGGCTTCCAGAATGTGGCAGGAGAACATATGAACCTGAAAATAAGAACAACAGCTTACGCTTACGCTTTTTGACATCACGATTCTGTCCCAGGTCCCGCTACGGCTATGAATTTCATGCCATCTTTTTGACATCACGACTCTGTCCCAGGTCCCGCTACGGCTATGAATTTCATGCCATCTTTTTGACATCACGACTCTGTCCCAGGTCCCGCTACGGCTATGAATTTCATGCCATCTTTTTGACATCACGACTCTGTCCCAGGTCTCGCTGGGCTATAAATTTCATGTGTCATATATTTGATATCACTGCTCTGTCCCAGGTCCTGCTATGAATTTCATTTTGATGTCATCTTTGACGTTTGAAATGAGGCAGCAGAACATTCTTACTGTAAAGTCCCTAGTGAATAATCAGACCCAAACAACAGAAACTCCACTTTAAACGCTACTTTAAATGCATAGCATGCATTGCTAAACATTTCCAAGTGTGGGGAAAAAAGTTAAAGATTTGAGAATTTTTAATAAAGAATTAAATCTGGCATTTAGTTAATTTATGTTATGTTATATCACTGCCTCTTTTCATCCATTATCAAGAATTTATCCTTCAGGTGGTAAAAAATATAGTGTTTAAAACTGACTGTCATCTAGAATGAGTAAATGGTACCACAAGCACGTCCCCCGAGTACACAGCTGACCATATGGCTGAACATCAAACATCAATGTTAATGGTGTTTAAATTAGAGATGCACCAATCCGATATTCGGATCAGTATCGGCGCCGATCCAGACCTATTTGACGGATCGGGTATCGGCCATGCGTGACCGATCCACGTCCTATACTTACTTATTTAGTTTTTGGCAGTCTCTAAAAAGATAGCTTCTATTTCGTGTTAAATCTATTTGCACAATCAATCGCACGACGGCTCTTTCCCATTTTACGTGTGTTTTTTTTACGGCATTCAAATCGAACGCTAACGCTGACCCTCAGTCTTTTTTGCTACTCAGTGGGTGTGAGTACAGTGACTTCCGCCTGCTGTGACGTTATGCGCATACCCTTCGCAGTACGAGGAGATAAGATGAGACGACCTTGGAGTATTTTACGCTTTTAACAGAAACCAGTAGCATAGCGATTTGAAATCTTTGTAAAGTAAAGTTTTGAGAGGTGCCCATCCCTAGTTTAAATGTATATGGAAGTTCTGAAACCCTCCATGAATTGCCCCCTAATTACGCTGGAGGAGTGACGGAGAGCAGGTTAGATATTCAGGAGGAGCTCAACGCAGAGCCGCTGCTCCTCTGCATCGAAAGGAGCCCGCTGAGGTGGTTCGGACATCTATCTAGGGTGTGCTTTGGGCATGTCCAACCAGGAGGAGGCCCCAGGGCAGACCAAGACACGCTGGAGAAATTACATCTCTCTGCTAGCCTGGGAACGCCTTGGTATTCCCTCGGAGGAGCTGGGGGAGGTGGATGGGGAGAAGGAGGTCTGTGCATCTCTGCTCAGAATGCTGCCCTGTGACCCAGCCCTGGATAAGCTGTGATGGATGATGGATGGATGGATGGATGGGTGGATGGAGAAATTCTAAAATGTGATGATTTCCATCATATGATGTGATCAATACACATTCCACTTATCCCTTACAGGATCATGGTAGGATTTTAACATTTTTAGTAATTCACTATAAATGTAAAGCATTGCTTGCTAAAGTTGCCGTACAGGACAAAAGTAAAAAAAAAAAATGTATTTGACTCTCCCTGCTGCCCCCTGGAGGATGGGCTCCCCCTTTGAGTCTGGTTAGGGTTAGGGCTTCCTCTGCTGCCCCCTGGAGG
>JAODJU010000119.1:15988164-15999092 GCA_026776725.1 Gnathonemus echidnorhynchus
AGATCATACACATCACGGAGCACACACATCACAGAGCACACACATCACAGAGCACACACATCATAGATCATACACATCACAGAGCACACACATCACAGAGCACACACATCACAGAGCACACGCTAAGGACTATTTAGAGACACCACTTCACCTAAGCTGCATTTATTTGAGGGAATTCACATGACCAGGGTAAAACACAATGATGTGAGTCAAGTAAACAATCATACACTAAAGGCAATTCAGATACATCACATGTATTTGGACCATGGGATGTACAAAATATTTTTAGATCAAGGCGCCAGCTTTAAAAACCAATGTATTCATGTTACAACAGAACTGTTTTAGCTTATATTGATTCCTGAAAGTGGAATAATTCATGGTATTTATAAAAATCAATGTCTTTAGCCTCAAAAAAAAAAGCTCAGAGTCTCATGTCGCACAGTATGTCAAGTTTAATGATGTAGCCATTTGAAATTTGGAATTTTCTTCCAACAAGAGATACATGAAAAATTACTGAGGTGTCCGGTTTTTGGATTAACTCAGTCAGGTTTGCAGTGATGCGATTTATGCATTCTATCGCCACGGTAACTTTGTAAGTCATGACCTGGTTGACTGACGGCAGAAGCATTAAAGCACATCTCCAGAAGGCCTTGGGTTATTCCCCTCGCTCACCTCTTGGGGATGAACTTAGTTTTTATCTCCAGCCTGAAGGGGAACGCTTATTCGCTTTAATCGGGAATTTCAAACCAGAAAAACAAATATAAAAATTCAAATACACACCCGAACCATCTGTTAACTTGCCTGTGAGTTTATTTTAGATTAGGAGGGATTCTTCTGAAACTGTCGGGTGTACAAAGGTGTGCAAAGAGTTTATTTGGGTTGATGATCCGTACCATCTCGGTGTCTTGTGTACTGTCGCAGTTCTCCTTACCCGCCTGGCACGCGTGTCACCAGCCCCTCAGGTGGTCGTTACTACAAACCCACGTGTGGTCGTACTGAGAAACTGAGAGAAGCTGTAAAAATAGGCACATTTTAAGCGGTTACATAAAGTGATAGCACACTTTCACCAAAAGAGAAGGTAAGATTCCACACGAATTCCGCCACAGATCCCAGCCGGTGCGACGCTGTTATAAACGTGCTATTCTCACCGCCTGCGTGATGTGCTGCCTGTTGTTTGGGACCAACTGTTGGTTCCAAAACACAGCCCGCACATCATGGAGGCTGTGAGAATACGCTACGGGATTTAGCGTAAAAGCTAACACATATGAGCTAACTCTTTAACGGTATAATGCTAATTAACTGAAGCGCAGACAAAACTGACCTTTCAAGGACAAACATGCCCAACTCCACTTAAGCTGAAACTCCCACTTGCCAACCTGCATGTCAAAAGATATCAAGGGACATGTCGAAAGATTCTACGTGCATCTAAAATGAATATACATGTCCTCCAAAAAGTTACTGACATCTCGTTGGACGGCTAGATGAACATCGCTTTGGTTCCCAGACCTCTCCTCAGGGGCACCCCAGCCATCACATGTATTTGTTAAATTTCATCACCAACTCACTTAAGTCATCAACATGGTGAGGTTTTGATGAACCAAACATGGTATGTTAGTGGTCAAGTCCAGAAATACGGCGTATAGTGGATGATCTTCGAGGGTTAATCTTCATGGATACTTCAAATACTGGGGCGACACTAACACTCTGAGACGTAAAACCATGCGTTTACTCCAACATAAAGATTATTCTAAACAGTTTTCTTTGGCAGCACAGTACAATATGTACTTACGTATACACTTTATATAATCACTTATACACTTAATTGGGTTATTTATGAAATAGGGGCGATTCATTGAAGCAAAGAAATAGCACGAGACAAATGCATACTTCAGCTTTAACGTCAGACACGGGGAAACATAGTGATTATAAAACAAGCTGCATCCTGGGCTCTTAAAACCACCACTGCAGATCTGTGCACCTACAGACACTTTACTTTTGCATGATTCGGCAAATTTTCAAAACCTCATAAATAATTAGACGCCGTTGCCTTTATAAATGAAGGCAGCCATTTAAGATCTGCCCCATGGGACGGAAAGGCCGCGACTCCCCAGAGACGGAGCTTATTCGGAAAACGGCCATTACATTCGGCACCTGGGTGAGGAACTGGTCGCTAGCGGAACTTCTGGCCAAGGTGTGACTGTTTCTCAAGTCGGTGTCAGGGAAAAGCACAATTCGCAGAGCAAGGCTTTTAAGGGACAGACTCACAAAAGCCCCCAGAGGAATTCGCAGGAGTAGCTCTTTAACTTGCTCACCACCACTGCCAGTGCCACCTGTGTCACCCGAGAGATCTCAGAGATGAAAATGGACTCGCTACAGTCACGTGAGCCATGACTGGGTTTTTTAACCTCGGGAATGCTTTGTGCTTGAGTGCAGTACATGGAAAAAAAGGCCTTCGTGCAGTCATTCACGATTATTAAATGCAAAAAACGCAAAAATAAATAAAATAAAATAAAAATGCAACTAAAACTCAATTAGAATAATATGCTGTAATACAGTATCAGGTTAATGGCGATCACTTAAATAAATCAAATAAAATATTTGTGTTATTATAAAAATAACTCACATACTAAAGTGCCATGAATTTGTTTAATGGTATTTTAATTGAAACTCTTGATGATTTTCCCTTTTAAACACCATTCAGGTTAAGTATTTCTCTCCAGTTTGTTATTTTACTGACCTTCACACAAACAGAAATGGTAAAGCCAACTGCGACAGGGTCCACTCTGTCAAAACAATGCAGAATCAACGCTCTCCTTTCATATCGCAAGAGAGACGCTGCTGATTCCTTGCTCATGCCGTCCCTCTGCCCTTGACAAGGTCAACACGACGAAACTCGATAATAACTCAAAAGGCACTTGACAGTGACCAAAGTCACAGAGCAACAACTATCAAGGTAACGAAAGACGAACAAAAAAGAAGCACTTCTGTAATCGGTCAAACCTCGCCAAGGGGGACCTGACAGAGCCTAGCGGCAGAGGGGATAACTCACAGACAGCCCTTCGCTGTCGCTCCTCAGGGTGAAGAACAAGTCATTAAGGAGAAACACTGAGGGAACTGGGAGATTCGGCTCTCCTCATACATCCCAATCGCGCCCGAGCACTTCTCAAAATTTACTGCGTGATGGACGTTTATGGTGCATCATACACGGTCAGGTGCACCTCAGATACCAAATTTTCAATGTTTTCAAAAATATCTGCAAAAGTTATGCAAGGCTTCCTTCCTTCTACACTTTTTTTCAATTTACTCAAATAAAGGTCACTGCAACAGTATCTGTTACAGATGTGGGTAACTAATTTGGATCTGAACCTAAGTTCTTCCACTGGATTACTTCCACTGGACACTCTTCCACTGGACATTCTTCCACTGGATTACCAATTGCAAAAATATGCAGATTATGCTCCTCCATCTTCATCTTCTGTTCCTCATCCTGTCACTATCATAGCGTCTCAGTGTATGTAACCCAACTCTAATCAGTCATTATCCCATAGACCGTTTTTCATACCTCAACGAAACCCTTCCAAACATCAAATTGAACCAAACTGCCCTTTTTGGCCCAGGGGTTTGGGTTTAGCATGAGAAAGCGCAACCATGCTGCCTACCAAAGCGAAGTCTATGAGATCATGAGAGAAATTTAATTGCTATGGGTTAATGCTCAGGATGACCCCTTGTTATGGATTAAAGGAGACGAATGCAGCACCTCTTGCCATCAACGTTTGCCTCAGACAGCTCTCAATCTACAGCTAATCCACTTAGCCTCTCTGCCAGGGTTTGGCCATTTTTTTTATTTCATTACGCAGAACTATTTCGCCGTCTAAGAAGCGGCAGACTGATGGGACCGCTGGTAAATGGAGAGTGGTCAGGATAACTCCGTCAGCCGGGGGACGTCGGTCACAGGGTCCTGATTATGAAAGATATTCATGGCTATAAATCAGGGGCCAGTACACATACATCCATAGTGCCTTTTGGTAGAAGGAAATCCAAGGCAGAAGCCAATTGCTACATTGTCTCAGGCACTACAGGCAGGCGCTCAACAAACACTCAAGAGTTAAATATTAATATTGTACAACGGATTGTGTTTTAATGTAGTCTAATACAATCTAGCAGGGTAACCCTGTTACAAAAGCATTATAATACAGAGAATTAATCAAATCAAAAGGTGCAATTTATTAGCAAAATGTGTCAAAGCTAGAGTGTAAAGGATAAAATCAACAATATATCTTAATATTCAGCAGGATACTTCAGGCAGAATGCAATAGCAGCCTGAATGAACTGCACCCCATTACGACCTAGCAGTGCCTATGCGGGGGTGGGGGGGGATCTGTTTCAAAGTGTTTGGCAAACTGCTTTTCAACAATTATTTTAAAGAGTCATTAGATGTCATTGTGAAGCGTCATGATGAAAAGGTAAGTCTCAGTTCAGGGAGTTCACTAATACGCTTGGTGATAAACTAAGGCACTAAATTCTACCCAGATCAGCTGCAGTGACAATGAACAGAGGGAACGAAATATACTGTGGCCAAATCTGAATATCTGGATTTATGCGAATAATGAGCCCCCCCCCAAACATTAATGTCTTCTATATTTCCATCTGTATCAGCAACCTGCACAGTCAGAGAGAGAGAGAGAGAGACAGGGAGAGAGACAGAGAGAGAGAGAGAGAGAGACAGAGACAGAGAGAGAGAGAAGGAGTTGGGTAGCTGTTTATCTAGCCTGCCTCTCTGTCTCATGTTTACTCCCAATTAGGGACAAAAGGGCAGCGATATCTCAGCTATCTGCCTCCAGCAGGACCTTTCCAGGCATGCAGTCATCGCTGCTCGAGAGAGGAAGCGAGATCATATCCTGGATGCACCGATAGTACAGAAAGCGGCTCCATTGCACATGTTCTCGCTCGGTTCTGCTCCATCTGACCTCTAATAGCTCGTCGACGTGAGACCGAGGTCGGCGAGCGAATTCAGCATATCGACGGAGTTAAATTTACCCCATTCGCTTTCACCTTCACTCCCCCGCAGGCTATCAGGTTCTGTATTTATTGATAAAACAGCAGTATTTGTGGAACATCTGACCCCCGGCCACCTGTGCCAGCTGTTTCCTGGACCAGTATTTTGATGACGCAGCCCCCAGATACCGGCAAGCGGATTGAAGAGATATCACAACGAGGGGGAGAAAGCAGTCTGATAGATCCTGTTCTCCCTGACGTCCACCTGCCGTCTGGAGTTTCCCTGACACTCATGTCCCAGAGTGGCTTTATCGTTAAAGGACATTCCATCACGTTACACAGGAATGGAGGACGTCCGTGAGAACACTCCATGCAACATCAGAACCTGCATGCTTCCCGTGCGGGTCTGCATGTCAGCGACCTCACCCTGAGCTGGCTCTCTCTGCTATCTGCGAAAAATAGCTCCTTCCAAAACTTGTCCAGGAGAATCCAGGAGTCCCACAGAGCTCTATTTTTGGTCCCGTACATCTTTCTCAGTGCTGCTGCTTACTAAGGACTGTTATAAATGCACTTAGTCTCAACATTATTATACTGATGCCTCACACATACCTTCTATTTATACCTGCTGACTTACAGCAGAGCTCCTCTCCTGCATTTCAGCTCGTGTCTTTGTCCACAGGACCACATTGGCTTCCTGAGAAGGAACCTCTTCATATAAAAATGTCACAGTCATACTGTCGTCGGAGTCTTAGATTTATGCCGAAACATTTTTCGCAGATACATGTGATGAATTTGGTCCAACCTACCATGAACCACACAATGCACCTGATTCAGGCCTCGCTGTAATTTTCAGTGACTTTCCCATCGCGGGTCTTCCTACATACCCCATTAGGACATGGCAAGCCTCACGTCTGGTCTTCAAAAGGCCGCGCTCTGCGTTTGCCGTGCTCAGCTCACCCCTGGCACTCAGTCAGGCTGACTCACACACGCAAGCTGCATTTGAAGGCTCCGCTTCTAGCTTCCGCAAACGGCGCTGCTTCTTCATATCTGCCCAGTGCTCCAGGCTTTCACAGAGGCACATCTGACACCACTGTCCTCTGTCCGCTGCTCTGATCTAAAAATGGCCGCATCGCTGAAAGGTTTGGACACCCTCCGGTGAGCAAAAGCGTACGATCACCTAATAGTCCAGCACGTGCCACAAAAGCGCCACAAAGCAAACATCGCGGGGGCCAATAATTGAATGGCGGCGCCATCAACAAATCAACTCTGTAAATAAGGAAATTAAAAACCTCTCTCAGATTGCTGTCAATGAGGGAGAATTACATCCCACTCAGTTAAGGAAGCCCTTGCCCTTGTTTCTATACTTCATTAAGTTCAATTACAGGTTATTATGGCTGTTAAAGGCAGGGGGAAATGGCTCATTGAGGAAGTACGGCAGGCCGTCAATTAGGAGGCCAGATCATATTACCGTAGTGATGGGCACGTCCGCTTTGGGGGCGATTCATTTAGCGCGGTACTTTCAGAGGGACAGCAGAGACCACCTCCCATTTCCATTGTTCAGGCCTTCCTGTGACATTCAGCCATTTAAAAGACTAAATAAAGTACCCAACCCAATATATAGATGTATATCTATACATCTATAACCATATATATATTCAAATTAGTATAAACCAATAAACATCTGTCATCTTCTTCGTAAACAGGTTCACCCCCCCCCCGCCAAGAATCCTATTTTCTCCTCTCCCTCCAAGAATAAGTATGGATTACGGGATCATATGACAGGGGGGGGCGGGGGGTAAGCTCATTCATCGTATTGCAGTTCATATCTGTCTGGGCGCACTCCGGAGCTGAGAGAAGGAAGTTCTCCGGAATGACACATCAGCAAAAAAATAAAAAAGAAAAGCGCTCCTTCATCTCAGGGCCGGATCAGCGCCGCGTGCCGCACAGGAGCCGGGGGGGGGGGTCTGCCTCCCCCCTCGCGCCGCAGCGTTTGCCGGAGCTGTCTCCGGTGCTCCTCTGATCGATACTTACAGGACACTTATTGAGAAACAAAAGGGAAGCAGGACTGGCTCTCTGTGTTTTGCCGAGTCAGCGGGAGCTAAAGGCCACATCAAATGTGCCTCTCCGATGACATCAATTAACATCCCCTAACCGTAAACACTCGCCATTCCAGCACCTCCACAGAGGTCAAAGACGAGTGGGGTATCGGTTAAATGCCGGTGTGCCGCCGACCAAAATAATCACCCCTAGGAGTCAAAGACCTCATGCTAAACACCTAATAGAAATGGCCCCCTCATCCCTCACCGGCAAATGTAAATTTGGCAGCAAAGACTTTTAAAATTCAGGTGTATCTTTCCAAAATGCAGAATGAGACAGTGCTTACTTCAGGTCAGCCGAGAGATTTTTACACTCAAGGTCAGCTCAAGATAAGCAGAGCCGGAAAAAGATGCTGCCGTTTAGAGTTGCATCGACTGATCCAAAAATAATCAGTAAATGTTAAACAGTATGAATGAGGCAGTTTTCATATGCAGTACTGTTGTATCACAACTGCTCTCAAATACCTTCCTGATTATTCTGTATCTGTAATGGATCTGCAATGATGCAATGCCATTAAAACATTTTGTTTTTGAATAATTACAGAGGCATCTACCCACAAACAATCTTTCACAAACACGCCCAAACAACGTGATTCCCTTTATTTATGTACAGATTTCTCACAGTTATGTCCAGATGTTGTCCTCCGCACTGGCATAGCACTGGCATTTTCATCCGAAGCGGCATATAATTGACAGTGCGAGGTCAGCCAGTGTCCTTGGAGCAAGGGCCTTGCTCAAGGGCCCAACAGCAATATCACGCTATTGGCTGCTGATCTGAACCAACGACCTTCCAGTCCCAGGCACAGAGGTCTAACCCACAGAGCCACACACTGCCCTCAATGCTCGCTTTCATTTTCTTACCTTCGCAGTGTATTCTATCATAGGTCTTACATGTCCTGATTTAGCAGTTGGTAAAATGTTTCTCAAATAAAACTAGGCGACTTTCACATCTGAGGAACTAAGAGAGTCCCTGTTATATATTTCTGTATTTTCCCTCCTGTTTAAGGTCAGATACTGTGGTTGCTGTTCCCAGGGGTGTAGCTGGAGAATCTGGGCCCCTGCCAAGGCTCCTCCTGAACCTGGTAGGGTCTCCATGCCCCTCCGACACCCCTGGCTATTCCACATTCTGATGGCGATGGTGACCTTTGACCCCTCCCTCTTGTGCCCCTCTGCTCGATGTCATGCACCGGGGAGCTCTCCTACCTGGCAGGAACCTCGATGTTGGAGATGGCGTAGAAGTACTTATGGAGGTTCTCCCTCTGCACGTAGGTGCCGCCCAGCGAGGGCCGCAGCAGGCGCAGCCGCAGGCTGGTGAAGGTGAAGAAATCGCGAAGGCCTTTCATGCTCTCCATGCGCGTGTACAGGTTGTCCATGTTTTGTAGACGTGGCCCAGCGAAGATGCTGAAGCGCGTTCGCACCTCGAACAGCACGTTCTTGTCGTTCTTGGAGCCTACCCAGCGTGAGTACTGCTCTGTGCAGATGACCCGCGTCACGTTGGCTCCCGACAGGTCCTGCACCCGCTTGGGCAGCATACCGAAGGCGTCCAGGCAGTCGTCAGCGTAATACTGGTAAGGGTGCCACGTGCGCCCATTGTCCATCGACTTCTCCAGCACCATGACGGTGGGCCGGCCGTACTCAAACGTGATCTGCACGTCGTCCGTCAGCTCCAGGCTCTTGTTCCAGGACAGCGAGATGTTAGCCAGCAGAGGTTCGGGGTATCGGCTCCACGTGATGGTCTGCCAGTAGGTGATCAGGCCGAAGGGCTCGCGGTCCTGCATTAGTTGCGGCGGATGTGCCAGGTCTGGGTTCGAAGCGTCGCATTCATCGCTGCACAGGTATGGATTCTCCTGCAGACACCAAGGTGGGAGAGACAGCAGATAACACTGACTCATTTATCTGACACTTTTATCCAAATCGATTTAAAGTCCAGGGATACGTTACAATTTATGTATGCTACCTGGGACTTGAACCCACGCTCTACCCCATACCCTTCCCTCGACTCAACCCTGTACAGTTAGTGGTGACTCGCTCCAATTCAGCCACCAGGCACCAGCACAGCTGAGCAGCATTAGGGCACTGAGCCCCAGCCGAGGCGCGGCAGCACGCATAAGCCCCTTCCGGTGCCCTGCACAGGATGCCCCTCGCGCCACGCGGCACACCCAGCGCCAGGCATAGCCAGTCCGCCGTCATGCGCTTCAGAAAGGGCAGCTTTCATTAATGAAACCATAAAAATAAGTTGCCATATGTCTCCTAAAAAAAGGGCAAGGCATTTGTAGACTGATCCTGCCCATTTACTGCTGCGGAGTGGGGGGAGGAGATTCTGCATAGTCTAGTAAAAAAAAAAACTGCAGCAGGCTCCCTGACCTACCTATCTCAACCCACCTTTCGCTTGTAAATGTTGCAGCTTTGGGTTAAATAAGTCCCCCCCCCCCCGCCTCAGTGACACTGGGGCATTACTGACCAATGCCTGGCCCCACCTTCACACCATCGTGAACCCTTAGGGTGACTTCCCAGAATTCTGCAGTCCTCCCCTCGGTGTGCACCGTGGGGCCAGCAGGACCCCCCCACCCCCCCCCCACACTCTGTAGCGGTACGTAGCATGCAAGCTCCTGGGGGTCGACGTTGTGCCAGCCAGGTCTGGGACACCAAAGCCCATTCGGCGATTATCTGTGCTGGAGTCCCATCGCCGCCGAGGCTGCTGGGTAGAGATTCCCAACCTACCCGCGGCTTGTCACGTCTCCCTGTGCAAAGACCTCCGGGCCGCGCGCAGACACCGCTAAACAACACCCAGCGCTAAGCCGACCCAAACAGCTGGCAGAACATCCCCGATTTGCTCCAAGTAACTCGGAAATACCTGTACTTCTGCGACTGTAGCCAACGTTTTCAGCAAAGTGCTACCTTTCTGAAACATGTAACACCAGCATTCATCACAGACGCTGCTATTCTGTGTTTTTCCATATCAGACCAGCATGTATGGTCAAAATCAAGCGTGACGTGATGCCGTAAGGTCACCAGCCATCCTCAGCGGAGGAGATCCCAGAGAGGGCGAGGACCCCCCCGGCCCGGACAGAAAAGCTACTGCCACACTGCATTAACCAGAGTGCATTACTGCATCCATTATGAGTTAGCCCTGCCGTTTTTGGTTACCAGGCGGCCTGTAACCCAGACACCATGTTTAATCCCTTTATGTGGGGGGGGGGGGGGGATGGGCAGACGGGTTTTAGTGCAGCGTTATGAGAGCCTTTATAGCCATCTCCTCAGAGCTCTAATGGTCCATAACGGCATAAAAGTATAAACACCATAATTAACCGTACGTTCAGCAAATTGACCCTGTGTCTAATGCATTTGCTTAGTCACTCACCCGCACCATTCACAACCAGTGCTTAAATTACCATTCCCACACATTTTCCCTTTTTTCCATCACATCATTGCTGTCACAGTTCCCGGCGTGGACTCGCTGAATCTCAAGGCACGGATCTTTTCCCCTGGCCCTTCTGACGCATGCTCAATTAGCATTTCACTGCATGAAACACATTCTCTGACATGGCTGCTGTCTTAAAAAGGCAATAGCCTTACTGTGTACTTTCATGGCCGTCCAGTCATCACGAGAACATAAATGGACTGGATGGGCACTCTCTCCTAGAGGGGGGTGGGGGGGACAGGGCGCGTCTGAGAGCCCTTTGTGGGCTCAGTACCAGCGCAAGTGCTGCAGCAACAAAACAGTGGACCAGTGTCCATTCACATCTTAATTGAAGCTCTCGTTCTGAGGCGAGCGGAGATAGAGGCTCGTGTGCCGGCTTCTGTGGAGTGGACAGACGAGAGGGCAGGCCGGGATCA
>JAODJU010000119.1:15999109-16011810 GCA_026776725.1 Gnathonemus echidnorhynchus
GGACTCCCAGCCTGAACGACGTCGAGCCCAGATCAGCCGGGCTGGGCGGAGAAACTGATACTGTCCACTCTGCGAGAAGCGGACGGAGAGGAAATGGGGGGCGGGGGGGGGGGGTTTGCCTGGCACCAGCGAAAACCTTCAGTGTCATAAAGTCACCCTGCACCTGACCGAAATGCCGCTGATACGCTCCAGTGTCTGTCTGCTTATTTTTCAATATCCATCTTTTTTTTGTCAGTGAATTCTTTCATCTCAAGCTCAAGTCAATAGGGATAATGCAAAGATTCCTGCCAGGAACCAACCAATGACCACGTACACAGCATCAGTGAGAGAACCGGGCTTCACAAAGGTAGAGAGTGTGTGATCATGTAAAGCAGGGGTACTGTAAAGTTGGGGGGGGGGGATTCCAAGGGCCTCTTAGCGACAGGGGCCCAAGAAATTTGGAACATAATTTGATTGGTTGGGTTGGGGCCCCAATATGAAATGTCCCAAAATCTCTAGCGGTGCTCCAGAGTTAAAGCATGTTGTGGTTTCTGCTGCCTCTTTATACAGGACAGTTATGGTTCCCCCTGAAGGGCGTCAGCATGTGCAGACCTGAAAGAGCAGGAGAGAGAGACCGCCGTAGTGGGGCAGGGCACTGGGAGCGAGTGTCCTGTGCTGGGGCCTGGGGGGGTTCGCGCCCGCGTTGCCCTAGTGAGCCAGCTCCCACTGCGGCCCCCGCTCTGTTAATTACAGTGAAGGAAGCCCCCCCTTGGGGAGACCCGGTGACACAGCAGCTGATGCCGAACAAATTCAGCGTGAAACAGCATCCCGGCTTCGCTGGGGAGCAAATGAGTGGGGCGGGGGGCGGGGCTTCAGGAGGTGCAGCGTCTGATTGGCTCAGCGAGCCAAGGCCTGAAGAGCCAACTGTGACTAAATCAACAGACCTATTTCAACACAATAGCTAAGCCTACTTATGAATGAAGACTCCAGGAATACAGTTACACTTAAAAATGGCACTACACACAAATGGCATTAGGCATGCAATATAATAATACAAGATCCGAACCCAGGGGCTTTAATAATGACCTAATTTAAAATAGAGTGTTATCTGTCAAATTGATTCTATTATAATTAAAAAGTTACTTAGCATTACAATTTATCGCCAGTGTATTAATGTTTAAAATATTAAAATGTGAGGATTCACATTAATTTTGTTGATTTGTGTTATTAGTGCATGAATCGATTCAGGCCAGAAAGGCGCCGCACTGCTTTCGAGAAGCAGAGTCGCGATACAGGCTCGACGCGGATCACAGAGTGACGGCGAGCATGTGAAGGGTCTCCCACGAGCAGCAATCCGTAAAAACACAGACGGTGATTAATGACTATGGGCAAAGCCATACAAGGCACAAAAAAGGGAACATGGGGACGGGGGTAGGAAAGAGTTACACTCAAATCTCATGGCCAACATTTTATACATCACTAATGTTCCGTGATGTCACCAACATCGAGAAAGGGAAGAGCACCTCGATTCCCATCCAGGGCCCAGTGTGAGTCAGCTTTCACAGCACTGGAGTGTTTAAGTACCTAAATCAACTGACCAGTTCATCTATCAATTGCTGCCAGCAAATTACAAATAACTAGAAAACTTATATGCAGTGTGTCAATTGAACATCCCTCATTTATGGACGGAAAAATAACCACAAACCATTTGTGAGTGGGCTTGGTGTACTTAACTAGCAGATAGCCTACAAACGAAATCCACAGATAATTACCAGCTGCTCTTCCCCTCACATGTGCCAGTCTTCCACTGCGCCGTTACTCTCCTGGCTATTTATAGTACAGGCTGTTTTTTCCCCATTTGTTTTTTTTTTTGCCAGTTTCACACGGCCAGCTTCACAGTGGAGCGCGGAGAGGTCCTCACACACCCCTCTCGTCACGAGACGCTCGCGGGGAGGGTCCTTCCCCATTCTCACGAGCCGACTGACAGAGGTGCAAACGGCGGCGCGCCGGCCATCGTCCCGTGCATGCGCCGAGCGCGCATCGAGGCGGTCCGTTTTATCTCTTTCTCTCTCACTTTTTTTTTTTTTGCTTAGCAAAGCTGTGATCTTCCCTCCCCTCCCCCGTCGTTAGCTGTCGCTCGGCGCGCTCCTGACTGCGGCAGCGGAGGAAACCGTCCGCGGCAAAACAGAAAGTGCGGCACGGGAAAAAAAATTAATAAAATATAAAAATGCCACCCTTTCCCCAGAGTGGGCAAAGAGGAGCTCAGCCTGGCTCTGAATCATTGATGAGGCATGGAGTGTTTCTCCCACAAAAAGGGCAGCTGTAATACGTACAGGACAGAGGCCTGTCGGGGAAAAAGACCTCAATCTAGAAATTAACCATAGTAATAAGCTTAACATAAGCACAAAAAATGTGGATGGTTATACATCTTTTAAGACAATGCATTGAAATCATAATAACGAATAGCAATATTAATTGCAGTAAGGGTGTTATTGAAAGTATTCTTACGTACAAACCCGCACAAAGGAGGTACTAATTAGGACACGCGTGTTGAGGGATTGGTGTGTCAGCCAGGGATATCCAAACGTTTGTCTGATGGTTCGCTCTTCCTCAGCAGCTTAAATGGTCCGCCCCCCCTTTTAGGCTCCCATCTGCACATGGCCAGACTGCTGCACACTGCTTTCAACCATTCCAACTTTTTAAAAATCTTAACGTGCAAACGCCGTCATTCGAATACTTTAATTGGGAATACTTGTAGAACTTTCCAGGCCAAGCTATAAGAAGGCCAGTAGTCATTTTAGCATTTGCTGTATTTTTCGTACACAAGGCTTTTTACAAATATCAGCATTTTTTTTTTGCTTTTTATAATAAACAAACAATAAAGCACCCTTTGAATTTACTTGAGCTAAAAGGGAGAAGAAGGCCTGCTTCTTTCTAAATAATTCATTTGCTTTTATCTGAACTGACTTACGTTGGTGACGAGTTTACCCACTATATGTAACATAGCTGAATATTAATATTTTATCTGAAGCTCTTCAGATTAAATCCACCCTAGAAATACAGGGACTAGACCCAGCAAACTTTTGATCACACGAGGCCAAGTCCTGAAACACTATGCTATTCTATCTGCTGCACCTATTGTTTCTGGTGCAGCCTAACAAACTGCTTCTTCACCACATGGTTGCTTTCCCCACTGCGTAATTATCTACGCTTGGTGAACAGTTAAACACATCCAGAGTAAATCCCTGTTCTGGCAGGCCTTCTGTCTACCTCCATCACAATGCTGTGTGATGTCAGAGCCTACCCCATCATCTGCTGTAAACAGAACACCCCCAAGTTCATTATCAACTTTAAATAAAGGTAATAAAACCAAGTTGCAGAGCTCGTTATCTCAGCATGGAAGAAAGTCAGTTATCATACAATTAACTCATTGCCTAGGGTCCCACCATTGACTCTTAATAACCTTCCCAAGTTCACACCAACCCTTCTGGGCCACATCCATCCATCCATTGAACATCTAGGCCTGTTTGCTGGCTATTTGTTGTGTATGGTGTAATGGAAACTCATCAGCTAAGTGCCAATGTTATGTTGAAGAACCTTTTATTCATTAATAAGTCATAAACAGCTTAACGCCTGTTTTTATTACCATGGTTGTGTTTTGTTTCAATTTCACGTAAATTTTGCGGAAACCGCGGTCGATCTTCAAACCAACATCAGCTTAACGTACATATAAAAAAACGAAAAGAAAGACAGTTGCCCTCGTTAAAACAGCTCATGTTTATGTGTACGATTAAAAAAAAAGCCACGTCATTCGGCCACTGGCATAATTCCTGAGCCGCATGTCAGTCTGCGCCAAATCCCGATCAGACGAAGCTGTGCTTGGCTTTCAGTTCAGCCCTCAATCCGGTCAATCCTTAAACGCCACATCTCCCCATCCGTAGGATTTATTAATTGTTGTGAGAGTTTCATTGCATTAATTGCACACATTATATTTCTTTTCTTATTATTTTCAAGAATTCACAAAAACTAATGCATTGCTACAATATACAATGATGGTGAACAATTGCGACAATTAATAGAAAACATTCACTCAAGCCATACTTACCAGCGTGCAGAATCTTTCAGGCGGGTTTCCGCAAGTAATGCCCGGCGGTTCCACCTTGATTTTCATGTATTCCCTCATGGACATCGGCTTGGGTTGGCAGGCGTAAAACTCCCATATTGGGCCGTCGTCCGTGCTCACCAGGGACTTACATATGTCGTACTGGCCCAGAGTCAATGCAATAAACCGCAGGAAAAATACGACCTGTCGGAGCATGGCCAGTGACTGAAGCCACGACACAGTCCGACACCGAGAATCCGGAAAGTTGTGAGCGGAGCCACTGCAGGCGGGGGGTCGATCAGCATGAAATCAGGCCGGCACACATGGTGAGAAGTCCGGTTATTTCCGGAGGAAAATATTTGCCTTATTTCAGATATGGAAATAATTTTGGAGGGGTGAAAAGATGTTTAAACCACAAACAAATTGGAGTAGGCCTAAATAATTTGGGATGTATAAGTAAACCTGCACATATGTTTATATTTATACTGTATATACGATTTTCATGAAATTTTGTAAGAGTTACAGAGAGGTCTCCGGCGCTTTGATCACAGCAGATGATAGGAGAATTATTTCAATCTGAAAATGAACTCCGCTGCACACACATACCAAATCCATTACCGTGTCAGTGCCGCACTAGGTGGAGTCTGGAAGCCGACAGGTGTAAATATTTCACGTTTGCTTCCCGACCAGGCGAATAAACGTTTCAGGTAGCAGTTGGCAGGACAGTTACATTTTCGAGCTGACCCACAGATAAGCTGCGTCCGTTTACTTCATTTGTTTACTTCTGTCATTTTCTTGCAAGCTGACAAAACAAAGAAAAAAAAAGACATTGTCAGTGACTTTTCAGCCCAGAAAAAGTAATGTCTAATCATTTAAATATAGCATAGCTGACAGAAACATACGCTCAAAGTAGTTTCAGCTGTCGGCTTTGCCTTATTTTACATCAAATAGTGTTTATTTTGCAACTAAGAAGTGAATATAAATTTAACACACCACAACACGGCATGACAGGCCTTATTAACGAAATTTAATCAACTATGCAAAGTAAATTTGCGCGTGTGGATCAGCACTGCGCATGCATTCGGAGTAGGGAGGCTCAGCGTTGTTTGCAAACTTTTATTTACTTTAATCTATATTTATGTAGATCAAGACACCAATATGGCTATTAAATAAAATATTCATATATTCCCATATATAATGCATAACATGTCATTTCTATTGCTTTGTCAACACATAATTATTCACCCATTCAATCGTCCATTCTCATGTTGTGTGAGGGGAGCGACTATTATGTTGCATAATACACAGTTAGAAGCACTTAAGTGCTTTATGTTTTTAGGGGATACACAAGCAATTTTTTCAGCGTTAATAAAACTCAGGAGTCGCTTCCCGGTCTGATGTTATGTGGGGTACAACAGATTTTGAATTGTAATTGCCTCTCTGTTACTAAACAACCGGGACTGTACAGTACGTCATGCATCCTGATAGGAGAAGTGTTAAAATTGCAGCGATTCTTATGAATATGAAGAACTTCCCGGAAAAACACAGACATTATTCTTCTTAACGGGAGCATTAAGCCTGATCCGATGCGTTAATATCATATAGAGTAAGCTGCCAGTGGCCGTAGTGCGCATGATTTGTGGGCACCGACTTCCTGGCTTGTTAAACTCTTGGGTGTGTGTTGCGGAGCAGTTGCCACAGCGCTAATAGACATTACTTTATATTCATTATGGAAGTGTTAAGGCGATGACAGGAGCATTATGATAGTGCCACGTGGGAAATTTAGCGCACTTCTCGGGTCTGCGATCTGTTAATACATTGCACCGCTACATTGAACATTTTAAAGCTAAAACGTGCATAACTTATAAGCAAATCTTAAAAACGGCAGGCCGATATACTCCGTACTGTACATCCAGCTGTGAGAAAATGGAACTTTACTTCTCTCGTTTTTCGCTACGGCGTATTTTTCCTGCACAAATTCATGTTGCAGAAATCAGTTTCGGCAGTCACCTGAATACTCACCGAGTGTTTGCGCCGATACGGTACGCGTTATATTCCATCATATGCGCAGCCCTTCCCTTCAGCGTCCCAGCTAAACGAAACAGAAGCCAACTCAACTCCTCTGCATGGGCTGCTCTTCTCCCCTTGCTTTACGCTTCTGTTCGGTACTTTTTATTATCGCTGAAAATGGAGGTACGGCACGGTGTCCTAGATAAAAGAATGCAAATTCCAGTGTTAAAGATTATCATAAGTGGAAATGTTTACTTTTTTGTCGATGACTCTTGTCATCTCCTACTTGTCAGCCCACTTTACTAGATCGCATTTGCCCTGCAAGCTCAAGGGCAGATAGAAAAAGCTTCATGGAAATTCTTCCTCCCGTCGCTCCCCTCTTCTCTCCCTCCTCCCATCCCTCTATCTCTCTCCCTCCCTCTCTCTCTCTCTCTCTCTCTCTCTCTGTTTTCCTCTCTCTCTCTCTCTTTGGTCCGCTCTCCCTCCCATTCGCTCTCTCCAAGTTAATACTGTCGTTAAATCTCTTTTTCCATCTCTCTCAATCACAATCTGAGCTTTTATCTCTATGCCTGATCCGGGTTGCGCAACTTCCTTCCTCCAGCTTGAAACTGAACCATCCCACAAGCCGATCGGGATGCGCTACTTAAAGGAGCAGCTGGAGAGGAACAATTGTAAAGACCTGAGGAAATATCCGCGCACGCAGAAGACGGTGGCGACGCCGATAAGCGGTTTAGCAGCGCAAAGAATTTCAGCTTAAAACCTGCCCCCGATCGCGCTGCGCACATTCTTTAACAGACATTTCTATCAGTTTTCAATAGGTCATTCTTTGGATTTACATAAGAGAATTGGTTTTGCTTAATACATCTGGATTTGTAATATATTAACACGCTCCGGCGTGTAGAGGCGGAATTAATTTTTGAACTTTGTGTGTAAGGAAACGTTTCCATATATTCTAAATATCTTTTGTCTTGTATGCCTGTAGTGTCCAGTATGACAGTGGCCATGACTCGTAAGACATATAAGTTAAGGACTTTTGTAGCCTATATATATAGCCTACCTTTATTAATTTTACGGATATGGTTTTCAAAAAGCACATTGCAGGACTGTTAGTAGAGTGATATTTTTGGCGTAAATAACTGAATAAAAGAAACTACGCAGTATGGTGCCTCAAACCGTGTCCAACAGTTGCATTTCGCAGTGGGTATAAACTATACGACCTGCGTATTTAAAATCTGATTTTCGCAGTTTAATTCATGTGTATTTTAGAAAGATATAAACTTATAATATTCCGTGTCACGCCTCGTCGCAAAGAAAAATAGGCTATTTCTCTTCTTGTAATGCGCGTTGTTTCAGAATTCGGACTTTCTTGGCAAACATTTCACCCGGAGCAGCAACAAGTTACTAAAATGCTGAAACTTTCCCAAACGAACCCGTCACCTATGATGACACATAGGGGCAAAGCAGGTGACAGAAGAAGGGGCTGCACATGAGCAAACCGAACGTAACCTTTATTCCGAGCGGGCGTTGAGAGCTGTCCTTGGTGCGGATTCAGCTGAGTCTTGGCAAGTTCTAGACTTGGCTGCCTGAATTCTGTTTTTCAGTCTGAAATTATTAATGAAACGTATACGCCAGAATGCTACTGACATGAAAGAAAACCTCCATTCTCTATAAATACCTTATTCTCTGTGATGAATGAATACACTATTCATAGAATATTGTAATATGATCCAACTGAACCTGAAACTAAAGTCGCAAAAAAAGGCAATAGCGCGTGGTTTAACATTCATCATATTTCATTTGTTCATTGAATCTGTGCAGTCTTTAACATAATTCGCCGCCGTCTAAATGACAATTTAATCGATTCAATGAAAGACCTAAAGCTAAAGTGGTAAGTTAAAATCAATAAAAAATTTAAATAGTCGTGTAATTTCTAACGGAAGGTCCTGCGCTACAGACACAAATTCGTTATTGATTTAAACCTATCGATTTAGTTTTTTAGCAAATCAACTCTATAGCAGCACAGGCAAAATACCAATTTTAAACCACGTGGTCAGTAGGGAAACAACCTAAAGGCAAATAAAAAGCGGACTTTCTCCTGACATGGCGCGCGATGTTTGCTCTTTCTTTTGGCCACCATGGTGATATTTTAGTTGAGATATTTTCTGTATGTTCTGATGTTGTTGTTCTAATGTTCTAATTATCTGTTAACAAATTGATTCATTGGGTAGGCTAATATATGACTGATAATTTGTTGTCTTCGTGTAGATGAATGCATGTGGGATATAATGCTTTTAACATGCTTTTAATAAGTTGTGAGCTGGAGGCCCGTTTGTGATTTGTGCACTGCTGCCTAATGCTCTTAATATCCTAATATGAATGACACCTTTTATTTACTTAAACCGTTCAAAATGTGCATCAGATTCGTTATATATGCACTCACGACAATAATATAACAAGACGTATGCCCGACATTTTTAGAAAAAAAAACAAACAAAAATCAGTTAAGGTTCCGGACTCAACTTACTGTTCAGCTCTGTCGATTTTGGTTCTGTTTGGTTCTGTTTGATGTATTCTGTTAATTTTTCGTGAGGTTATGTGAACAACGCAGCAATGGAATAAGTTAAACAAATCACCATAGAACAAGCAGTAGAATGGCATGCTGGTCACTTTGAAAATTAAGGACTAGTACAAATATAAAGAACAATATTCTACTCAATATCATAAAATATGATGTGACAAGAAAGAACGATTCATTATACCCAGAGAGGGCAGCCATCACAACGTTAAATATAGAATTCTGACATCGACAGAGGACCAGCCATTTAAAAAAATGTTTTGCTTTTTCTTCCGTTTCGTTCCCATCTCATACACATTTACTCTTGGCATATGATTTTGTAGTGTTCCACGGCACTTGCAAAAAAACTCATTGATATGATATGAGTACGCTTGATTGATATGATATGACTATATGAAGTTAATATTTTGTGTGGAGAATTACAGATTAATGTGATCAATTCAGGTGTAGTTAAGAGATAATAATGTGAGTTATGAGATAATACAATTTATACTGTAGAATATTAACTGATGAAAGCCATCTATATATTTTTTAAATCACTAAATACTTTTCCAGTCGCTGTATTAAATAATTAACACATGCAATGCGCGTTTGACCCAGTTACTAGAATTTTCAGCCGCACACATTGCTGCTGATAATTATATGACTATTATGTCAACCTAAACCAAACAGACTGTATGTTTAAGTACAAATGACTGTTTTGCCTCGAAGTGCTGCTCTATGTAATTAGAGTAATCAGAATTCTTTTTACTGCAATTCGCAGTGTAATGATGATGACGGAGGTTCCAAGAAACTTGATTTTGTAGCGATAACAGAGCGCTGTTAAACTAATCAATAGCTTGTCCTCAGACACCACTTTCTTTGTAAGTGTCCCTTGGACCGACTTAACCCTTCCGACGATTACTGGCGCTACTGCTACTGTATGTCTAAAGACTTTAGTAAAGCAGACATAGGCATCCTTAGGTCCGGTCACTTGGGGCTATTTTTAGCCGAGCCCCGAGTATTTTAGCTCCGATGCCAATCTTCCTTCAAAAACAAAAAAGTCAAGTCCCAGGTAAACTGGACTTAGCCCCTGATCTTTTCAATAGCTAGAAACTTCCCTGACCCGGATATAACACAACAGGCTATAGTGTCACTGTTCAGTATGTCTTTCGTTTGGTTGATTGAACGCGGGCAAAGTTGGGATTGGAAATATTTTGATTCATATACTTTTAAAGCTTTCAATTGCGATTGCCAGCTCCTAGTGCCATCGATCATCACAACAGCTTTCAAAATAAAGATATATATTCAGGTGTGATATTCTTGCGGTCTCCTCTTAATGATTATACTTTTGAGTGCTGCTCGTCTATTTTAACCACTTGCCATATGTTTCCCGTCGCTTCGCTCCCAACCCTGCCAACGTTTCTGTTGTCATTGCGAGAAAAAATGCATACGTCACTCCATAATCACGAAATATTAAGCAGAAAAACAAAACGAGCGAGTGGCGTTCCGTAACACCGGTATTAGTCCTTCAGGAGAATGGGTTGTACAGTTTACCAGCAAAGTAAGCTGTCTTTTACCAAGGAAACTCTTCATTTGAAATGAAATGGTTAATAGCCTACGCTGGGAGAAAAAAAAAATATATATATATATATATATATATTTAAAAATGTGTGTAACATAAATTGTATAAAGAAATGTAAAAGCGAATAAAGATTCTGGTGGAATTTAATTAAAATAAACAGGTAAGTGGCACTCATAATAATTTCTGTAATCTTTTGAATCTTGCTGTTCAGCTCATAGCCAGGCATGAACAGCCACGTGTTCGGGGATGTGCACGGTGACCAAATAATTGATTCCACATTAATTTTCATGTAGTGAGCAGAAACAGTAAGACACTGCGGCACTAAAGCCGTGGACAATAGTGCTTCATACCTGCATTCGAATACGAGGCCGTTGATATATCAAGGCTGTATAGGGTGCATATTGCTCCTTTTTTTCTGAAAATCTAGTACTTGGGCAAAAAAGCAAGTTGTGTCTTAGAACACAAATTTTGAAGAAAATGCTGACACAAACAATAATAGAACCCATCCACTCATCCATCCGTCTAACCATCATGGTGAAGCTGGACTCTATCCCGGGAAACTCTGGGCGTGAGTTAGTGGGAAGAATGCCAGTCAATCACAGGGCACACACACACATACAGAGATACACACACAGAGATACACACACACAGACATGCTTACACCAATACACACACACACACAGACATGCTTACACCAATACACACATAGACACACACAGATACACACACAGGCATGCTTACACCAATACACACATAGATACACACACACACAGATACACACACACACAAACATGCTTACACCAATACACACACACAGATACACACACACAGACATGCTTACACCAATACACACACACACACAGATACACACACTTACACCACTACATACTCATACACACACAAATGCACATGCACAAAACAGCACAAACACACGCACACACATACTGCAGATTATGTTTATGTTCATTTGTGGGGGACCAAATGTCCCCCACAATGTAATAAAAACCTGTTTTTGGGGTCCCCACAAAGATCTGTGAATGCAATCAGAAACCCAAAAATGCCAAAAGTCTCATTTTTTGTTTGGTTATTGATGGTTAAGGTTAAGGCTGATTAGGGGTTAAGCTCGTCATGGTAGGATTAGAGTTTTCCCCATAGAAATGAATGGAGAGTCCCCACAAAGATATAATTACAAACCTGTGTGTGTAATGCAGATATGCAGGTAATGCATATCATACCAAGCTTGGCCAGTTTGCCTACGGAGTCTTTGTTGCAAAAGTAAGAAAGTCAGAGATAGGAAGTCTGTAACAGGAAATGTGCCTAAGCTGACTAGTTACTTTACCACAAACAATAAAATGCATGATGAGAGTGCAGCAAATATACAAATGCCACTTACCTGGGAGCCCTACGTGATTTTTTTTGTGTGGGGCCCCTAAAAGCAAGAGCCCTCCCCTCTCTGGCTACGTGAGATGATAACATCGCTCGTCCTCAACGGAAGCCTCAGTCGAATTGCCTCAATCATGTTCTTCACCTCTTCTTATTTTGTTGGACGACAACATGGGAATTTAGTTTGCCTGTGCTATAAATCTCCAGATTCTTGTCCACTTCAAGTGTCCTGTCACCGTCGTAGCTGCCTGGCTTGCGAGCGCCAGTGTAAATGCTACTGAGTGACATTATCTTTGCGATTCTCACTGCCACTGCTGACCACCTAACTTTTATGCATTTGTTTGTCCGTTAATTTTCTAATTTATTTGTTTGTTTGACTAAAGTGCATTTGCAAAGTCCCCCCCCCCCCCCAATAAGTCAAACCATCACCATCATCTCCTTGAATTTGAAGGACGGAATGACGTGGGGTGGCAGGGAATGTAGCCAAGGGAGAATGTTCCTGAGTGACTGGTCTGCATGGGAAATCCAAAGCCCTGCTTATTTGACACGCCACTACATTATTTAGGCACTTGCAGGAAGCTTTTATACAAATGGACTTGCACATCTATCATGTTGGGTCCTTTTTCTTCAGGAATCACAGCAGCTTGGAAGCCCCTGGGACTTGACCTCCCAACCTTTTAGTTAAAAAGATAACGTTTTTTCATATAGTTACATATTAGCTACAGTGCCTTCCTCACTTAATTATGTGACTACTGAATAGCACGTTAAAACGACGAAAAAAAAACATTACTTTAAAAAACAACGTTAAAAAATGATGTTAAATAGACATTATAATGTTAAACGTACTGTAAAGTATGGCATTGGTAGTATAAAGACCATCTGAGTCTTTTTTTTTTTTACCTCTAAATGTGTTTAATTTTACGTGTTCATTCATTAGACCAGGTATTGAAATAAATTGAATTTCACTGCCCTGTGAAGTGAGCCGGAATACATGGTTTCTAATGGCTGGTTCCTCCGCTACTGAGAAAAAGAGACACTGTACATTCTCACTCCTCGGAGACCCCCTACCTCTGGTACACAAGTCGGGG
>JAODJU010000119.1:16013005-16023957 GCA_026776725.1 Gnathonemus echidnorhynchus
CCCCCACCACTGCCGCCTGCGCAGGTTGGAGAGGTTGGACCCTGTTAGGATATTAAAGCTCTACCCCACATCCACTTTCTGTGGGTATCGGAAAATGTCCATGAAGCTCTGCGACAGGATCGGGGTTCAGTCGTCCAGCTTCATTCTTGTCTACTATCAGGGTACCAGCTTACCAACTAGATGAGAATCCAACCTCTTTTTACACTTTCTGTTGAAAAACCTTTCAAACCATGAATTTTGCACAAGTTTTACAGCTTCCTGGATATTGGCCACAAATTTTCTTCATGACCAGACTTCTGTCAGTACCAGCCTTGCAACATCTTCTCATCCATTTTATGAATAACTTGAGCACAGACTTTTACATTTAAATAACTATAAAAAAAAAAAAAAGCAAATAATACACAAAGCAGTTTTTTCTGGAATGATGTTCCAAAATGTTGGACGGTTCTCCTGTCCAGCTTAGATTCACCTTCAGCTGGACAGTCTGACTTCCCTACATCCATGTGTAATGCTTGTATGCAATAGCCATAGATGTCTTGTCTAGAGACATGCTTTGTTCATTCTGTTCTTTGTGAAATCTGGATTTATGATGCTGATATTTAATCTTGACAACCTTTTCTGGTTTTGGAGACGGGAACCTGCTTGGGTTGGACATCACTGGGTAGTGCTTTGATTTACAAGGCTTTGGAAGAAAAAGCGCAGAACAGCTTAAAGATCCCTGAGATAGATATTTGTTCTGTTTTCTCCATGCTGACGGACAAACAGGCTCGATGGGTGTAATTCTAAATATGTGCTCATTTATTTCCTGTCACGTGTGCTTATTTTCTTCTTTTACCTTTGCGGTGCAACAAAAATGGTCTCACTCATTTCTGTTCAGGCGAAATAAATCAAAGTAAAACCGTTTCTTTAAAACCTGGACGCTACAAGCTGGAGAAACGTACGAAAGGTAGCCCAGGCCTGCTATTGGGACCAGCAAGATTTCTGATAGGAGGGGGCAGTGAGCCAGGCAGCCTGTTTTGCTTTGGGGGGGGGGGGGGGTAATAGGAGGTGCAAAGCACTTGTGCATAAATCAGTGTCGCGCAAGCGGGGCCCTGAGAAACAGAACGTGACCTTAAATGCCTGGCACCTGCTGAAGCTGCCCCCCCCCCCCCACCGACCCGTGGGCCCTTGCCAGAGCCAGGGGTGCTCTGTCTGCTTAATGGATCTGACATATTCTAAAGCAAGCAAAAGTGTCTCTCTGGATGGTGCTCATCTAGCATGGGTACATTACAGTGTCCTGGGGCAGCTGGGGGGGTGGGGGGGGGTTGCAGGCTTTAATTCTGTGCACACAGTCCCTCGGTTGGCTGTGCTGCGCTCTCACCTCATGGAATTCATGTTTAAATGAAACCTTAATCCCCCTTCCTGCTATGTGACAGGTAACCCCCATTTTTCCTTGGGTGGCCTGTGTTTACCTTTGCTGCAACACTTAGCTGTAAAACAGCCTTAAAGGGCTAAATGTTTTACAATATGGGCGCAAAAATAAAGTTTGACTAGACGCCACTGGTGGGTGGGGTGGTGGTGGTGGTGGCGGGGTGGTAAGGGCGGCCGCTCCATACCCCAGGATTGCAGCTCTTCTCTCTGTGGGTGCTGTGTGCATGTTCTAATGTGGCATTAAGTATCAGTCAAAAGTCTGGACACTCCTACCCATAGATGGGGTTATTTGTACCACTCTCTGAATTTTTGAATAATTATGAAGACATCAAAACTATAAAACAACATATATGGGATTATACACTGACCAAAAAGGCATTAAACAAAAAATGTGTGTGTGGGGGGGGGCTCTGTCTGTTTGGACTCAAAAGGTTGCTGGTTCAAATCCCATGGTCAGCAGAGTGATCCCATTGGGCCCTTGTGTAAGGTCCTTAACCCCAACTGCTCCAGGGACTGGCTGACCCTACTGTCTCCTCTAGGCCAGGTTCATGAGGTGGCCTCCTGGGATGCTTTTCCAGCCGTCCTGAAGGAGGTCCCACATATATGCTGAGCTCCCAGGGCCGCTTTTCCTTCACTTTCTGGTCAAACGCCACCAGAACTGTGTCTACTGTGTTTTGGTCAGGTGGCCAGGTCATGTGATGCGACGCTAACACTGTCCTTTGTAGGCGGCTTGGCGTGTCCAAACTCTTGACTTGTGCATGTTCTCCGAGGACTGAACTCCTGTCCAGGTTGTACCACAGCCACGTGCCTTGTGCTGCCTGGGATCGGCTCCAGGCCCCAACGACCTTGACTAAAATAAGTGGTTGAATTGGCAGCATTGATGAAAACTCAGATCTCTGTTATGCTGTTTTGCATTGTAAAGGAAAAACAAAATGCTGAATATTTAAAATATATGTAGAGTGTAGCTCTCCAGCTAATGGGTTAACTCTGTGAGAGGAGCTTCATCCTGCTTTTTGCTTGCCTGTAAATTATTGAAGGTCCTGGACGTGAGCTCTGTATTCGCAAGGAAGTTCTCTATTTATGTTTTGCGTCGAAGACAATTCATTGGGGTCTAATAGCTGGAGAATTTACTGGAGATCCCAAAAAGCAAATCGATCTTCAGTCTGGGCTTCCAAGCAACAAACAGGAGGTTGGATGGGACCTGTCTGCCCCCCCCCTCCCCCGATGCCGTATGTCGTGCTATTGATCAGGAAGGAATTAGGCGAATGGCAGTTTAGCTAAAATGCCATTGAATGGTAAGCAGTTTATGCGATAATGATGCTTAGATGTTATTTACACAGCAGTTATAAAACAGCACAGTGGGTGTGTTACTATATTGTGTGAGAGATGGACACACACACACAGGTTTGTACTAATATCTTTGTGGGGACTCGCCATTCATTTCTATGGGGAAAACTCTAATCCTATCATGACGAGCTTAACCCCTACCCAGCCCTAACCTTAACCATAAGTAAGCAAACAAAATATGAGACTTTTGGCATTTTTACTTGTTTGATCGCATTCTCAGATCTTTGTGGGGACCTGAAAAAGGGTCCCCACAACGTCAAAATAACAAGTTTTTATTACATCATGGTGGGGGACATTTGGTCCCCACAAAGTAACATAAACCTAATCCGCGCACACACACACACACACACATACACACACGGTTATTTCCAAACCATTGGTCCCCACAAAACTGACTCGATTTTTTTTTTCTCCTTCCGGAACCTTCTTTCTACGTAGCAGCTAAGATTCATGGGCTCCATCACATACCGTGAAGCTTGCCACACTTAAGATGTCAGCTGCAGGAAAGATGAAAGTGTCCCTGATTTGCCATTAACCCTGCAGAATGTTCAGTTAATTAATCAGGAGTGGGCCTCTACGAGTTGTACAGTTTCGCAATCAAAATGAGCCCAGATTTTGGACAAAATTGTCAGTGTTATTGCAGAAATACATACAGATGTGGGGAATCCCAACTCTCATGCGTCTGGTGTGACACTCATGCTTTCAGACTCTCACAGAAGAAATTTTATGAGAAATCTGTATTATTCCATTATAAACGTAAGATTAGCTACGTCAACAGCATTGAGGTAGTGTGCAAACCCTACAGACTATTTACAAGGTAATGAAACATACATGTAAATGTGAGTGCATGCGTTTGCAGACTTGTCTCGCATTTGAAAATCTCACTCCAGCCAGCTGACCGAAGTTGGCAATCCTGTAAATGCAAACAATTGACTGGTAGCTTTTTCCACTGCTAAGTGACTTATAAGGCCTTGGCTGATTAAAGCAACGAAAAGGAGCATCATTCAAACTCATTACAGCAGCAAGGCACCCAAACCGTTTTTATGAAGTAACACACCCTGGAGGATCCATTTAAGACAGACACTGACTTTGGACCAATTCTCCAGTCCAGCAGCGTTTAGTCTTTCCTCTTACCAGCCAATTTCACAGCATTGCCTCTTTTCAAGCTCTTCTTAACTTGCACAGGTACTGTAGGGAAAGCTGAGCATAATTGAATCCAAGTTGATTTTTGTTGCCCTCCTGCGTGTATGGGGGGTGGGGGAGGGGGTCATTAAGAGGGCGGTAATTAAGAAGCTCCAGGTCTGCAGGGGACAGGAGGAACGCTGGTGTTCCCCAGTAAGTGACGACTCCTGTCTTTACCTCCAGCCTGTGAGGTGACATGCAAAAAGCAACATTTATAGGCACAAAATAATTGGACCAGGTGGCACTTTTTTATTTGCTGTGCAACACAGAAAAAGCACATGAGCAGCTCAGTAATAGGTCCCAAGGCTCCAGATTTCTTCGTCTAAATTTTACATTGTCTAAACTTTCCTCGAACAACACCTTAATCAAACTGGCGCACTGCAGGCTGCAGAACTGGTTTCAGGGACATAATGAATAAAGAAGAGGACATGTAAAATCATGTGAATATGCAAAATTATCATCAGATTAAACAGCTCTTCTTACAATTAATTTCAGATGCAAGCCAACCTAATAACCAGTTTACATGAGTTTTATGCAAAAGGATGGTAGGTGTGGAAGCTGTATGTGTTGAGAGGATTTTAAATGTGAATCACAATTAATTCACCCCTGTTGTTCCATATATTGTGCAGCTGTACATGCAAAATTGTATTGATCTACCAATCGATCTATCGACCAATCAACTAATCAATCAGTCAACCAACCAACCAATCAGTCGATTTACTGAAATCCCTTTAACACCTGACTGCTATGATTCGGTCTTACATTTAATTCAGAATCCTGCAAAAAGCAATGAGTGTTCAGCCCAGCATCTTTGTCAATGGCTCAAAAGTTGTAGGGAATAAACAAAGTCAAATGTGTTTTTAATGTGTTATTTGGCCCGACTAAGAAAAAGACAGAGAAGACAGAGCACAGTGAAACACAAATAAACAATAATACATCAAGCACTCTGAAAGTTAACTCTCAGTCAGTGTATTTATATTCATGAACTGCAATCTTCCAATGCACTGCCAAAATAATTAACATGTAATCGGCGAAAATGCCTTAAAACATCATAATTCTGTGGTTACTTGTACATGCTGATTAATATCCTAGGTGTTAACATTGACACATTCTCGTATTTGTTGACATCTTTCTGAGTGAAATTCCTCTCTTGATTGTTACTTTCATTATTGGTGTTTGTGCCAAAGGGTAGCAACTGAATTATTTTAGGGAGTGTTGAATCCAAGTGGTCCAGGTGTTTTGCTTGATATACATATAATTTATATTTCCCAGTGTACATATGCAGATTTTACATATCTTGTTAATGCATTATCTTTTTTCTCCCTTGTTTAAAATAACTACAGTAACTGATAGAACATCATACAGACAGAACAGCATTCTTTGTTATGACATTCATATCAAGTTGTCCGTGTTAAAGTCGTTAAAAAGTGAGAAGGAAGCAGTGAGTATAACGACGACGGTAGCACTAATGAATCTACAATTGTGTGCAGAAAGCTGCCTTTTTATAAATGACAATAATTTGGAAAATTAAAGGGGAGTAACCTTCGTAAAATCTGTGACAAGATGGAGCTCCGTGGGATAAAGAGCAACTGATTAATGCATCATCACCATCACCACAAGTCTATTCTGGTTCAGTATTGAACCTCAGGCCTTAAAACTGTATACTGAACATGTTTTATGCTTTTTCTCATGTGAAATGGAATCAATAAATATTCCAGAAATATCCTCGTTCTGCTCTGTGGAGCAGGTTTACACTTTATCTCGCAGGTCAGATGTCCAGTCCCATCCCGATCGGTCATCCTAATGATTTTTTTGTTTGATTTAAAACAACTTTGTCCTTCGTGGTCTCATGGAGTGTGTATCTAGCCATGCTTTAAAAACCCTCACTGTCCTAATGACTAACAACTATTCTATCATGATACATAATGGTATCAAGGCAGCCATTACGATGGAAAGAAATTATTATTGTTTTATTTGTTGTTTTATGTCAGAGAGTATAGTATGATTTAATATATGGGATCAATATGAGTGGGGAATGCAGACATGGATATGCAGAAGCTGTTGGATAATATACCCTGTATCCAGTTATAATTGTGTCAGAAAGTGCTATACATGCGATCTGTAAATGGATGCTAAGCCACAGTAACCTGCTTATGTTTTTTTTTCATCTATGTATGTCTTATTGAATTTGGACTCGAAGCAGGTTGTGGTTTTACAAGTGGAGACCTCGGCACTTTGTGTGCTATTGACTGGGGAGACCATGTCCTCTGATTACTATTCAGGCCCACATAACGCAAACCTGCATTATTATAACACGAGAACCATCCAAGTCTATATTACTTCACCATTAAAAACAGTCCCCCCCACCCCACAGATGGTAACTTTTGATATTAGAGGCACCACATTGCCCAGGAGGATCAGTGTTTAAATGAGGGAAGTGTAATTTTTATAGGTTTGTCACATTACTGTCTCAGTTGCACACTGTAGCTCTTGTTGACATAGGGAGGATAAAAGCGGTGAATCAATAGCAGTCCTTCTACCATCGATCGCCCTGCTTGGCCCCAGCTTCTGCTAACTCCTGCCTGCTTCCAGTACCCTCATCCACTTGGGCATCCCAGTGCTGCTTTGTCGCGTCCTGGAGCATGGAAACGCGCGGCTGTGTCCCCTGCAGGGCCCGGCAAGGCCGGACGTGAAGAGCGCGTGCTACGCCACTGGTACCCGTTCTAGGTTGTGACATCTTCTTTCTTTCCGTCTTTCGGAAATCGCCAGTAACTGCAAGACTAAAACGTCTAGCTGGGTCCCTGAATGCATACGCGGTTTCCTCTCCTTCATAGAATTGTAGATAGAGATCTTCCAAAAGACTGGCCCCCACCCTACCTCCCCAGGAGTTTGCTGGTCAGCGTGAAGGTGCATCCTATGGTGTAGCCTCAGCTTTGGCTCCGCCTCCGCCGGCAGCGCCGCTTGTGCCTTGGACTCCCGGGGACCGCAGATTTGGCCGGTGCTCCGGCAAGCGCATTATCTGGCCGCGGTCCTCCTGCTCCGCAGCGCCGCCTGCCATCGGCTGGGATGCCGGGGGGCCGCAGGTACGACGGAGCAGCAGTTTCCCTCCGCCGAGCAGGTTGTGTCACCTGATGCAGCCTTCAGCCTGCGAGAGAGTGAGCGAGCGGCTGGCTAACGGAACACGTAGCATCAGAGGAGGTGTGTGCTTCCATTCACCCCTCCTGAGTTGGCAGGGGCGCCAAGTGATGGGGGGGAGACCTATAATGGGATTAATTGGCCATTACAGATTGGGAGGAAATGGGAAATAAGAGCTAACAGGTGCGATGATTATGCTTGCTGAGTTTGTAATCCTGTCCCTTGTCTCTTCAGAGCAGGGGAGGTTTATGAGTGTAGGACAAATGGCTCTGAATGTTGAGCTTTGCAGGACCACACAAGACCAATGTCTGGCTCTGAAGTGTCAGTGTCAGTGGGTCGCACTGCTGAATACCCAGGATCTGCGTGCGGAGGCTGGCTTGGGGGCAAACTGTTAGGTCCTGTAGGCTAACAGCAAACCCTCATGCATCTATCGTGTGCTGACGCACTCTGATTCATTATTATTCATCAACATCCTTATTGTCATCAATAACACCAAACACCTGTAAATTACTGGTGTGACTTAAGTTTTTATGTAGATTCATATATATGCAGTGGCGAGCAACAAGATATTGTTTCTACCAGCCAAATGAGTATTCCAGACGAGTACTCTGTGACTGTGACTCTTTATACTAAACTGGCTGGTAGAAACAAAATCTGGATTTGGTTCTGGACCTGAAATGCATTTTATTTATATATATATATATATCTGTATACCGTATATTTGTCTGTTTATTTGTGGATGGTTTGTGGCTCTTTGCCCATGAATAGAAGGTCATTGATTCACGACCAGTGGTTGGCAGAGTGATGTCACCATCAGCCCGTTCAGCTCTCTGATCCGCACTCCTATGTCGCTTTGGACAAAACACTATAAACAAACAACATATGATTCATATTTTACATACAGCACTAGTAATAGCAGAATAGAGTATAATCTAAATATGAATTATACAATAAGATGTGAAGCATTAGCGTATTCTCAGATACTCTTAATTCCGTAGCCCAGTATCTGACTTCTTGGGTAACATGAATAAAGTTCGCAAACTAATTGCAGTTACTTCGGGAAGCAGTGACGAGGCTCCGCTTCTGCGCCCTTCCTCCTGA
Source organism: Gnathonemus echidnorhynchus (assembly GCA_026776725.1). Classification (NCBI taxonomy): domain Eukaryota; kingdom Metazoa; phylum Chordata; class Actinopteri; order Osteoglossiformes; family Mormyridae; genus Gnathonemus; species Gnathonemus echidnorhynchus. The sequence continues at coordinate 16,021,181 of JAODJU010000119.1, forward strand.
TGTGTTTTCCCACACTCTGGGGCTCCAGCCCTGACTTAAAGTGGGATTAGCTGCCTTGCCTGCAGTATTGACAGCCCTGCCTTCTCCTCCGTGCTGACATAAGGCCTGCTTTTCTCTCTACAGACATCCGGCTAACGCCAAGCCAATCGATGTGTTTGTTTGGAAAGGCACAGACCTTTAGCAGGCTGCTCATTGGCAGGACCAAAGCACCTGACCCCTTTGCAGCCATAGGGTTGGTACAGTGGCCGCTGACCTCTAACCCCGCATGCAGGGGCTAATGAGCACTCGGTGACGTTAAGTGGCACCTTCAGCGAAGGTCATCTGGGTACTCGCTGCACTAGCTCCCTCCCTCTCTTTCTCCCCCCCCCTCCCTCTCTCTCTCTCTCTCCCCTTAGTTGCTTATGCCAAACCCCTTCGCATCATCGCTACTTCAGACAAGAAGAAACGGCTGCAGTCTCCACGGGGGGATCAATTAACAACTTTCGGAACTAATTGAGTTTGCAGATGATGTGCCTTAACTTGTTTGTTGTTTTCACTTTTTGTGCATCAATACATTTGTGAATAATGTAGTCGCCTCCCACTGTTATTTGCAGAATGGGTTTTTGTTTTTTGGTATCTTCCTGTTCCATTAAGCCTAAGGAAAATTATATGAATTTTACATAAATATGTACTCAGTTGCAATATAAGCAAAAAAAAGGTGTTACATGCAATCTTTTGCTAAGGGGTTGTCCTATATCAGATACATCCATCAGAGCCTTCAATTTCTATCTTGCAATGTTGATTTTTATGAGAATTAACAGATGTCCGTTGCCTATCCGTTTTGGAAAATTGACTCTAATGATGCAAGAGATGCAGATGGTCAAAGTTGACCCAAATGGGATTTGCTGGCACACACCCTACCCACACAGCCCATAATACACACGCACCTTGTGTTCATTACTATGAATATTTCCTCTACATCAGCCTGACCAGACATATGCCACGGATGATGTCTTGCATTTCTGCTGGTTTTCTATTGTGACCAGTTACTTCATTATGATGATGCTTGTGCTTGTGGAATGATAGCTGAAATTCAATGAGATCGATTTCCATTCTGGTATTTTTAATACAAGGAGACGCCTCTTCAGATTACATTTAGTGGACCTATTCAGAGGACGGTATGTTTGCATGAATTAAAGGTTTGCACAGGTTCTCTAGGTAAATTCCTGAACAGTAATCTGTACGTACTTGTATTTATAATTTGACTAACACTGAATGAAAAAGTATATATTACAGAAGGTAGATAATTACTAAGTTTTAATGGCCTATATAATGTGTATAGTAGGAGCTAAAGGGTAACGTAATCCATCCAAATTTCTCCAAGTCCATTATCTGACAACACTTTACACAAAGGGATCAGCATAAACGTCGCATAACACCCTCATACACAATGCATCATACCTTCATTAACAGTTAATAAAGATTCATAAATGATATATAGCTTATGAAGGTTTTATGAAGGTGTTATGTTAGTTTGTTATTTATAGCTAGCGAGTGCAGCAAAGTTTATTAATGATTTGTTATCAAGCCACATTTTCTGAGTAGTGATTTATGCCTGTGCTGAAAGAGATACAGGAAGGAATCATCTGTCCTCTCCAATGTTCACAGCATGTTTGATATTCAGAAGTAAAAGACAAATATGTCAGACTTTACTTAATTAATATTCAGATTACAGATGTCCAGTTTACAGATAATGTAACTTGAAGCTTGTGAACAGAAGAATATTAACACTGCAGCAAATAACAGACATACACATACTGAGAGTCATAAGCATGAAACTGTAACTCTAGATCGGGGGGGGGGGGGCAATCTTACCTGCAAAGGGCCGGTGCAGGTTTTTGGGATAACCTGTACTGTAGGTCAGCTGCTCAAACCCAGGTGTGAGGATGCTTCAGTCAATCAGTCCTCTAATTAGTAATCTAATTTGGGAGTTGCAGCCAAAACCCGCATACACACCGGCCCTTTTGGAATAAGATGTACTTAAGAACTATATAATAAACTATAATTTATGGATAAAAAAGGGAAATAGTTTTTCTATTATTTACAGCAACAGAAAAAGAACAGGCTGCAAAATGCAGAACAGCATGCGCCGTAACGTACAAGTTCTGTGCAGATAAATGTGCATGGGGCCAGATATAGTGTCACGCTGCCTGTGACTACAGCACTGGTGCCAACCCATCGCAGGGCACACTTACACCATATACCACACAGACGTAGTTGTATTAATTAAACCTTTTTAACAGAACATACAACAATTGAAATAAAAGGCAAAAAAACATAAAATACAAAAAACAAGATTCTTTTCTGCTCTGACATGAATTGCAGAAGAACGTACCACTTAAGTGGGGAAAAGCACAGCAGCAGATGTGCCCTGGTTCTCGGGGACTTTCTGCTTGTTAAATGAGAAAAAAGGGGGACATGGGGACCCCCATGCTGCTCCGCCACGGGGTGAAGGAAGCACAAGCGACCCGCCACCGGCACGGCGCCCCCTGGTGGCCCCCGGCCCGGCAAGCTGCCTCCAGGCTTCGGCACAACAAATTAAACTGAAGCCGATCTCCTCTGCGTCCTTCAAGGTGACAGTATGGTGTCATTTACAGAAATACCATACTAGAGAAGACCAGAGCGACGTCTGTAAGAGGTGATGCTGCCCCCCATCCTGCCCTACCCCACCACATGTGTGCACACACACACACACACACACACACACACGCATGTAGGGTAAACATATCCTTATGGGG
>JAODJU010000119.1:16052561-16065269 GCA_026776725.1 Gnathonemus echidnorhynchus
CAGCCTATCACAAGGCAGGGGAACACCCTGGATGGGACACCAGCCTATCACAAGGCAGGGGAACACCCTGGATGGGATGCCAGTTAATAATCTACTTATTTCTAAATTAATGAAGAATGAGAATTTGTTACTTTCTTGGTAATAAATTCTTCAATGTCTTCTGTAACTACAGATTGATTTTACAATAATACTTCTGCAAAAGGAGTCATTAAAAAAATGATGAAAGCCCTTTCAATACTGAGTTAAACACAAATGCCAAGAACTTGCCTACAGTGGATAGGAAATTAACCCAGGCCCAAATGTTCAATTAAAATGAAGTCTGTGTCCCTTTCTTGTGTAAATACATGCTTCTCACAAATTGGCCTCACACATACTGTTTTTCCCCAAAGCTGGTCAAGATGTAAATGTAACCTTCCTAACAATACAATATAACATTTGTATAGACTATATATCTAAATACACACATGCACTGAATGGTCTGATGTTATGATTCTTACTGATTTTCCACAATCTAAAGTACAATATATTTTTTTAGATATGAGTCATGTCCATCTTCCATAATCACATGATGGCCGGTCCATTATGGGATACACACACACACACGCGCACACACACACACACACACACACACACGCACACACATTTGTATTCATATCTTTCTGGGGACTGTTCATTTCCATGGGCATAACCCAAATCCCAACCCAACCCAACCCAGCCCTAAGCTTAATCAGAAGTAAAAAACAAAATACTGTACAAGTCTTTTAGCATTTTAGTTTTTTGATTGAAGCCATGAAGCAACTGAATTTCCCCTTGTGGGGACTGAAAAAATGGTCCCCTCCCTACAACGTTAAAATAGCAGGTTTTTATCACATTGTGGGGACATTTGGTCCCCACAACGTAATATATACATGACCACACAGACACATTTTGGGCATGTAGAGTCACCATTTTACCTACGGTCACGTTTTTTCAGTCAGTGGAACTATTTATGTGACACTATGTATTTCTATTGCCAATCAAAATGAAAATAAGCTGAATTACGCCGTACACCAGTGTCAGAAGACATGCTGTTTGCCACAGAATCATGTGTGTTTTTAAGGAGATGTAAACGCATGGCGAGCCAGCGGACGCCGTGGGAGACGGCCTGCTTTCCCCAGACTGCTTCACACTCCAGTCCCGTGCAAATCTGCTCCTAATTAATGATGACCAGCTGCCTGTAATCAGAGCTAAGTGGATCCGGGCAGGGCGAGGAGCAGCTCGTCTGCGGCTGAACGGCCGGCGGTCCTGTGCAGCACCTGGGAGCCTGAGCATATACCACATATAAACAAAGATATATACATAAACATAACATGTATATGTTATGTTTATGTATATATCTTTGTTTATATGTGGTATGTCGTTTGAAGGCAACCGATGACTATTAACTGATATACTTCATGTGGAGGGACAGTTTTGAACCTCATCTGCACTTTAATAAGATATATAAGATATGTAATATAATAATGATTATTGTAATTAATGTAGGCATGTATGTGTGTGCATGTGTATATATATTTGTTTGTGGGATACCTACCATACAAATATAACAGAAAAACATACAGCCATAGAAAAAATTAAGTGACCAATTTATATTTTTAAACAAATCTGCATTTTTAAATCTTGGTTTAATCCTGGTTCTGCTTGCTGAAGGCTACGCTGTGCAGCAGGCTGCTTCCAGGTTCAGAGTTTGTAAGACAGCCGTACACAGGAACACAGAGAAGCAGGAGACACTGGGAACGACCAGAATCCAGCCAGGTAAAGGGCGGAAGTGACTTTCTAATGCCAGAGATGACCGGTAACTTATCTGACAGTTTCTTGTGAATCGTAGGATGACATCAAGTGACCTTCAAAAGGATTGGGAAACATTAAGTGCAGGTGTGAAGTGCATATCAGCCTCCTAGAAGGAGGACTGAAGTCCCATGAAGTAAGGAAACATATGTCTGTGTTTGTGTGTATATATACAGACATATGTTTCATATATGTTATATATATTACATCTACATGTTTATATGTTATATTATATGTTAATATATACAGCTGTGCAAAAAATTAAGACCACTGCGCAATTTTTTGTTTCACTTATTTCTTAATTTATGGGTGAATAATGTATATATATTTGCCAAACTGCAGTCTGGTTCTTCACTGTTTCTCATTAGTGAAGGGCTTCTTCCTTACTTCATGGGACTTCAGTCCTCCTTCTAGGAGGCTGATATGCACTTCACACCTGCACTTAATGTTTCCCAATCCTTTTGAAGGTCACTTGATGTCATCCTACGATTAGCCGGGTTCTATTGAATCAGTATCAGAATGGATTCACTGGAGACTCCGAAGCATGTATGTGAGTCACTGTCTAAGGACATCTGCCAAATGCCATAAATGTACAATAGTAAGATCATTTTATTTAAAGTACCTACAGTTTCTTTAGGCAACTTTGATTATGACCATTTTGAGGTCCATTCCTGTAAATGATTCTTGCTTTTTTAACCTGCCTCACCTCAATGATGAAATGAAACTTCAGATTTGCATGTTGGAATGTGTGCATTCTTGCATTTTTGCACCCCCGTCTTTAAGAGCGACACGCAAAGAGGTGAGCGTGATGCTTCTTGGCGTTAAAGTGGAGAGTCAGCCATTTACCCAGAATCACTGGGGCATTTTTTTTTTTGGGGTGGGGGGGGTTAAGGCTGTTAAGGGGGTTAAGGTTAAGGCTGGGACTTTCCCCTTCTCTCCCCTTCTCTTCCTTTCTCTCCCCTTCTCTTCCCTTCTCTTCCCTTCTCTCCCCATCTCTTCCCTTCTCTCCCCTTCTCTTCCCTTCTTTCCCCTTCTCTCCCATTCTCTCCCCTTCTCTTCCTTTCTCTCCCCTTCTCTTCCCTTCTCTCCCCATCTCTTCCCTTCTCTCTCCTTCTCTTCCCTTCTCTTCTTTTTGCTTAATCTCTCTCGCGTCCAGCGCCTGGTTTAGCCACTGCTAATGCCCCTGTGTTTGCTGAGAGGCAGAATGACGCTTTTCTGGGTCCTTTTAATGTTGTGTGTCACCTAACATTGGTCATAAGGGTTATTAACAGATATGTGAAAACCTGGACACCCCCCATGTGTAGATATGAAACTGTCCCGAATGAGGGTGTCATACTTCACTGGGCAGTAACCAGGCCTCCAATTTCCAAAGCAGCAGGCCTGACTCCAGTTTATCCTCTATGGGGAATGTGCACGTTTGCCACCAGATTGTATGGCTTCCATAGCAGAAAGACACAATCTTGATGAACTGCCATCTACAGGTTGCGCTTACTGTGTGATTCCTGTAGGGGGCTCCACTGAAGGACTGTCATCATACCCCTGCATTATGACCTTACTACTTAGCATATACAGGCTCCAGGCCCGTGATGGCCTTACACTAAACGTGTGGGTAATGGAAATTAAAATCTCCTGTCCGTGTAAATGTGTCTCCCATTTGGTTGGGGGGGGGGGGGCTTTTTTTAATGATGTTTTTTGAATAATTATTTTACGGGGTAGCAAGGTGGTGCAGGGCGGTCGTATAAACATCACTGGTTGCATTTAAGCGTGTCCTTGTTTCCAGCTTGAGGGGCAAAAACTGCTCATAGACAAGTATTAGACTTACTTTGTTGTAAAAAAAAAAAAAATAGAGACGGTTCCCAACAAGAGGCTGAGGTTACAGCCGGACCAAGGCGAGGAGGGAATGTCGCTCTTAGTGAGCTGGAGGCAAGAGGAGGGAGGAAGCGTGAGCCGCTGACCTCCCTGATGCTGAGCTCGCCGCCGAAGCCTTAACATCACCGTCAGCTTGTGCGCATGCGACAGCAGAGGTCTGCGGGTATCTCTGCGGGTATCTCTGCGGGTATCTCTGCGGGTATCTCTGCGGGCACGTCGTCCATGTAAAATGCTGCACACGCACACTTCATAAATAAAAGAAGCATAGACTCCTGCAAGTAACAAGACTGTAAAAGTGATGTGCAATTATGAACAACAGCCTTAGCTGAAAGTCAGCCTGGGGTATTCTGTGGACCTGTACAGAAATGTGTTTTATTATGGACGGTATTATTTGGATTAGCTTAAAGTTTATGGATGAATTACAGTAGCTAGCTAAATAAGTTGATGCTATATGTGACTGAAACATGAAAGCGGTTGGCTAACATTTAAATTGTTGTATATTGTACAAACTCATAAGGGGGTTTTGTATAAATCTCCTAATCCAGCCCTAAAACACTGAGGAGCCAAAACATTAGGAGTTTCCCCTACATGGTCAGGGAAATGTTTTATTCGGCACCCCCTCAGGATGTAGTCACCCCGGCTGACCGTGAACACCCCACAAACCTCACCGTTTCTGAGGGGCTCGGACCCAGTCGTCTGGCCATAATGATTTGGTCCTTGTCAAAGTCACTCAGAATCCCTGCCCATTTCTTCTGCTTTCAACATATCGACTACGATTACCGAATGTTAGCTTGCTGTCTAATATATCCCAGTCCTTAACACGCACCATTTTTATGGAATATTCACCATTATTCGCTTCACAAGGGGTGCTCATAATATTTTGGCTCATCAGTCTATATATTCCTTCCAATTTTTTCACGCTGCAACTTAGGTTAGGGGAGCAGTATCATCGCTTTCTGTCCCCCAATTAGCCTCAGAGCTCAATCAAGTTAATTATTATGAAATGGAAAAATGCCTGGCAGCACTCAGAATCTGCATGTGAAAGTACGTTCTTCCTGTGTCGGCGGCTAAGCTGAAATGTCGTTAGTCAGGAAAGGCACACAGAGGCTATGGAAAGGTCAGCTTGGCAGAAATGCTCTGTCTGTATGCAGCAGAGTAGCAGGAAAATTGTGATTTCTGAGGAAGAGGAAAAAAAAAACAATATTTTTCTTGTAAAATTATGTGGAACATAAAAGCTATTTGGAATTCCCGCAAAGCTACTTGCAATCCTGAGCATCCTACCCAGATAATAGGGTTTGCTGTGTGAAACTTTTCATGTTACGGCGATGCAAGTCATCAGCAAGGAACAGGAAGCTCATTTGGATAGAGGGCAAAATTAATGAAGCTAAATATAGGCAAATCCTTAAGGAAAACCTGCTTCGGTCTGCAAAACATAGCCAAGACTAACAGATAGTCACCTTTCAGCAGGACACTGACCTAAAACGCACAGCTAATGGGAGGATCCGCAGGCTGAAGAGCAGTGAAGCTGACCTCGTAGAAAGAGACAGATGAGCTGGATGCGAATCAAATTGAGAATCTCTGGTCGAACTTGAGGGCCGCTGTCTACAAAATGTTCCCGTGTATAGTTTTGTCAGGAAGAACGGGCTGCATTGCTGTAAGTCCCGTAAAAGGTGTTGCACAGTTAAAATTTTCTTGCCTTTTCACATTCAATAACTCAAGAGCAGTGGACTACAGAATTGCAGGGGTGTATTACAGACATCTAGAAAGATAGTGGGAGAGGATTCTGGGAAAACCAGAACACTAGAAAACTAGAAACCTGTTTACTGAGCTGTGTATAGACATGGCTAACTTATGGTATATGGATCCATCTGGTTTCATTTCTGGATTCCTGCCCCTTTGTTTGCCGGGACTAACTGGAGCATCGGGGAATAGCAGAGAAAAGAGATGGACCAATTGTACCACAGACTGGGAGAGATGAAGGTCCCCAGTACATGTCTTACTGGCCTGATCATGTTTATACAGGTTCAGTTCTGTCAAGCTTGTTCACTCAGGTTCCAGCAAAAAACGATTGTGTAATCAGCAATTAAAAGTATGTCATTGAATGGCATGTTGCAGCTGTGGGAGATTGGGGTTACGGACCCTGGGGAGGCAGCCATAGATCAGATAAAGTGCTTTGCTCCTTTGTCTTTCTCCGATTTGATCAGTAGAACAATAGATTTTTGATCAATTATGTGTCTTTAAAAGTCCTGGCATTGTTGTGGCTTGTGATTTCTTTTAGATTGGATAATTTCCCTGGTTTTTGAAAGTGCTAATCACTGATTTGTCTGGCTGTCTAATATGCTAGCAACCATCCATCCATCCATCCATCCATCTTCCAAGCACGTCAGGGTCAGGGTCTCTGCCAGACAGCACATGAAACCAGACAAGGATAAGACCCCGCCTGCCGGATCACTGTAGGGTGTATACCCCTTCACAGACACCTGCACATGGGGGAACATGCAAACTCCACACATGCAGAGTAGCGACTTTTTAAACATTTTAAAAATCAATATTTGATCTCTGGGCTGTCCGAATAAGGGGAACAACGTGAACCTGAATCCCATTCCTCTTTTATTTTTTCATTTTTATAAATGTGACACAGGTCATAAGGAATGATTTGACATGTGACATGTCCTATAAGAAGACAAAACCCAGCTCTTCTATACAGTGTTTTCCTGTAGCCCAAAAGACTGAATAGTTAGGGGTAGCTAATGTGTTTGTGGTGGAAAATACGTGTCATGTCCACTAAGAGGGTAACAACGGAATTGTGCATCCCACAAACTAATGAAGCACAATGCAAATCTATCTCCCTTGTGCTGGAGTCTTTCTTGCATCTATTAGGGACATAACCGAAAACTGTGCTCCTTCCCATACGCTCAGGTCTCTCTTTGTGCACGGAGCACGATGCTTCAGTGATGGCCATCGATCGCCGGCGGTTTGGGGGATATACTTTACGCCTTAATTAGCATACAATTAGGACTGAGCTCATGGCCGCTTGGTGGATGGCTGACAGAGCCTTTGCTGTTCTGCTGATGCCGGTGAAGACGAGGTCTCCAGGGCATGGCGATGTTACGGCAGATGTATCGATGTCTGGATGGGTTCTGGCCCGGTCCGCTCCTGGATCCACGCCGATGCTAACGGTCCCTTGTCATCAGTGGCTCGTCCACTGTGAGTGAGGCTCTTCGATGCCGTTTGGGATTATGTGGTGCCACGCTCAGGACGCTTTCCGGAAGCCCCGCTGTACCACCATGGGATGCAGGACTCTCCTGGAGCAATGGCAGGACCCTACACATGTCAATAATGTAGGATATGGGGGGGGGTCTGCTTTAAGGTACTGGTGTATTTTTCAAATTTTATGCATTTTGGAATGACTTTGGTTTGCTAATTGTCGCTGGTATTAAAGCTGTTTGTCTCTTTCGCATTTAACACGTGTTGTTTGTTTTGATTATCGCACTCTTGTCATCCAAAGGGACAGTACGGCTGCTTCTGGTATGAAGTCTGTGCTGGAGATCCGCTTCCTGTCTGATCGTCTCTTTGATTGTATTCTTGTTTACATTACTTTGTAGTATTGGGTTCAATTTAATGTCATAAAAAAGAGGAAACCTGTTTTCCAAAGGCTGCTATCCTCCTGTCATTTGATAGTCCCTCTGGGAATCTTAAAGTACGGTACAATTTAGAACTTTAGATATGTCAGCAAACTTTATCCTCGAATTGTTGTCATTATAACAATATCCATCCATTTTCTGAAACCATTTGTCCTGTTCAGGGTGGCAGGGGTCCAGAGTCTATCCCAGACGTTACGGGCACAAGGTGGGGAACAGCCCAGGATATGATGCAAACCCATTGCATTGCACAGTCAAACACCATTCACACCTAGTTTGGCAGTGTGGTAACTGCAATTTCAGCATGTTTTTTGGACTGTAGGGGGAAACTGGAGAACCCGGAGGAAACCCCACGACGACACGGGGAGAACATGCAAACTCCACACACATGGACAGTGTCAGGGAAGTTTCTCACAAAAGTACTCCATTAAAGACAGAGGTGGAAGGTTCAAGTTTTATTTCAATCAACCTACTGAGTATGTTTGATTGAAAAAAAACCTTGGTCTGGATTTACCTGTGACGGTTTACTTTTGTGAGTAACTTCTCCAACACTGCACCTGGAGCCATGACAGAGACCCCTGATCCCAGAGGTGCCGAGGTGACAGCGCTAACCACTGCACCACCACTGCACCACCACTGCACAATCACTGGAGCAGTGTCCCTATATAACATATCTTTTGTGTGAATGGGAGTATAGTATGTGCTATAAGGTAGGATTTTGTCTTAATTAACTCTGCGATATAAGGAGGTCCTCCATTGTTGCCGCACGAGACCCTTGTGACCGTCCGTCCGGGTGATCTCTCCTTGGCATGCATACTCAGGTGCCGTGTGATCTGACGCTGCTGGTCACAGCGCCCTTCATCTCCATCCTCAATTATTCATCCATAACTCTTTGAATCTGTTTATTAGTCATGATGGACCCAAAGCTACAGTCAGTTTGCTTTCATCTCATTCAAAAAGTGTAGCTTTCACTCCCCCAGTCTGCAGGGGATCGAACATGAACGCGGTTCTGTCTGTCACGTCCAATGACAGAGTCTCCCTAACAGTTACTCTTCAGAAACCCGAAACATGTCACAATGAACAAATGCATGATGATCAGCCAAAGCAGCACACGCACACACACGGTGTTAACCACGCACATGCCGGGCGTAACATGAGGCAGATTTGTTTCTCACGCTCAAGACAATTGTATGGATGAAATAACAGTGTTTGTTTTTTGCACACACTTCTTCTCTAGTGACGCCCATGATACAACAATCAAACGATCCTCGCATAAAGGGATATACAGGTAGGGCTCCGTGGTGACTGGTCTGGTAACTCTACAGGAAATGTGTCTACATGATCTGTATCAGAGAAGGCTTTGGTTTATGTTACATTATATAGTTAGTTGTTAGATATCAGCAACACCTCATCTGATAGAAAATTGCACATTTATGATCTGCAGTAGTCTATTTAGTACTTGCTTTACAGTTGAAGCACAATGGCAGTCTCTGTTAGATGTAGAATATTTTTTTTTATGAGATGAGAAATGATTTAAGTAGAAAAATGGCCAGTACTTGGTATCACTAGGATTCTTCTACGGTGGGAGGAATTCCAGCATTTTCACAGCTGATGGGAACCTGCTCGTCTCTAACCTTGCTGCCTGGCTTTACGGTGGACGGCTAATGAGGAGAGCCATGTCTCGAGCGGCCGGCACTAGGAAGAGGGTGACACCATGAAACAAGAGCTGGCAGCCGACTGCCACGCAGGTCTGGCATCTCGAGGCCGTCATGGTGTCGCCTTCCAGATGGCTCGACTAGTTGGCTGGAGAGATCCTACAGCCAGCCAGCTGATCTGCACTCCTGGGTCAGCCCAGCAGTGCGCCCCGTTGGAAGCCTGACACAGGAACGGGAGAGTGACAAGGGCACCATTTATCACCAGTGAATGCCATTCGGCGTTAACTTAATTATGAACGTAACTGCGCAGTGATTCATGCGGTTATCGTTTGTACGTGTAATCTTAAAATCGAGTGCAAACTGCATGTGTGCACAAATGTCAAAGGAAAATTTGGGATTTCTCACTGTGAATGAAAAGAACAAAGACGCCCAGCTGATCTCTCATTTTAATTTTTATTTATAACCATAGAAGAGGTGACAATATATGAAGTGTGTGGCAAACTGCTCTGCGGTCTATGACACGTCTTTCTCTGTCACACATGTTGAATAATGTAGACAGCAACTTAATGCAATTAATTGCATTGCCTCTGAAAGATTTTTTAATACTCTCACTACCTTTATTTCTTTTAAGGTGCTATTTTATACAAGCATAAAAATGCATGAGCGAATAAACATGTCTTTGTCGGTACCGCGTGGTGCTTGAGGCAGAATACGGTTTGAAGAAAACATGTTCAGGTTCGAAAGATCTTTTGGAGACACCAGTTTGGTGAAAACAGCAACAACAACAACAAAAAAACAGTTATGGAAGCACTTCTTACCCCAGTCCATTCAGCTGCAGCACACATTTGTCCATCTCTGATCTGGTTTGGATTCCTAACTTTCCTCGGGTGACATCTGCAAGCGCATCTGCTGCGACAGGATCAAGGCATCGCATGACGGGCATTTTTCACCCGGCGACAGAGGAAGGGAGGGGCGGCCACTTAAATAACATGCACGGTGCCGTGTGACTGTAATCAATAACAGATTAAACTAATTGCTTGTGTCGCGTTATCTTTGTAAACGGCCTCCGCTAAGCAATGGCAGTGATGGAATGGGACGAGCTGTTAATTGGGGCGTAATATTGGGGTCAGGAGAGTGGACCGGCACTCCATAGCCTCTAGTGGTGCTTCCTGGTTAATGATGCATTGCCGTTGTAATTAGCACTTGGAAGGCAGGCCTGCTCTGCAGCTCTGCCGCTGTCCCTTGCTCCCGCTAGTCTCGTCTCTTAACCTCATTGTTCAGCTAATTCTTAAACAAAGGCTGAGCCGGATGACCAGGTCCCGCCGTCGCCGCGGCTACCGCCCGAGCCGACGCCTATTTCCGCGCGTGCCCCCCCCCCCCCCCCCCCCCCCCCCCGCATCGCAGAGAATCGCCCGCTCCTTTGCGGTACTCACTCGCACCTCTAGGCAAGTTTTAAAAATTAAACGTGAGCAGCTCAGCATGCATATTTTAACATAATCCTTCTCGCAGTTATAACTGCAGTGCGACCACATCGCCGTCTTTAAGCCCCGTCTTCATCAGTTTCAATACTTTAATACGATAAATATATATGATAATGATATTGACCAAAATGACGCAAGATGAAGATCGCTAGGAAAAATTCCACCTCATCACTGTGCCCATCCAAGACAGTGAAAACACACAGATTTGTTAGTGATATAAACTTAATTTTATTTTATTATTATCATTCTTAGTGTGAATACGGCTTTTGTTTGCCCTTTTGGATTATGTCAGAGCCAGGAAGGTGCGTCTGAGACACACTGAAATCTGTTATTAATTGAATTTTAAAGGGACCTTGCAGCGTTATTGATCTGAATTAAAAATATGCTACACGGCTTCAAGGTCACCTTTGTCTCTTGGAAGCTCGCTCCAAGCAGCAGCCGTCACCGTTCGGCGCAGGCCGTATCGACGGTCTTCTGTAATAGCCTCGGAAGGTCTGGCTGTATTGAAGAGGACAAAGCTTGCCAGTGTTAAGGTCAGGGAAAACTGTAAAAAAAAGGGCCGTGTCAGAATTTACCCTTGAAACCAGCGGGTTTATGATTTTGAATGGGCTGTTTGTGGCATCAGCTGCGATCTGGATGAAGTGGGATCATGGCCAGCTGAAAACTGCCAGGTGTGTAAAAGTTATCTGATGCCTCCCTTGGGCGTGAGCCATTTATGCCCCCCCCCACACCCACCCTCTCCAATCAGACTCCGAAGCAGTGCTTCCCTGCCACAGGACAGCTCCCCCTGGTGCCTAGGTCTGGCATTACATGCTGCTTTTCGTCGCAGTTACCCCATTCCTTGCAAACACTTCTGTCATTCTTCCTATGTTTCCATGCTGTCTGAAACTCTTCTACATGATTGTATTACAAGTTGCGAAGGCTTCATGTTATGGCTCAGTGATGATTTTCATCCTGTTCCTGTTAGAGAGCAGGATCACAACACACCATCACTGTGATGGACGCTTCCCAAAAGCCCCCTCCACGACGATGATCCTGGGGCTGGCATTGGTTAGGAACCTGCGCCTCATCAAACTACTCAAAGGACTTCAATAAGAACAGCCTATTAATAATCATATTAATAATAATGGGAACTGGCTGTCCCAGCGACACAAGGTTACTCTGAATTTTCTGCCTCTGTCACTCTGAGACTTTTTACTCATTTATATCTTTGGGAAGACCTCCAAATTATATATAGGCCTGGAGCCGATCCCAGGCAACCTGGGGGACGGGACTGGGGGGCACCCAGGACAGGATGCCAGTCAGGATGGGGGCACTTGCACACACATTCAGACCCGATGGGCGATTCACAGGCGCTAACTGCATGTCTTTGGGAGGAAATGAGTATACTCGAAATAAACCCACACAACATGACGAGAACATACCAACTCCACACACACACACACACACATACACACACACACACAAGCGCATGTCAGGTATACCTATCCTTATGGGGTCCACTCATTTACTTCTATGGGAAAAATGCTAACACTAACTATGACAACCTTAACCCCCACCCAGCCCTAACCATAACCATAAGAACCAAACAAAATACAAGGGTTTTTGTATTTTTAGTTTTTCCATAGCAGTCACCGATTTTTATAAAACAGAGTTTTCCCTTATGGGGACCGGTTTCCTAGGTATACCCGCTCGCACACACACACACACACACCACACAGTGTGGAGGCAACATTTGATGCACCAATCCAGTAGGTATGGAGAGAGTTCTTCCTTGCCCCTGTCCCCTCTGGCTTGCTCACTGGGGGCTTTGGCTGGGGATAATGTAAAGCGCTTTGAGGCGATGTAATGTTGTGAAAATGCGCCATACAGATAAAACTGAATTGAACTGAATTGAGTGTGTAGCAACAATTCTACCCACTGAGCCAATTCTGCCCAATTCTTCCCCCTTTTCTATTGGAATTCACGACACTAAGTTTCATCATTTGTAAATGTTTGTCTCTCCAGCACAGTTCTGCAGGACTTCCTCGGGTAGGTACCCTGGCTCCCTCCTCCCCCCTCGGGTAGGTTCTCTGACTTCCCCCTTCACCCTCGGGTAGGTACCCTGGCTCCCCCCTTGGGTAGGTACCCTGGCTCCCCTTTCCCCCCTCGGGTAGGTACCCTGGCTCCCCCCTTCCCCCTCGGGTAGGTACCCTGGCTCCCCCCTCCCCCCTCGGATAGGTACCCTGACTCCCC
>JAODJU010000119.1:16084004-16101163 GCA_026776725.1 Gnathonemus echidnorhynchus
TCTGATTTTTCTAATAAGTGCTGACACCAGGCCTGTTTGATATTAGATTCAGGGAACATTTTGATTTGTTATCGTCTTTGAAACGGTTCGGACGTCCTTCACGCCGACGCCTGATTGCTGCGCCCTGGTGCAGGTGGGCCGGAGCTAAGGAGCAGGCTGGAGATGGGAAACTCCGCAGGCAATGGGGAGCTGCACTCTTCAGCACCCAAGGTCATCAGCTGTGTTTGTTCTTTAGGTCACTGGTGTATTCCGTGATCAGAACTGAGAATTTGCCACGCTACTGCAAGACAGACACATTCAACACCGCAAATACTTAGGGACTGCGCTCTTAAGACTTAGTACCTTAGTACTTAGTACATACTTGGTACCTACTTAGTACCTCTGTCTTTCTGACCCACCTGTTCTATTTAGTGTTCTCTGGCATCAACCGAAAACTCTGGGTAGTTCACTAAGGCAAGGATGTACAGGATATTAGTTCCCATTCCATGGCAAATTCCAAAGTCTTTAAAAAAAAAAAAAAAAAACCAGCTAATATATGCCTGTTTTAAATACCAATACCAGTCAGCGCCTCCCTTCTGTGCTCGTTTGGCTGTTGATGAAACGTGCCTGCCTCAGGGTTGCACTGATTTGCTGAGTAAGATCTGTGCTGAGGCAGGGGTGTGATCCTGCGACTCTCCTTCCCCTCACATGTGTCTCGGTGATTCTGGATGAGTGCAGACAAAATCGCACAGCAAGACAGCACAGGGAGTCTTAACCATTAGCATTAGGGCTTATTTCAAAGCATCCGATCTAATTCGCAATTTTGATTTAGAAGCACGTCTGTAATTAACTTTGGTGTACAAGTCATAGACACTATATTCTTGCACCATTTTTAAATGTAAATGTTAAAGGAAGCCAGTGGTGCACATTCTGCAACATTTATGAGATTTTTTAGTACCACTTCACAATAAGGCTTCCTTTTACCACATATTAATAAAAAATACAGTGTAATAACTTGTTTATAATTGTCTATTAATGACTTACACAGTGTTGCAACATAATTAATAACCTGATTTTAAACCATTCATAAACCCTTTATAAGCGTAGTCTTACTGCATAGTGGTACCAATTTTTTTTAAAGATTTAGCAGTGCTTACTGCTTTTAACAATGACGAAAGCAATGCTTGTGAAAATGTGTGAATAATAAACATTACAAGGTGCCACAGTGCTGAGATTAATTAATGTCTTCATCGGCAGATTATCTCCTGATGGACCATGTTGTCATGCCAGGAAAAAGGGTAGCAGCCATTTGGCTTCCGTGTTGGTGAACATGGAGCCAGTGGTGTGAAGCCTTAGTTGGGATTTCGGCTTGATTATTGACTTAGGCTGATGAGGAGTTGGATGCAGTGCTGCTTCTGTTTTAAGAGCTGTTTCCCGAAAGTGTATTTCTCCATTTCGAATCCATCTGATGAAACAGACATGCAAACTTCAAGCACTTTACAGTGGCATTGTGAAGCCTGGTATCATTATTATAATAATATAACTAGAATCATCTCTGAAAATATCTGAGGACCTGCCAATTACTGTTCAAATATCAAAGATGGGAAAAAAAAATGCCCTTTTGTGCCTGATTTCTGTGAAAATCGTGTGTCCAAAATTTTAATTTCACCTCAGACATTAATCTCAGTGTCCAAATTTGATGCTCCCAACTCCCACCGCTAAAACATGGCAGCCAAGCAGCACTTTAAAGTCACTTAAAAGTCACAAACACTCTCAGATCAGGAGTCAGTCCACTGAAGGGAGGAGAGGTGATTGAGCTGGTGGAACATTCGGGGACAGTTTAATGTGTATGAAGTTCAGCAACATACAATGTCGCAAAGTCATTCCTCGGGCAGTCCCTAGACTTGCCAAGGTCTGCTGTCACTCGAAGTCAGGCCATTCTTTAAACACCAGAACCTTCCATCTACATTACCTAATCAGCTGATGCATCCCCACTGTTTTTAACTTTCATCATTTGTACTGTGAGTCCCAGCAGTCTTATGCAAAAAAATCTCATTAAAACAGAACCACCTTCAGAACTACCAACAACATATGGGTGCTACAAGAAGCCAGTTCAGACACTTCTTTAAAAAGAAGTGACTTTTCACATCTGTCCCAGCAGATCAAAGAAGGACATATTTTTTTCATACATCTCGCCTCCAAAACCTCACACAGACGTTCCCATTGGGGTGTAGTTGAGTATAGTTGAGTATAGTTCATTTTCACATGCCCGTTGTCTGTGCTTTTGGTGGTGGACAGGGATCAGCACAGAACTTTACGCTTGGTAAGGATCTTCTCTGCTTCTAGCACATCAACTTTCACTTGCTTAGTATATAATGGCACCTATGTCAGGTTGTAAAGAGATAATCAATGTTATTCACGTTACCTGTTCAATGTTATGGCTCCATTCTTGGCTCCATTTTGTTACCCCTTTGGTGTTCTAATCTCATGCATTATTCTCTGGAATTGCAACACCTTTACTACCCAACCAATTGCACTTACAATTCCCAGCCAATAGCAATGCTCACTTCTTCACCAGTCATGCGGGCACTAATCAACCAATCACATGCACACTACCCAACCAATTGCACGTGCAATACCCAACCAATTATACATGCAATACCCAACCAATCATGCGTACAGTACCATACCTAACGAGTCATACGTACTTTACCCAACCAACCACATACAATATCTAACTAATCACACATTCTTTACCTGACCAATCACATACAAATTACTATACCCAACCAATCACAACAAGCTCTACCTAGCACACATCACAACTGCACTACCCAACCAATCATTTGCACAGAATAACAGCAGAATCACTTCCTGTCTAAAAGATATCATATGATCTCAGCATACTGATTGGACAATACAGGTGCCATATGTGTAGACTACAACATGACTTACAAAGGGGGGAAGGACCTGATCTCTCGCTTTTCCTATGTAGGGCCAGTAGGGTTTTATTACGTACTTGAATAAGACTTTATGCTTTAAGTCACAATCACATGCTTTTGGTAGTAATAAATACACCATCATACTCCTTATTGTTACTCATCCAAACAGTTTGATTCCAGGGTGAAATTAATGTTTAAATTTATTGAATTTGTATATAAAATTTTATTCAGTTTGCTTTATAATTATGTTATATTATTTAAACACTATTACATTGAAACATAATTAGCTGTAATTCAGCTCTTAATTAAATAAAATATACAAACTTAATTGAATTTGCATGACCTAATAAAATTATCCATAGAACAATTATCCACTTCTGTCTTTCGAGATTGCCCTATATTTATCAGTGAATGCAGTCTGGCCGTTACTTACAGGAAATGATGTGCACGTCACTGGCTTCCAAAGGCTTCTGCCAGTCAGCGGCTGCTTTTCAGCTGCTTCTTAAGTTCACCTCGGATCTCTGAGTACCTTCATGGAATACTGAGGTCAAGAGTTCCCTTAACTGGTCAAGAGCAAAGATGTTATCCTAAGCTGTGTTTGACTTCAGTGCGTTCTCACAGAGCTTAATTTCCCAGCAATTTAATGCACCGATTTACAGCAGTCAGGGGTAACAGGATTGGACACAAGAACGTGAGACTGACGCCATCCAAGCTGGAAACACCATGAATTTAGATTCTTAGATACAGTCGATGATGTTATTGGTCATTTTACATGGATCAGAGGTTATACATTTTATGTTGTTTCAACAATAAGTAAGAACAGTAACAGTAAACAGTAAATAGTAAGATTCTATCACCAATAATCAATCCCAGAGGCCTTTGGTATGAACATCATAATCGAAACTGATTGATTGAGCTTCACCCAGCGACACTCCATCAATATGTTTAACCTGACGCTAGAAAACCACCAGATTAGAATACACTGTAAAAAAAAGTCTTGACACATGTCATAAATTATATCACACTGTTACAAACTGTCCTGGACTTCCTTTAGTTAATCCCCGAATTGCAGCCGAAGCATGGAACGGGCATCACTGGCACATTACTGCCAGTAGGTATAACACAGCCCTAGGGGGACACTGCGCTCACCACTGGGTATTGTTTGCTGTAACTTGTACATGTGCTGTAAATTGGCAAGGACTGGCTGTATCCAGACATGTGGTTCAGCGTTCAAATAATTGCAATATTTTGTGAGGCAGCTTCCTCCAAAGTACCTTGATACATAACGTGAAGAATAAAGGCCTGGACCTCGAAATCGGACTTCCTGTCAGGTTTAAGATTCCCCGGATTAAATGGGCTTCATCGTTGCTCACTTACATTTAGACCACACTGCCTTAAATGCGACAAGTTATCTGACTAAACGAGAAATCTGGCTTCGTGGTGCAGACCGCTGTATCTGCAAAATCTGTGTGTGCAAACCATCCCTGAAGTACTCCGATGACTCACGGCTCAGAGCAGTCCCACTGCGAAAAGCTTGGTCTCCATTTCTAAATCATGTGAGGTACAGAAATGACTTCAGTAGATATATAATATATATTATATGTAACAAGAATCAGACTCAGAATCCTTTTATTCACAAAGTACAGAAAGTACAAGGAGTTTGTTTGTTGCAGGTTGTCGCACGAAACATACAATTAAATGTAAAATCAAGACAAAACTACAAAAGAAAACAGAACAAAGTAAAACAGAGATAGAGTTAACGAAGTTCATAATGGAATCTACACAAGTAAGGTGAGATTTTTGTTTCAGTGTTAAATATGAAAACAGTACGTCATACATGTTAAAGTAGACAGCAGGCTGTGCTGCGCTGACGTGTCCAGGCAAGTGGGACCTATGACGCTGGGACTTTTCTTGCACGTCCTTGTCCTCCTGCCGTTTTCCGTTTCCGGTTTCTGAGGAGATCGACGGCGGCGGCGTCTCAGGATCAGCGAGGAGCCATTTTGATCAGAAGTGAAGGAAGTGGCCAGGTTTGATTCAGCCAGATTTAACAGCGGCGGGTGATCTGTCCTGCTTCAAGGCCGGATGCCTCCAGAGGGCCCCTATCTCTTCAGGGTATTCTTGATTCATCTCTTCTTCCTGTTTAACATCAGTTAAATTGTTTCATCCTTTAAAATCCCAAGGACTTGCTTAACCTATATGCTTGCATGATTATATATGCTGTGTGTATATTAGATATATAAAAATGTATCAAGACGTTGCTTCAGAAGCTCCAGAGTTTTGCTTGTTTCTCACTGAAGTCATTCAGGTATAAAAATTTAATCTGGGGGAAAAAAAACTGTGTTTTAGGCATCACACCAACACAGAAGGTTGACATGATGGCATCCCAACATTATGCGTAGGAATCAGAGAGACCCTCAAGTCTGTCTGAAACCTGCAGGTGAACAGTAAATCCATCCAGCAGAAAATCCACTTTGACAGGTGCGATTGGAGGAGTCATTTCCAGGACCCCCCCACGATAAATCGATATCCACCAGACTGTGGCGAACTCCCTACTGCTCTGCGCAGGAGGGCTAACTACCAGTGTCAATGCAGTGACCCCCCCCAGCAGTGGACCGGAAGGTCTTACTGCCAGCATGCTACCGTTACAGTGCCTTCAGAATGGATGTGAGATGTCAGGAGGTTCCACACTGGCTGCTCTGCATGTTTGCCCACATGACATCACATGACATGCATGTAATCAGAGGCATATTAACATGGTCAGGGGCCACTGGGCTGTATGACCCATCAAAGCACCCACCCCCCCCCCCCCATTATTTTCTGCAATGGTGTAAGTGTGGGAGGGGGGGGTGTAAAATTTTATTAAACAAGGTTAGTTGAGGCCCGTTTGTAGTGGGATTCAGGTGGGTAACTCGTGCATTAAAGTGCCCCCGCGTGTAATCAAGTATTTCAAGTCAAGTATTTCACTTTGATTTTTAAGTATTCATTAGGCTGGTGTTTGCAGAATTTACTCACTCACAACATCCATTTGATTTACCATAATACAAACATTAATGTTGTTCAGAACTGTACAGCTCTACATATGCTAATTTTTCCACTGTACTTGACCCGAGAGTGAGTCTCTCACTATGAGTACTTTTACAGCATGGTTTCTCTACTGATTATACTCACTAATACCAATACTCAGAAGAAAAGAAACAGCTTATGACACTCATAAATTATGACTAATGAACTGAATTTAACTACCAACCTTGCAATAATTTTAGGATAAAAACTGAATATGATACTGAAGCAAACAATCCAATTCAAATTAATATAATTTTGTTCGACCTGAATTTGACACACTCGAAAAAGCTTTTTAAAAATGGCATTTACTTTTAACACAAGATATTTGGAAGAACATGATTTTTGTTTAAATGCAGCTTCCCCATTACAGGACAAATGGAATATACACCTGTACACCGCAAATGCTTTGTGGATAGTATATTTTAATATAATGTATTTGTTCTTTCTCACTTGCAGAGGAAGTCATCTTAAATTTTTCATTGCTTTGACAACAGTGGTAAAAATATTTTTGCATGCAAAGATTTAAGCGCACCCACTATAAATAACCCAAAGCTCTCAATGTTCTTGACTATCCAGGATGGAGCCGGATATTTCCATCTCTGAAATTAATTTTTTAAGGCCCTGATATAGTACTACGGCTGGCTACAAGCATACATTTCTGGCTTATTACTCCACCCAGGCAAATTAATTTAGTTTTGTAGCTTTCGAAAATTCGAGTATGCTACTGCCTCTGTGAGTAATCAGCACTGTACTGAAGCATCTTTTGTTAGTAGTTGACTTGGTCAAGAAACAAAATGACCATTAAGCCCGTGACTGTCAATCATGTGTCTTCTTCTGGGATGCAAGGACACAGCTGTGATAGATTTCATCAAAAATAAAAGCGGGTCAGTTAGGTTCTGTAGACTCTTGCTGCGACATGTTGGGCTGGCCTAGATTCAGAGACCAGGGTGACTCACACAGGGATATTTTGTGACTAAACAAAAGCAATTTACAGAAGAGCCAGTCAATCAAGGCAAACCGTAAATGCAATGAGAGTGAGAACGTTAAATTGGAGATCGGCTTTGTACGACTTTGTCTCAGGTGCAAATATAATTAATGTGGACTGACTTTGTAGTGAGCAGGTGTCGGTGCGTGTGGTTCCGTTCAGGCAGTGGCAACATTCATGTGGATTTCTGGGTGATGCCAAAAATAAGATAAATAAATGTTGTACTAAGTGATAGAGGATTTATTGAGTCCGTATCACCATGACACCCAGTTATTATGCTCATTATAATACTCCATCATGGAGCAAATCAATTCAGCCATTAGTGCGACAACATTATAAAAGAGATAGGAGTTTACCAGAAACACCGGTCGGCAGAGTGTCTATATCCAGGAAATTAGCAGAAACCATAAAGTGATCAAATATAAATAAAAGTTATATGTTATATGTTCACCTTGTCACTGAGCCCGATAAATCACTTGGAAGCTTTCAACAAACTCTAAATCCCTCACTGTAATTTTTTTTTTAATTAGAGGGTCAAAAAGCATACAAGAAGGTGACGGTAAATCATTGAAAAGGAAAGGAAAGATAGGACAGAAGACAAAAGAAAAAATAAAACCAACTCAAAAAAATACAATGACATGGTGATCCTGTTTAAAATTCATACTTATACGTTAAAAAATGTATTAATGTCAAGCTGTATGGCTTCTGCATATCTTGGGGATGGAATAAGATTAAAATTTGTGATGATTCTTTTTTTTCCCACAGTGTGTTTTATTTGTGCTCTGTTTCAGTGTGAGGCTCCAGTGCGGATGTGCCCGGCTCAGCTATGACCCCCCCTGTCCTGCCGGCGCCAGTCAGCTCATTTAAAAATGCCTGACCTCCATTACGTTTCATGTAATTGAACTGCAGCAATATTTCAGACGTAACCCCTGGTTCTCTGACCTAGGTTTAGGGTTTATCCTGTCTTCCTCGTGATAATTACGGCCATCTAGATTATTATGCCTCGGAGGGAACCTGGGGTCCAGTTGTGAAATCTGAAGCCATACAAATTGAGTGAGACCAGAATATTCCATTAAAGTTAAATTGTGCTGAGCACAGTGGACTCTCTGTCATCTCTACTTTCAGCTGCATACTCGGATATATTCCAACAGTGCCTTCCTTAAAGCAGTGCTCTGTATGCAGTGGTGTGCTGGGGGTACATACAGTGCAGTGCTTACGCAGAACGATCAGGCTTCTTTTGAGCTCTCAATTAACGTGATTCTTTCAGCACAGCAGATCACCGGTACTGGGAAGCCGCAGATGAATCCTGCTTGCGATATCTTAACGTCTTTTCTTTTTTACCCAGCATGGGGCTTCAAAGTTATAGCAACTGCTGCACTTTTTCACTGTTTTTTTTTTTTTTTTGCAGTTTGTCTGCTATGATGTCATTCCATATGTGGACAGGCTTCTGGTTTCTTATTACTTACGGATTTTTTGCCATCTGCAGACGTATTTCTTTATTTAATGATTTTATTTCATATCGGAAATATCCATCCCTTCACCCATCCGTCCATCCAGGACACAGATACATCACGGATAGTTCTCTTTGGCTGCAGTTCTGCAATGCTATTGATTCATAGTATATACTATACTGCCAGATCACATGAAAACACGGTCTTCTACATCTTCTGTCTCTCATTAAATCATAAATAATCTCATCTCATAAAAAATGTATCCAAACTCCAGTATTTGATATCATAATATACATATTTGATAACCCGAATAACAAATACACACAAAATATATTTTTCATGATTAACCAAAATGATTAAATAACAAGCTTAAAAATCACTGTGTGCTGAAATGAATCTTTGATGCTTACCAGTCTTCCGTGAGGAGTTTTTGGCTGTTCTGCTTACCGAACCATTTCGGCTGCTCCAGTTTGGCGTAAGTCAGCGGCCTAATTCATGTCACATTTCAGTCCGGCCGCTTCTCCCGCTCGGGGATAATGAGCCTTCTGGGTCCATCCCTTCCTGCAGATGCCGCGTTTTCTGTTTACCTGATTTAGTCCCACTCCTCAGAACAAGGCGTATAATCTGTTGATAGAAACCTCGGCTGGTAGGAAAATAAGGCCTTTGATTCAGTAGGGACTAAAAATGGCATTTTCAGAATAACATTAGGAAAAATGAAATGTTATTTTATTTGCCATTTACAAAAGTACAGGCACATTGGACTTTTTGTATATCCCATCCCGGTGTCCTGCATGGCATACACAGGTGAGATGGAAGCTTAGGGGCAGCCATTTATCCAGTGCCCTGGAGCATTGTTCTAGGGGATGAAGGACTTTGCTCAAGGGCTCAATAGCAATGCAAATATTCTACTGAGGAGGAGATCTGAACTGGTGGGTGACCTTCTGATCACGAGCACGACCCTTCAATTCAATTCAATTCAATTCAATTCAACTCAATTCAATTTGTATAGCGCATTTTCATAACATTACATTGTCTTAAAGTGCTTTACATTTTCCCTGCTCAAAGCCCACAGTGAGCAAAGCCAGAGGCAACAGCGACAAGGAAAAACTCCCTCGAAGGTAGAAACCTTGGGAGGAACCAGACGCAAAGGGGGAGCCGTCCTCCAGGGGCCAGCAGAGGAAGTCAAATGGGCAAGATGGCAAGACCACACTGTACTCTGTTACCCAGCCACTAAAATCTGCTGTGTGTTATATAGTCGTGATGTCTAAATGTGTCCAATCATTTCATTTCAAAACAATCACAATTATTTCAGTTCCAGAATATTTTATTGATATTTATTCTGATGTATTGGCAAAAGTAGAATTTTCCCCATTTGTGGTGCAGTGGTTGGCACTGACATCTCTGGGATTAGAGTTGGAGGCTCCACCCCGTCTCAGTGAGTGTGGCAGTTACATATTCTCCGAATGACACCACAGGTCAGGGTTCTCCAAATGTGATCCTCGATTCCAAATCCAGGCCTTGTTTTCAGTTCTCCCAGGTAGTTAGTTTAATAATTACTGATTCTGATTGGTCAGAGGCTTCACACCTGACTGGCAGGTAAAGGAAGGCTGGAAAACCAGCAGTGCTCGGACCTCGAGGACCATGATTTGAATAATAGGGCCATAGGGTTTTCCCCCCAGAGCCCCCAAACATGTGTGAGTGGTGTGTGTGCTCAGTGATGAGTTGGCATCCCACCCAGGATGGGCTGTAGACCCCCGGAACCCTGCGGAGGACAGGGGGTGTAGAAAATGAATGGATGTACTGAATTTAGATGTGTGTGCATGTCAAATTGTAGTAGTCCGTGTTTTGTCGAATTTTGGGTATATTTGTGTTTCTTTGACAGATTTTATATTCATTTTTCAGTTTGCTTTTTGGCCCACACTGGGCGTGCACTAGCTGATCTCTCATTGTAACACGTAACTTGTGCAAACTTTTGCCCTCAAACAAAGTAATCTGAATGTGCATAATAAGAAATACCATATTTATACTGTATAAAGCACATTTTCAATAATTAATCACAAATTTAAATTATATACTGTATAAAGCACAAAGTATTCAGCCCATGCCATGTGTTAACCATAAACAATAAGACCAAGCCAATGAGCCAAGGCACTTAATGAAACAATTACTGTATTCCATTTTGGCCAGATGGCATAAATTTGACTTTGTGCACTCATTTCCCTCAGGATTCATCCAACATTAGCAACAAGCACCTCTTGAGGACAACAAACAACTATTGTCAGGCAGCAGCAGGTATGGCAGTGGCCTTATACCTCATTGCTCAGCAGAAGAGGAGGTGGACCTTCAGGGGAGAAAGACAGTGGAGAAAGAGCCCTCAAGGACTCTGAGAGTTTACAGTCTTGGTGAGCCTGGAATCTGACCCTGGGAAAACTGAGCTGGAGACCTGGAGCACGCTGGACAGGGATTACATTAACTGGGTGGCAACGATTGCAGAAAACATGACAAAGGAGGAGAGGCATCCCACTGAGGCATCCTAGTGTGTCCCTACAGAAGAAACAAGGTGGGTGGTTTCACTAGGGAAGTCATTACAGCAGCTGTATCTTCAGTGAATTCTGTATAAAATTCCTGAACAAATTCTGTACAGCGTTATTTCAGCATCAGTACAAAAGGGCATGGGATACCTGTTAGTACAGAATCAACCTGAGTTGCACCATTACAATGCTGAGTTGCACCATTACAACGCTGAGTTACACCATTACAACGCTGAGTTACACCATTACAATGCTGAGTTACACCATTACAATGCACTCTATCCACAGCAATAGCTTTCTGCAGAGATGTCAGGCTAAACGTTAATTCCTGAAAAGACTTCCACAATAAAGACCAAGTACACTGAATACTGCTAGATATTAGTATAATATTTACAATGCATATCTGCTGTTATCAGAATTGAATATGACAAAGTTGTCATCCAATTTTTAAGGCCGGCAAGACACAATAATATAATATCTGTACACAAAGTCTTGCCAGGCTTCATACACAGATAGCTTTGTGTAGACTGGTAAGGAAGAGAAATTAGCATCATGTGCCTTCATTGTCTGTGAGTTGAAGAAGGTATATCGTAAAAATGTCCCAGTGCACAACCTTATTGTTGCCCCCTTTAAATGTGTAATATGCATGTAAAAAACCATGAATGCAAATTAAAAATTCAGAAACAAGTGTATGTACTGACCTCACAGAAGGCATATTGTTCACCTGCCCTACTGATGGCAGGTATGACCTGCACACACAGTGCGACATGAACAGTGAGCTGTGAAGGAGCGGACGTAACTCTGAGCCCCAGACCCTGATGGACAGGAGATACGTTCTTCCCGAATGTTTACTGCTAGGATCCCCTTTCGTATAAAATGGTGAAATGAAACTCGTGAACCGGCAGAAATGTTTTTAATACCAAGTATCGTATCAACCCTGGACATTTTGCGAAAGAAACTTTTTCATAAAATTTCACATTCAGATGAAAGTCTGCCCCAGTCTCTCATTCTCTGCCATTAAATGAATCATGAGTTGTGAAAACTCACAACCACATCAACAACCACCACATCATGAGCTTTGGTCAATAAGGGGATGTGCAATGTAGTCCTTCTCATTTGCTTATAGGTTCAATCTCAGCAGTAAAACCCCCTATTACCTGTTATACTCATATGATACATTATTTTCTTTCACTGGTAAACTGGATTTTTGACTCTGTGCAAACATCTTACAATGTGCCTGGTCTTGGTCCTGGATTGCATGGCTTTTGAATAAAAGCTCCACTCTTGCATCATGCACTTCATCTTGACGTTGCCAACTACCCAGAGGACTTATCAAAGACCTTGTAGAATGTGACCCTCTGCCTGCTGGGGAAACAGTCCATCAGACTATCAGGACCACAACTATACAGACAAACCTGCCCTATGGCTTTAAAACAGCACTGGCCTGTTTTGTGTACTTTCCTCCAGACTTTGGGTAACAACATCATTAACAACTTTCTTTCATTGTCCATCTTCATTATTAGCTTTCACGTCTCTTTCAATGGCTTGTCGCAGTTTGTTCTATATTGCATTGTAAATCTATCAGAAGTTTCTCTTGCTGTAAAAGAAAAGAAAAACATGTGGATAGCATTCTAATAAAGTATGAATGTTCGTATTTTCATTAATAGCGGTTCTGATGCCCAGAGTGTCACTCCTGTGTGTTGTTTGAGACCAACGTTTCATTATATCCTATGATCATTGACTTCAGAGCCAAACATTTACTTGTTATGCTGAGTCATGTAGCCAGAGTGAGAGGCAGCGTCCTTAAATACACGCCTGGATGTTTTCCTGAAGGGTGAGCAGAACCCTTCCTGAGACTGTAACACCAGGTTAAACGTCTGTGTCCTAGACCACTAAACAACTAACATCCCAACACTTTATTTATCATCCAAATATTCATCTATATTTAAGTGTACAATCCTCTGACTTTGCTTACACAATCACTGTCCCATTTGTGGACTTTGTTCCATGAATTCAGCAACCAGCTTAATTTAATTTTAGCCTACATACACCAGTATGAAATGTTTGTCCTACAAATTTATTATGCCCACAATATAAGTGCCTGCATAAAGTGATTTATGAACACCACATAGCAAGGTGTATCAAAAGTGACTCGTAAAATCCATAAAAGTAGATAACACTTTAGGCTTTATTGAGTTAGAGCAGATATGACTATTTTAAGCTGATTTACTGCCTATACCTATTTGATCCATACATGCCAATCACTGGTTGTCATGGGGCACCCAGTACTGTTTCTGTATCATCGTGGCTTCACACTTCATTACACTTTTAAAAACATGGAGATATGGAGGGTGAGCTGCCCCCTTACGGTTGCTATGTCCCTGTCCTGTTCTTCTAAGGCAGCCCAGCAATGACTAGTGTCACAATTTCCATGCTACTGGCAGCAGTGGTTTCTTGGGAGGATCCCTAAGTTTCCTGTGAAAGGAAGCTGGCCGCGGCCACAGAGGGTCACCGACTTAAATGATATATATTGCAACAGTTGCTAATTTAAACCCCTGAGACAAGTGGGAAAGTCATCAAACTTTACTGCTCCCCCTGCCAGAGTTCCTCAAGTTCATAACCGGTCACCGACATTGGAAAAAGAGGGTCTATTAACGGCTTACAGCGAGGTGAGAATGGAGCGAACTGTGGAGCCATCAGCTGGCACCGATCCAGACCTTTTCCCAGCAAATTTTGTTTCACACCTCAGCCTGCAGCCAGAGGGAAGGGGGCAGCCAAAGAACCTGAGGACAGGGTGGCACCAGTGCCATGGAGGTCCGAGTACCCCACTGAAGTCTGGGGGACCAATGGGGAGCTTGCTCCGCCCCCACCCACAATCCTCCCATGTGGGTGCAGCCATATTTTGAGCATCAACAAAACAATAGCTAGTAGTAGGGGCATCGCACATCATTCAGAACATGCCCAGAATATGTGCTCAAACTCCTTTCCTAACCGTGATCCATTTTCTGCTTCTGAATAAAGTCTGAGGTGCTAATATTTGTACATCCTTGTCGGCTCACGCATAATATTAGCTAAACTCGGACTCGCTCGTATAACCTTGAATGAGAACAGGCCTCCCACAGGAGGCCGAGCGAGGGCAAATTCAATCTCTGTCTCATCCTTAATTACCTTGAACCTAAATTGCAACAGCGGGGCTGACACAATGGCGTGGATTTAAGGATAATTCATGAAAAATAGAATCAGAGGAACAGGCAAGATAATGTTTGATTTTTCCCAATTAGTAACATTAAGTCATAGCACTTGGTTCCTTATGAACCTATACAGATTCTTAGTAATATTTCCGATATTAATATGGCAGTTACAGGGTTTATTTTGGTATCTTTTTGAGATACACATTACACACCGTTTGTCTTAGTATAACTTCCAATAATTCACTTCAGATCATGTGGGGACCGAGACACAGCCAGACTGCTAATGATTATCGTGCTGTGAATTTATGTCAGTAATTCTATACAACACAAGAGATTGTGAGGTATACAATGGTCAAACAGAAAGCCCACCAAAGCATGCTGCTCTGCAGGTATGCTTAGGAACTGGCATTTGATGAGTATGCAGTATGCTTTTCTTGGGTAATTTTAGCTAGGTTGATGAAATTTTTAATAGAATTGTGTTATTATGATCTTTCACGCGGATATTTTAGAACTCCATACCCTTATGATTATCCTGCACTTTCCTCTGAAGAACAAATCATTTTTGTTATGCCTGAACTACATGAAGTCACCCCTGACAGCCTTGATTGATAGCCGATCAATAGACTTCCAGGCAGGTCAGGGGTATTAGTGGAGGTTTTCTGGGCCGTGCACGTGGGAGTTTATAAGGCTATGTGGGCCTGCCAATATTGGCAAGCTTTACACTTAGCAGATACTTTTTAGCCAAATACACATGCATTTCTGAAAGCGGCGTGAGACAACACCTGAAGGATTTGAGAGTTAAGGGCCTTGCTTGGGATTCAAACCAGCGACCTTCCAATCACAGCATCCTATCCCACTGAGCCAAGCACCACCAGAAGAACTGGGATAGAAGGCAGAGGAATGGAGAGATGGACACAACCTTTCTGCCATGACCTGTCCTTGGGGGAAAGTTTTTATTTATGGCCAAGCGTGAATGGAGCTGAGAAGAAGAATCAAGAAAGGAAAAGTCAAGACTTCATGGATTTAATAAAATATCCTGAATATATAACAGTGCCCTCTCAAGTCATTAAATCCACCCACAAGTCAGTTTCTACAATTGCTGCTTTAATACAAGCACAGAAAAACAGGCCCACTGATGAGACACCCAAAGAATTGATTATATGAGCGCATCGATCTCATAGGTCGATAATGTCACGTCATGCTGCATGATTTTTCACATGCATAGTTTGGCTTCGACAGGCTGCTTTTTGCACTGTCGTTTCCATCAGCCACTCACCTCCTTTCAAGGGTCACCGTTTTTGGCGAAAACAGAACCGGAACCTCTGTCCCTCAGCCTTTGTGGCTCAGCAGTCGCCAAACAGCAGCGGTGGAAGGGCTATGAAACCGAAGAGCGACGTCCCAGACACAATGACCTTGGTGCGAGAAACAGACGGACGCCTATAATAGACTTTTCCCTGACCCAGCACCTGTGTACCCCCCTTGGGTTCTGCTCCTTTTTTCCTAATCCAGTCATGACCCCCCCCTACTGAGCTACTCTCACCACGGCCATACAAAAAGTTGCTCTTGTCTGTAAAATCGCATGTATAGTATCTCATTTCAGCACTACTGCCCGTCGACCTATTAATAGACTGTGAATAATTTATAGGCAATTTTTAAATAGCAATTTTTTTTTATACACTAACCGTAGATTTGCAGACGGTTGGCAATCTAACAGCTCTTAATTGTGTGTGATTACATTTGATTACCTTGATCTAATGCCAGACGCAGATATTTGAGGTCTACCTAGGAGCACTCTGTAATATCGGCGTGTGACAGTAGCTGTTAGAAGACAGCGGCAGCTCAGATTCAAGTAGTGTTTGGAAACACCAGGCGTTCAGGAAAAAATGAAGGGGAAAAAAAAGCTGGAAAAAATAAAATATGAGATCGAATGGGTTTTAAATAGATTTCTGTTTGCATACAACTGGTGCAGCTGCTTGGAAGAACACAAACGTGAACCACAGTCTACGGTACCAGATGGAAGTAAAAATACACGCACAGCTTTACTCACACTCTGCATAGCCCCATAGTCTGGTCTATGAAGTATTGTCTCTAATACCTAAGCTTTTCCCCAGGTTCCGGAATGGCTTAGATAGCTTAATGTAACAAAGACTTGCAATATTATATCCATCCAAATTATATACCACTTATCTAGTACAAAATCGGCTTGCATCCTGAAGCAAACTGCACCAGCCAGGAGATATCCAAGATGCCAGTTTATCGCAACATCAACAACATATACATTACATTTACAACTATGACATGCACTGTTAATAGGCAAGTTTACGATACTTTGAGCATAATCCTCGCTCCTTAAATAATACCATAATAATCAATGATATTGTCAGAAAATGACGCACCAGCAAAAGGACCAGGCTAGCTAGCAGTAATGTGTGAATTCCACATGGTAAGAATGTACAGTATGTTTGTTATTTAGCCTAGCTGTTCAACAGACTTTCCTATACAATATGGACAAAGTGTACCCTCATTGTCATTGCCAAGTCCTTTCTTAAATAATCTATGTTTTTATCGTTTGGTAATTAAGAAAAATTGCCAGCATTGAAAGAAAATAATATGTCTTTATATAGGGCTGGCACTCTTTCTTGGGTTATTCCCTACTTTGGCCGTAATGCTTCCAGAATAGATTGCAGATCCCCATGACACTGCTGGAGGAAGGGGAGAAACATCTCTAAAGTGCCCTCTGGAGTGGCAAGAATAATGCTGTTGGCTGTCCTTCACATGGGAAGAAAATGAGTGAGTGCCAGTAGGGTAGCATGTTCATGTGAGATGATGTGCTGTATAAAGCATGAAAATCAGACGAAGTGTCTTAATGAGTGACCTTCTAGCGGAGAGAATGTGACGCAGTGCCCTATAAAGTGCCCTTACAATGGTCTAAGCGGCCCCAAGTGAGCAAACATGATGAAGTGATCACTATTGTGCCCTTCTAAGTGAGCAAACCTGATGAAGTGATCACTATTGTG
>JAODJU010000119.1:16129721-16153690 GCA_026776725.1 Gnathonemus echidnorhynchus
CCCCAAATAAGGTTTTCTTCCCCCCCCCCCCCCCACTGCATTTTCAGCTTTCTGTTCATCTCTGTACCAAAAACATGGCTTTTTCCACATCCTGTTTGCTGTTTGCATCCTGTCCCATTGCAAGTTTACCCCTCTGTCCCCCCAAAAGTGCCATATTCCCCCAAATAAAGACCCTGTCGCCCAGCCCAGACACCACATGGTTCTGAGCTAGGACCTTATGGGCAGATACCCTGAACCAGAAGGATGTCTTACAGGGGAAACCTCTGTTGTTAAGGGGTTAAGGAGCAAGCAGAGAGGAGTGAAATTGAAATATGAATTTTCAATGCGACAGTGGCCTGGTGGAAAGCTACAGCTTGGACCCCACTTTTAAAATATTGAGCGTGTGTCTGGGGGAGGAAGGCCAGGTTACAGCCCGCTGCCTGTTTAGAAGCCTTTATTGAATCAAAGGGCTTGTCACCTGGAAGGAAACACTGCGACCCTTTCAACAGGGAGGCTAAAATGAGATGATCTCTTTTTTTTTACCCCCCCCATGCTTTTTTTAATTCTTTGCCTTTTCACGGAACGCTTGTCAAGGCCTATATCAATAATAGATGGGGGAGCATCTGCCCGCAAGCCGCATGCCTGGGGGCTGTTTTTGCGTTTCTCTGAGAGTTTGTCAGCGGACGCCAGGCACGCAGACAGGGGGCGCTGCTCATTAATTTTCATCAGCAATCCGCAACCTGCCTCTTAAATAATGTATCGATCTCCGGGCCGGTTCCTAATTCGTAATTCCCCTGTTATCAGGCCAGGCAAAGTGGACATGGCGGAGGTTGATGGATGGCTGGGCTGGGACAGCACCATGCCCCGCTACGGGGGGGGTGACCTCTAGGGTTTCACAAAAAGGGGGGGTGGGGGGGGGGTTGCAGTTATTGCAAAAAAATTGCTGTTTTTGGCAGCCACCCCCCACCCCGCACCCCGCACCGACTCCCTCCCACTTCAGCAGAGGGACAGAGCGAGTGAATTAAATAACTGCCCCCCCTTCTGTGGAGTCGATCATCGTCATTGTGTTGTGTCTTAAGTTTCCACGTTCACCCCCAGGATATTCCTAATCGGCCGCCGACAGCTGAAGGCACACAGTGGATATTAGAGTAATGTACCTACCGCCCGCCACGGTCCTGCCGTCAGCTCCTGCCGTGGTTCAGACCAGCGGGTTCTTGGCCACCAACTGAATCAGCGAGAACTTGCCGTGCGGAGAGACCACTCCACATGTGGGTGGGCACAGATCTGAATTTATGACCAGAGACTCATAGGTTCAGATTCAAGGCTGAAATCTGCTTTTGCATCCTTGAGCATGGATGCTTATTTCCGAATTGCTCCATCGGCATGCAGAGGGATTCATACATCACTCACCCAGCATGCATCATTCTGAGGAAGAGTCAGCCCTGCTTCCACTCAACTTTGCTGCAGAGGTTAAGACTCTAACTGTAATCAATCTCTAAATTGAAACCCTGTCATACAGCAATCCTCTGAGCTGGATAATTGTTCTGTTCTCAAGACATAAGATAAATTTAGATCTGGCCCAGAGAGCAGAGAGCCTGAGTGGGGCATTGCTAATGAGCTGAGAGTTTATTTTAAAACGTGAAATTAAGAAATTATTTATAAAAATGCAAACCACATGGTTTTCTGAAGTTACCAAGTAAATTAAAAGACCATTCAAAATGATAAAGGTGGCAAGGAAACAAATTAATAATAATAATAATAATAATAATAATAATAATAATGGTTACTTTAAATAGTTAAAGCCAAGGTTGTCCTCATTTGAAGATATATTTGCATTCTCATTAAACAGGAGACATGGAAATTTGTTTTTTTTTTTGGGGGGGGGGCAGCTAATGAATTAGATTAATATTTGTAGTACTTATTTATAATGTATTATGTCTTTAATAATTCTGTGTGTGCGGAGTTGTCATGGTCTCCCTGTGAAGTGCAGGTTCCCTCCGGGAACTCCGGTTTCCTCTCAAAAGTCTAATTGGCGCCATAAACTGCTTAGAGTGTGTCTGTACCCCCGTCTGTACCCCCGTCTGTACCTGCGTTTGTACCCTGGGCTGGCGTCACATCCAGCGCGTATCCCTGTCTTGTGCAATGTGCTTTGAAATATATATATAATCTGAATTTCTAGTTATTTAATTGTTTTATTACAGCTTTTAATGTTGCAATATGAGGTATTTATTTCTTTAATGAAGGAAAGAAGTGATAAGGCTTTGGTGATCACTGCCTGCCATTTTGGGAAATAACAGTTATGTTTTTAGCTTTTCCCTTATTTATAACTTATGCAAAACCTACCTAAAGTTTGTGCTGTGTCTTTTCCGGAAAAGCTCTTTGGGATTTATAATTCTTATCAGTTTAGAAAATGAGATGATGCACATTGCAGGTGATTTAAGCCGGACGCATAAATAAGTGTGTGACAGTCAGCGTCCACCCAGCACACGTCTTCAATATAATGCCCTTCCATGCTTAATAAAAAATAATAAACTGTAGAAAAGGAAAAATCTCATAAAGAAAATCTCCATTAAAACCCACGTTAAGCGAATGAGTGCGTGTCATTTCTAAACACAAGGCGGTACGATGGAACTTGACCTACGGGTCCCGCGAAATTCCGGCAACCCGTCGGAGTTTAAAAGCTTTCGCCTCGCAGATAATGTTTTCCGATGATATTTTCCAAGTCCCGTCAGAGTTTGATTATACCTCTGTCACGCTGAACCGTGAGAGGAAGACTGAGGTTAAGTGTAAGAGATGACACCTTGCCAATGGGTTCCTGCGCTTTTGTTGGAGACGCCGGTGCACACAGCAGGGAAGGAGAATGACCTGTCATACTGCGTTTCCCGCAGGCAGACGGAGCGCTTGCTGTCCTCATTCCGTACATGACAGTCTGCAGCACGTGGAGGTAGCCTATGCAAACGGCACAGACACGTTTTCATTCATAAATCCATCTAAAATACACTTTTTTTTCTCCTTGATTTTTATTCAAAATGTCAACCACCCACTCCTTGTGGCAGCATGTCTTATAGGCTTCCTTGAGCAGCCTAGGTGGACAACGGTACTTGGGCAATATTTGCCAAAGCCACATAAACACATAATGAACAGTAGGAGTCGCTGTAGAGCACCTAGAGAGAGGGACCCCCCCCCCACACCCCAGTTAGAATGTAACCTAATTTTGTTCTCACTGGGCCTCCCAGCACAGCAGGTGTCAGAGTTAACATTTGATGTCAAGAACAGTATCGTTTTTATTATACATGGTGGACACTGCATATTATGCATTATCCATTTTACCCGACTGCAGTATGCATATTACCCTAAAAGTTAATCACAAAAGACACTTAGTTCTCGTGTTTTATCCTATCATGAAGACCCTGCCCACAAACAGTTAAAAAAGCTTGCTGGATCACACTGAACCTAAAAATAACGATAATGGTTCCCTCTCCTGACCCTGAATTCCCAGCTAGAACGTAACACGGCACCTGATCTTAGATCATCTAGTGGAACTCCATAAAAGATGCTCGCAGCTTCATGCAGTGAAACATGAAGCCGGCTTGGTGATGAAATCCGAAGCACCTAATTACCTAGTCGAGGATTTCGCAAAACAGACATTTATGAAAGAGAACAAACAGACCTCTGATCACGGGTTTAATGCTGATGAAAGTGGACGTCACTGGCATTTGCTTCTGGCACAATTGTAACAGATGAGTTTGAAAAGCAATCAGAAAATTTTATAGCAAGGAATCATGTGAGGGTCTCCATCCGTCTTGCGTGTTCAAAGCAAAAAAACATTGTTCATCCTACCTGCACTTAATGCCAGACATTATTTGTACAAAGGCGTTACTCCAAGAACCTCAGGCTACGAAGTTACAATCCAGTGCTGCTTGGTCTGCTAGAAAAACACCTTCAAAGTAATTCCTTGACGGTATTTAGTGACCCACTAAAATGGCGTCATCAGTTACCATAACGCACGTCCTGCCCTTCCAGTATGTTGTTCAAATCTTTCAGACCACAGAGATGAGCTACTTTGTGGGGGGAAAAAAAAAAACGCATAATCATTCATCAAAAATATTCTATGAAAAATTTATACCGCAGTAAGTTGATGCTGCAGGAAGTTGATGCAATTTAAGCATACAGATACTGTTACCAAGAAAAACTTCCTCCACATATTCTATTTTTTTATACAGTTCAGTGTACACTAAACAGCAGTAACTGAATGAAAAATAGAGCAGAATGTTAGACTAGTTGATTTTTAAATAAAATCTTTTTCTCTAATTTGTTCTGCTAACACAGGATCAGTACATCAATCACCTGAGCTACTGTAACTAGTAATTCTATTATGCTGCTTAGGAGCTCAGTTTGATTTCTATGAAATTAAAAGATTCTTGGTTCAGTGAGATCTGTTAAGTAGTATAGCTAAAGGCTTTAAGATAGAAGTAGTAACTTGTGATGATATAGTTTGCTAGCAAAAGGTGTACATACAAATTCAAGAGCAGCTTTTATTTGCTAACTTTGATGGTTAGTGCTAGCATTGTCATAGATACCACATCAATCCGGAATGTTCCAAGTTTCCTCAGTATACGTATTGGCAGAAGCTTTCAAAAGAGACTCCCCAACAAGAAACCAGGAGGTGGTGAGTAACAGCGTTCAGCTGGTTAAAAAAAACCAGATGCTACAGAAATGACAAAGCTATTCTGGTGCATTTAATCATGCCGTCTTCCATTCCCAGCAACGACCCTGAGCGTTTCCATTTATGGTGACTTTCAGTGGTAAAGGCCTGAATAGAGGAGGACTGTGAATGGGTGGCATTTCCCTCCTAAATGAAAAGAGAGGGAGTCCTGGTCTTCTGCTGAGCTGGTCAATTCACCTATTGAAGGTGTAGAGGGTCCATGTCTTCAATAGCACAGTGAGAAGGAGCAGACTGCAAGCTCGTGTGCAAGGCTCCCCCCCATTCAGGCACCTCGGCCTCTCAGCCACGTACCGTGCAGCCAGGCACCAGGCAAATGTCACGGAGACCTTCATTTATGCTGACCTTGGCGAGGGCTGTGTCACCTCTGGCTTTTGAGTCCTCAGAGTATAAAAGGGACTCCTGTTGCGATTGCCTCAGAAGGAAACTTCAAAACCCGATCCAGGCGTCTTGGGGTGTCCCTTAAGCCGACAGTAATCCCAGTTTTAAAGACATGAATAGATGCTTAGCATGTGTGTGTGAGGGAAAGAAGCTGAGAGGGACAGAGAGCATGTGTGTCCCACATCTCTGTTGTCATACTCGTCCTGTTGTCCTTGTTTAAATCTGTTGACCTGGCAGCTGCTGATGTCCTGTGACATTCTGATGTCATACTGTATCACTCCTACTTATCATCTACTTTACCCTCTCCCTTACATCTTCTAAAGTGACACAGATGCCATCCATCATCATTTCATAGAAAAAGGACTCTGCGAGGCCTGCATTTAATGGCCTCTGCCTTACGTCCTCTGACTTGAGTCACGCTTCCCCACCTAATTTGTTGTTAAGATTTGGTCAGTCACGTCATCTTGAATATGGCCTCCCAAACAGCTGCTTCTCTCTGGCATCCCAACACCTTCTGAAACCATCTCACTTTTCCTCTTCATTTCCACCGTCGACCGGATGAGCCCCCCCCCAGAAGGCAGCTGAGTGCTGCACTCCTCTGTCTTTCTGTTTGGTTGCAGATACAAAGTGACTTACCATGTACTTCACCCCATGTGTGTTGGGTATTTTTACTGATTCAGTGCCAATGTCCACACGCATCGTGCCACATGCTGCCCTAAATCTTGCACGTAACCAGGGGCAGATTAAGGTGTACAGAGGCCCCTAGGCTACAGTAGTCTGTGGGCCCCCCAACCCCGCCCCCTGCACGTAATCCTTCCAAACTGGAGCTCACCTAGTCCTCTTCTCCAAAAAAACACCCTTACCACCATCTCCTGTATAATTAGAGCTTACTCACTTCCAATTTAGCTCCTATATAAACTATTCTATTCCACATAGCCCCCTTTATAAACTTCTGCATAAATCTATAAATTGTTCCCATGTCCTCTAAAGCGCTTTTTTTTCTCACATAGCCTACCTTGCATATAATTTATGTATTTTATAAATGTATATGTTTATACAATTTATATACTTTTAGAGATTACATGTATTTATATATAACCTCTTCTTTCTCACATACCCTGCATAAAATTTAAAGGTATTATAAATATGCATTTATTTTATTTACATACATTTAGAGGTTACATATACTTACGTACAGTATAACCTCTTCTTCCTTACATAAAATTTTCCACACAGGTCCTATATTCACTCTTTCCAAAATAGGCCCTTCATTTGCATTTTTCCTTCCCCGTTTGCCGCTGCACCATCTTTTCAAGGTATTTCCCAAATGTTTTAAGCCACATTAAATAAAGTGGAGTATCATCCGCGGACTGCTGGGTCACGGCGACCCCGGAGCTTTTCAGAGCGATGTGGGGGGGGCCGGACACCCTGTGCAGGACGCCAGTCCATCACAAGGTAGCAATTAAGAGGCAGCAGTCCAGCTACAGCACTTGTTTTTGGACTGGGGGAGGCTTCCCCGGGGGAATCTCACAAAAATAGGAAGAAAATGCAGACTCTCCGCACGCCTGGGACTGAGCCGGTGGCCACAGTGTTGCTCGGGAAGCCATTACGCTGCCCCTGGATAACAACATCCAGATGCCACAACAGCAAAATCAAGATCAATACATACCTTGTTAAGGATAAAAATTACCTGCCTTTTCCAACAGATAAAAATCTCAGTTTCTACTAAGCAGGAAAATCTGACATAATTATGCATTTTTTCGCTCTACAAAATGTATACATATGCAGAGAAGTTGTACTTCTGTGGACACTATGTAAAAATGTCTCTAATATGCTGGTGTTTCATCAAGTGAAATATACTCTTGAAAGATTATTTCTACCTTTATAAGTTACTTACCAATAGCATAATCTGCATACTGAATTTTTATAATAAACACACACTTCTAAGCACATTTATCAATATAGTCGCATATCAGCTGATAGATAAACCTATGAATAGTATTGAACTGATATAAACCTCAGAAGGACATTTGGCGAATTTCCTCCTGATTACATTCCAGTTATGCTTCTCCAAATGCTTAATGGGGACATTCATCCTATCACAAGCAAGCACAAGTGAGGATAGGCTCTATCACCTCACTGTATCACAGGCAGTTTATGCACAGTTACATTGACTTATACCCCAAAGTGACAACATTCAGGCTCACCAATTCACCTGAACTGTGTCTGTTTCCTGAGTGTAGGAGAAAACAGGACTCAAAGGAACTCTCTGGTGGGAAGTCAAAGCAGCTATGCTAGCAGAATGGCAAGCAGAACAAAGACACAAGAGCTCACTGCCATACATCACAGCAGCTTCATGTGCTCCTCTGTATACGCAATACGGTGGAAGGATAGCAGCACTGCGCATATGATGGTCTGTGTCTGGTATGATTAGTTCAGTTTTCATTACCCCAGTTTTTTTATCTCAAAAAAAAAATCACTGACTGCTCATGAAACATATTTCATTGTATTTAATGAATCCACCCACCCGCCATGATCGTGTATCCTACATGGTCGGTTTGAGAATTAACTCAGGAAGCACTGAAAGTCCCACAGTGTCTCGCGACTGGCACATAAACACGGGGCACAGAGTGTGCCCACACCACACAGAGCGTAACACACAGGGCGTAACACACAGAGCGTAACTCACAGAGCGTAACACACAGAGCGTAACACACAGAGCATGCCCACACCACACAGAGCGTAACACACAGGGCGTAACACACAGGGCGTAACACACAGAGCGTAACTCACAGAGCGTAACACACAGAGCATGCCCACACCACACAGAGCGTAACACACAGGGCGTAACACACAGAGCGTAACTCACAGAGCGTAACACACAGGGCATAACAGACAGAGCGTAACTCACAGAGCATAACACACAGAGCGTAACACACAGAGCATAACATACAGGGCGTAACAGACAGAACGTAACTCACAGAGCGTAACACACAGGGTGTAACACACAGAGCGTAACTCACAGAGCATAACACACAGAGCGTAACACACAGGGCGTAACACACAGAGCGTAACACACAGGGTGTAACACAGAGCGTAACTCACAGAGTGTAACTCACAGAGTGTAGCACACAGGGCGTAACACACAGAGCGTAACACACAGGGCGTAACAGACAGAACGTAACTCACAGAGCGTAACACACAGGACGTAACACACAGAGCATAACACACAGAGCGTAACACACAGAGCATGTCTACGCCACACAGAGCGTAACACACAGAGCATGCCCACGCCACACAGAGTGTAACACACAGGGCGTAACGCACAGAGCGTAACACACAGAATGTGCCCACGCCACAGAGCGTAACACACAGAGCTTAACGCACAGAGCATGCCCACGCCACACAGAGTGTAATGCCAGACGTGCCACACACACTCACACAGTATGGGAAATTTAGGGTCTTTTTGGAAAAAAATGGAGGAACCCACTAGGAGAACATAATAAAGAACACAAAACACCAGGAGAACATGCAATCTACACAATTCGATCTATTTATAGTCGATGATGGCAGTGCACTATACATATAGAGGAATAGGTCATCATTTTGCATAAGGAAGCACCATATGCATGTAAATTCTGCTTATTAATACATACTATATATCAAAATAATTGAGTATCACAATTTATAGAGAGCATAACTGCATGACTGTGTACTGTCATGGACTGTTATTAGATACTATAGAACTAATAAGCAAAATGGTCTGGCAATAATCTGTTAGCTAGTTCAGCACCCGTAAACTGACGCTTTCTTGGAAGCATAATGCTTTTTTTCCAGGGATTTTTGTTAAGTTAATATAAAGATGGGATTCAATATAATGAATCTATGGAGTTGGTATTACACTCCGTTATTGAAATATTGACTAGGGGAGTAATTCCTTGAAAGTTTAAATGGTGAACATGCTCCAGTTAGAGCTTCCACACGACCATGTATGTAAACTGCTTTCCTCATACACTCCCAGCACATTTCTACCAAATAAAATTACTTCCATTCAAGAGCTCCCACATAAAAAGCACCCTGTTTAAAGATGGGTACATGAATGTAAATGTGATTTTTTTTTTCCCCAGAATGAAAAAATACAAATTCTGATGCCAAAGAATAAACATAAACATCTGATTTTGCACAGATTAAATTTCTGCTTGATCTCCCAAAAGATTTGCCACAACTCATGAGAAGGAGGGGAGGTCACCTGACCACACAGATTTAAGGTGAGTATTTGTTTCAGGAAAATAACGAAAAAGGGAGCTCTCTCTCTCTCAGGAGAACATTCTTACAAATCCCAACATTTAAGCAGTCATGCAGAGTGCAAATCAGTGCCTCAGGTGTAGATCTGGGGTGTAGATCTGGGGAGTAGATGGCTGCAGGCTGAATCAGGCCATACCATGCTTTGGATTATATAAAGAGCAAAAAGTAGCACACCTGGTTCATGATGCTGGTGGAATGTCAGGTAAATTGTGAGAAAGCCTTAGACTGCCTGAGACTTTTATCTGCCAGGATAAGAATTCATCTTTGAAATGGACTATCAAGCTCTCCAGTAGCAGGGGAGTCTTCTACAAAACAGGGTTTCCCGGTCAGTTGGATAACTTAAGCCAAACATAAAAACTGTTCAACAGAAGCAGAGATAAGTGACATTCCCATTGGACAGAGATAAGTGATAATCCTATTGGACAATCCTCACATTTGGCTTAAGTTATCTGGATAAAGGAAAAATCCTGCTTTGTGGAACAGTACCCAGGACACAAAACTGACAAACTCCAACAAATTCATGATTTGCAAGCAGATGGATCCTCTAAAGCACGTGGTGACCAGAAAACAGGGATCCAGAGATGATGGGCGATATGACAGATCGAGACCTACAACACA
Organism: Gnathonemus echidnorhynchus; assembly: GCA_026776725.1. Classification (NCBI taxonomy): domain Eukaryota; kingdom Metazoa; phylum Chordata; class Actinopteri; order Osteoglossiformes; family Mormyridae; genus Gnathonemus; species Gnathonemus echidnorhynchus. The sequence goes on from JAODJU010000119.1 coordinate 16,139,728, forward strand.
GAATTTCAAATATGCATAGTTACATGGCTGTTTATTAGATATTATAAATTTAAATGTGTGGATATATTTTGCCACTTGGTACTTTACTTTAAAAGTAAAAACAAGCACATGAGGGCACGTAATCAATGTCATGAAATATTTGGTAGGATTCTGCACTTAAAATGCATATATACTCGTATGCATATGCAAATGAAAAGCATACGTGCATTTTAGACACGAAAATATATTTTGGTTCAGTTGCAGAGCTTAATTCCTAAAAAAAAAATAGGGTTTCTTTTAGCATGCAAAGAATTTAAATTGGAAGGTAAGTTAACACAAAATGAAAGACTGAATAGATCTAAGCAGACTCCTTCGGCAACCAAGTTTGGTCGCTTGAAATCTTAACGAAAATGACATCTCGCGTGCCTCATCTAGCGGACAATCGCAGCACCTGCAAGTGATTGAAACTTAATCATTATCTGTTGGAGGAAATCTAAAATCACATATCGAGATAACCGCGAACCTGCAAACTGACCCCACGACTGTTCAATTTAATTCGCAAAGGCTTCTTCTATTAATTAAAATAAATGCAAGATGTTGCCCTCCTGATCCAAAACTATGTCCCCCGCATAACCCTGGCTATCTCAGCTGTGCCTATATGGTAAATGACTTGTGGTCTAGGACAAATGATCACGCCGCAGGACGGTAAGTGGAGACTGCGAAAGGCAAACCTCTGCAGCTCGGGTGCGACGCTGCGCGCGGGCGCCGCCGATCGCGGGGACGCGCAGTGATTGATCCTGTGCGCGTTTCAAAGTGACTGCGTTTGATGTCGGCTCGCGGCTGCGGGCCTGCAGATGAAACGGCGGCTCTTGGCTGATGCGCCCATTACTGTCACACTGCGGAGGAAACAAACAAGCTCGTGGTAATGAACAGGGTCATTTAAATGATGACGGTCCTCCGAAATCGCTGCTAATTGAGACTGAAATCAACCTGCACATTAAAACCGCTGTTTGAAACCATTTAAGCGTTTAGAAATACTTTGTTGTCGGCTTTTGTTTTGGAATTCAGTAAGGCTATGAAAATGCCGGCGTTCATCCATGTAAATAAAATTAAACAATTCCTGTATGCATGACTATCGCAGCTGGATTACATATTGTTGCGTATGTGTGAATATTGTTTATTCACAACTTAAAAAAAAACCCAAGTTATGTTGACCATTTATGTTAATATCACCCTTACAATGAAACCTCTAAAGCTCTAGTAAACAGATGAGCTAACATTAGTAATCATGTTTTCTATGCCAAGACCAGAGATAATGACCCAGACAATTATATAAATAGTGTGCTTTTGCATCATTTCCAATCCATCCATCCATCCATCCCTCAGTCCATCTTCGAACAGTATCTTGGTTGCGGGTGACCTTGAGTCTAGCATCCACCCTAAATAAAATGCGAGATATTTTTATAATTTTAACAAAATTACAGAAAAAAATATATGGGAAAACTTTTGTTGAGAACGCATTGTACACAACAAAACGCTTCCTTACCTAAAAATAAAATACTAGATGTAATATTTCTGATCTAAAGTAAGCGTTTTATTTCACGGCGCTTTTGGAGCTGTCATCTTGCCGTAACTTGGGCACCAAGCCCCAGACTCCCCGCGCTCATTAACGCAGGGAGAGCAGAGCGGACTCTCGCCTGTGGTTACGGCAGCGCTCCGCTGGGTGTCTCTCTAGGCTTTGGGGTCCCTGAACGATTACATCATTGCGGTGTTGCCCAATATTAATATGTTTAGTTAATTACTTGCGTTTAAATGCCGTCAAACACACAGCATTATGAGAATTTGATGCGAGTATACGAGGACATAAGAGAGAAAGATCACAGGAGATAACCAAGAGCTACAGGAGATATGGGATTTCTATTGAAAATAAACCAGTTTCCAAACAATTTCTTTATGGACAAATCTAATTGTCACCTGTACTGAACAAAATAATCAGCTTTTGAAAGTAGTTAATAAGATCAATGTAAAAGAAGCCAGAACATCTTTAGTTCAGTGACTGGATCAAACAACATTCATTCAAATTGCTTTGCTGGTACCAACCACCAGAGGGCAGCAGACGACCATTTGTTCCCGAGAGGCATTTAAATGTGGTTCATCCCTGTGCATAAATTTTGTTCATGTTTATCTGAATTCTTACGGTATTATTGGTAAACTATGTGCATTGTGTTTTTCAATATTACTACCACAATGACGCGAGTTGAAACATGCACGCTTAGTCTGTGTTTAATGACAAATAGAGTAAAAGATGGTCACTGGTTTACCTTTGGGACACCGTTTAAAAAAATAAATATTTAAAAACTGGGGCTGAGTACAACTGACAAAGATAAAAATATAATTGATGCATTTTAAGGTCAATTTAATAAACAAATATCTAACCTACCAAACACTACCAATGAGTCCGTCTCAGCTGAAGCACATCTCTATAATCCGCGCAGAACTCCTCTTAAGGACATGCCCTGTTCCTGCTTCAACAAGCCTGCTGCTGTAGAGTAGATGTGAGTTCACCTGGGTGGGAGGGAGGCTCTGTTTTCCTCTGTAATTTCACAATACCCCTGGGACACAGATTCCCCACAGTCTGGAGAGACGGGTATTTTCCGTAGCCGACCTATGGCTGCAGAATGTTTTCTTGTCGATTAATGAGTTTATGCACGGCATGCTGAACCTCGGAAGAATAATTAGACATCTTGATGGGGAAAAACACTAGAAATAGATGACCTGCTAAAAGAAAATCACTAGAAAATTTTTTCGGCATCACAGAAATCATGCTTAAACTGAATGCTTTGCTGAGTACAACTCAAGCGCATAAGCGAGTCCCACGTGGTGCAGAATGTGTCAGTCCAGAAAACTATCATGCATTTCAATGTTGTATAATTAATCAATATTTTTTGAGTTTTATGGTTTAGGTGGCTAAGCTAGAAAACACATTGGGTCAGGTTTCTGATTAATTCTTCCCATAGATGATTTTTTTTTAAAAAAGGACGCACCCAATCCACATCTGAATTTACATTTTGAATTATTTTTGCATTATATTTCACCGTCACAATTTCCGTCCAATGAATGTCTTCCTGCAGACTCTGAGAAAGTTAGGTGCTGAACCATAAAATAGCCTGTGCTGTTGCTCATCAAAGGCTGTTTAATGAGAATTTGCCGTCTAAGTTTAGCTTTTGTGGAAGCCTCAGCAAAAACCTCACCTCACTTTGCACACCTTTCTGGTGAACAGATTATCTCACGAGGTGGTACGCTCATTATAATCGGGGACACTCAGAATAATGCATAAGTTATTTTACGTTATAAGGCAAAATAATGCTAATCGCATTTGCCATTGCATGACCGAGCGCTTCACCTTTCTGCGTTATTCATGTATGTTAATGTAATATATGCAGAATAGAATGCATGCACTTCAGAAGGGAAAAACGCAGTGAGGCACATTACTTGTGTGTCTTTTGTAAATATATATCACCATACGGCTACACGTGCAATAGCCCAGCCCGCTTCATGGATAACCGTTATTCATCTGCTTTAGCCATATTTTCAGTTTACCAAGGATTCATAAAGATATATGTAAATCAGCAAGTTTGCATCAAATTGTTTTGTTTCCAGATTGTCAACGACATTTTAAGAAAAATATAAGTTGTATAACAGAAATGGATCTGTCTACTGTCCGGATATTGTTATAAATGTAGAAATAAGAATTGTACTGCATTTATAGTCCAGTCCCATCCCCAAGTCGGCTAAGTGAATTAGCTGATCATTTATTTGTGCCTATTTTAAAGAAAGGTGTACTAAATGTTGAACTTAAGCATCTTTAAAACCATCAGAACTCATGCAGCCACCATCCCACACTCTTCTGTTAATCCTCATAATGTCCGCTTTGCATTGGGATTTTATTTTTGTGGAGTACCACGAAACATTTATCATTCATGCTGACCGGAGTGGCACGAAACGACATTTCGCTCTGTGTTTAGTGACAATAGAGATTCTTAAACACAACTAATGATCCAAGCTACAAAGATCATGTATGACTGAAGGACAAGTCTGTTATGCAAGACACTTGTTATTGTGATAAAATGTAACACAAATGTACATAGAACTGACGTCATTTAACTTATGGGTATTAACTTATTTACAGCCCTCATGTGATCCATTTTAAATGCAAATATGCCGCTGTATATTTTGCGCTGCCAGAGATGTAAGATAGGCAGCGCAACCTTGAAGCTTTGGCGTGTTTTGCATGCCGATTAATTATCGACGGCTCTATGTATTTTTAATATACGTGGATTTAACGTCGATATACAATATAATTCCCGAAATCAAACCATTCATAGCATCAACGGGCAGTCTATTCATATACGATGATCGTTATGTTATTGGGATATTCGCGATAAGGCGAGGGAATTCTTGTTATTTTATCAAATAAACGTTTTGGGCCATTTTAATAATATAACGGTTTATATTATTATTTAGCTTGGAGATGCCATACTTACTAATAAATTACGATTTAAGCCACATGCGGAGCACGTTGCTACCACCTACAGCACTGGAGGATGAGCTACAGTAATACATATAACCCTAAATTCAGCAAATTCCATGTGTTTTTGAGAACTCGAGTATTCACGATGACCTCAGGAGAAAATAAGAATGCGATCTGTAGCATAGCCGCCTCCATTTTTAAATAAGCAACATGTGTGTTGCAGGCATCTTGTGTATGTCAGATGAAAGCGGTGCTGATCTCCACGTTTGCGGAGTTACTGCCATGCAGTCTGTGTTTTTACTGTCAGTAACACCGAACTGCTCTGCATTTATGCTTTAAATCTAAGTGCCTTCAGTGTGGAACATCTCGCATCTAGATGGTTGGAAAGAAAGGCCAGGAAATCCCTTCAATTTTTTTATTATTTTGAAAGGGTAGCCTTTAAACCAGATTCCTATCAATTCCAGTATAGGCTGCACTGCCAGCAGTCAAAAACAATGTGAACCATACTGGTGTTTAAAGTAATAAGTTAGTCCTGTAACTGGTAGCCACGTGAATGAAAACACTGATCATACGCGTGGAGGGTTTCTGATACATGACCCATCGTATGGCGTTAATGTGATCATCTGATATCTCCAGCTTTAATACCACATTTCAGGCAGGCGGATGTAGAAAGAGTCACAAAGCAATCTCGGGTGTGAAGAAAACGGCAAAAAACGCCGCCGGAGGGCTTGGAAAAAAACTTAGCGGCTCATACCATCCGACAGGGGGCGGAATCTCCCACTGCCGTGATAGTCAGGGGCTGCCGATCGTGGCCTCATTGAGCGATTCGGACGGAGGGGGAAAATGACCGTGGCGGTAATGTAGCCAGCAAATGCGCCTGGAAGACGCTTGGAAGAGCCGCATCGTCACCGAAATCGCGACGTCCGGACTGGCGGCGCGCAGGAATGCGGGACTAAAAGCGGACAGCGACCGCGCAGAGAGAGGATCGGGTGCAGCCGCCGGGGTGTGATTCTCCTTGAAGAGCCCGTGTCTGATTCCGAAATGTCGGGGAAAATAGAAAGCAAACAAGGTAAGCAGACCCCCGGCCGCCGTCGCCGCGGGGTGCTGGCCGGCTGGCGGTCCGGATATCCCGTGGTGCCCGGTCGCTGCGGGGATATGCAGGCAGCAGGCCCCTTTCTCCGCCTAGCTAGCGGCGCGTAGCTATCGATCAGCACGGCAGCACGATGCCGATGCTGGTTGCCCGAGTCCGGCGACGGCCGTTAACTGCAGGCCCCTCATGGGCTCTCGGGGGCGGGCGCGACGTGGCTTTTTTACTGGCGATCGCTGGTTACCCGGATCCCCCTCCGGCGGCCGCTAGCTGAGCCCATCCCGGCGGCAGTGCCCGATTCCTTGGCTGCGATAACTAGCTGCCCTTAAGCTGGGCAGACAGCCGCTAGTAACCCAGTTATTGGGGTGGCCCGCCAGCTAGTCCGTACCCATTGTGTCCCAGCACTGGTTGGTTAAATCTAGGTTAGCTGGTGCCTCCCGAGCGGCCGCCTTAGCGGTTACTGCCGATGTTAGGATCTGCGCATCCGAAAGGCGTGATACTAAGCTGGGCGGCGTGAGAGCCGGAGGTCTGCAGGCGGGTCCCTTTCCAGGTGTAAATGGATTACATGCGGCTGGTTGTTTTATTCAGATCTGTCAGTATTCGGCGTATTTAGCCATATTTAAATGACGGCAGTTCTGTCCCCCAGTCGAGGGGGTTATTGGGTGTTTGTTACCGGCCGTTTTGTGTGGCGCCGAGGCCCGGCCGCCTTTGTCGCCAGCTGCTCCCTGGTGCCTGGCACTCGCCGCAGACGGCTTCACACGGCCTGTCGCCGGCGGCTTTTAACGCTGCCGGGCGGTCACGTTTGCTGCTGGGCGCCCGCTGCCCGTGGGCCGGCGGAGGGGCCCGTGAGAGCGGCGGCGTCGCCCCTTTCAGCGCCGCTGCTGCCAGAGTCACACGCCTCACGCCAGTCGTAACTTTATTTTGTTTTATATTTATATCTCGGATTAGTTATAGTGCTGCGCCCCGGATATGCGGGGGAAGCGCCTCCTGATATTGCCGTGTGGTTAAATCTCTGGCTGTAAGCATTATTCTGTAAATGAGAGAAAGCGGGGAGCCTGCAGAGCCGTCGCCCCTACTGTCACCGTGTGTTTTATAAATCATCCCCGCCCTGCTCTTTCCTCTTTGTGCTTATATGTGGGTAAATGCTGTATATGCGGTGGGCCGCCGCCGTGTTTCAATTTAGCGATTATGATGGATAGAGACGCGAAGCTTCTCCTCGGATCGCTGGACTGAGCACCGATGGAGCCGCACGGTCTCGGGGAAATGCGAGCCACTCCCCCGCCATGTCCCCAGCCGCCCCCCGGCCCCCTTTCCGCCGGGGCGGGCCCCGATCGGCGGCCTTGGATTAACTTGTCGTGTCCGACTGGCATCGTAATAAACGCAGGTTGACGGGCGCCATGTGTCAGCTGAAAGTGACCCTTTGAATGAGGGAGAGAACCTGTCTGTTTAATGACTGAGTGGTAATATGATTCTGGCCTGGTTTAATTGCGGATTTACGTTAGTGTTGGTGTAATGTGCGAGTAACCTTCGATTTCGGGTTCACAGGTAAATGAAGTGGTGACCGATTCAAATGATAAACAGGCTCTTGCTGTCCTGTCATCCAGCAAAGTAGTTAAATGCATGTATGCAAATAAATAATCATGTAATCTCGTTAAGACACAACAGCCCAAGGTCCCACTGATGAGCTAAGGAAAGCTAATACAATTAAGTCCTTCACTGTGGTTTAATACTTTTCCTGATGCACATGGCTGTGGGACCACACAAGACTAAAGTAATATCACTTCATGATGTGTCTCTAATGAAATTCTTCTCCAGTTGTTCCGTGGAGGTATCAGATCTAATATATCGGCTGTTTGGCATTCCTCTTCTGTCAAACCTTCATATCTGGTGTTTGTACTTCCCCGTATGAGAGACGTCCCACCCAGCCATGACACACGGCATGAAGCTCAACAGGATGTCTGCGTTTTCTGGAGAAGCTGGTTAATCGAGTTTGCATCATTCACCTTCCAGCCTGCTGCTGGTATTAATAGGCTGTGGTCGTCGCCCGCTGGACTGGGCATAGGTTATCCTGCCAGCTGTTTTGTGAATGGACTTTTAAAAGGAAGCAGAAAACCCTTATTGCATTAGTCACACTGCCTTTACCAGACTGCACACGGTTTGCCTGCATTTCACAACCATCTGTTAGCATCTCGCAGGAGAAAATGAGCTGGTTCCCTTTATATTAAAGCTTTGTAATCTGAGGCAGTATTTTAGTTAAGGAAGTTGCCTGTATTTTTAAAGTCACACCTGAGTGTTTTGTCTTATTTAGAGTCATCATGTGGTTAAAGTTTCTTTCAGGCTGCATTGTTGCTTTAGTAAATTAGTGAGTGCAAACAGTTACATACACAATTAGTAACTTGCTTTATTTTTAAACAAAAACGTCTGTTTGCTTGTTTGTGGAAGTGAATTGCATTATGGGTTAATGACCAACAAGTGAGGCCTATGTATTAATTGTAACCCGTCACATCATCGTCACTGCCTGCTCCCACATGCATTTATTTTTCCTGGGAAAATCCCCGTCAGGCACAATTCCATAGTAAATCTGAGCTTGAATAAGAGGATTTTTCTGCGGGATTTCTTCGCTCTTTCATGTATAACAAGCTAGATGAACTGTCAGTCTTATGCAGGAGGACAGTGGCCCTACTGTCCAGTGACTTCCTGGAGTCACACAGTGCACTGCACGCTGTACTGGGAATGTCCGACGCAACTGGGAACTTGTGAAATGACACTACTGAGTTTCCTTTGGGCCTCTGTCCCAGCACAGGAAGTGATGTCAACTCAGGCGATGGATGGGTTTCTTTTGACCAAAAGGGGATGTTAATGGACCACACACAGAAAGGCTCTGGCCGGTGACAAGGCTGCAGGACGTTGTGCCTATGAACCCAGAACATGCGACAGCATCCACTGCGTTGAGTCCTGCAGTCCTCGATACTCTTCTAGGAGCTCGGGGACCACACATCTTCATAATCTCCTTTATCTCTTTTCAGTAACCATGTACTTGGCTGGTTTCAACGTGATGTGGATCCAGTTCCTGGAGATACGGAAGTGAGAGAGTGGGATGTATTTTGGACAGAATGCCAGTTCATCCCAGCATATTGACATACAGACACACACACCAAAAACAATGTAGAGTCTCTTTAGAATGACAGCTGGTTCTAGATTTAAACTTGTAGCAAAGTATATTTGCTGAATATTTGATTGCTGAAATGCATAATGATCTATCCCATATACGTACATAGTATTCAGCTTAATTCCCTTGATGTATGTTTAATTGTTTTTACTCCCAAAATGCAGTACTTCGTAAATAATCAAGGTTAGCGTGCACAAAGCATGAGATGTCTGTTCTCCCTGTTACAGACTTTCTTCATATGCCCACATTTTGCTCTCTGGGCTCATTATGACCATCTGCTGAATAAGCAGTTATGGAATTTGGGTGGGATCTTTGTTAGATATATATATTAAAAATTGAACATCTTGGAAACAGTGGGAAATCATAGTTCCGTGATTAAAACATGAAATGCTTTGGAACACTGTTTGTCGAAATTATAATTAATGTCTCTACGTCTAACAGGCAGACTTACAAGAAGAATTCAATTTGAGATGCTGCTTTTGGTGATTTTGGTTTCATATTAATGAGAGGAATCGTTTCTCGTGCTGTGTGCTCGTGCCCCCTTTTCCCGAGACGCCCCTGCTCGGGGAATAGCCACGCATGAGAGAGCGCCCCCTGCTGGTCGTGTGGGAATGCCGGCACCTGTGCAGTAAGAGGCTTTCGAAAAGGATGGATGTGAAATGTGCTGGCTTGGGGCTGCCAAGTGGGGGTTGGGGATCACAGGATGCCTACAAATCCCCCCCCCCCCAACAATGCCCTCCAGGGACGCATTGGGAGGGGCTCGACAGGAATAATGCTGCATTCCTGGTGTCGCCCAAGAACGAACAAAACCAGGAAGGGAATCAAACTTCCCAAGTTTTCCTTTGCACAGTGAGAAAATTGACTCTACAAGGTTGGGCTGCTGATGGTGGCTGGGGTGGGGATAATTTTCCCATAGGACCCAGAAAGCCACTTGAATTGAGAAGGACCCTTGCTAATTGAAGTACTGGGGCTGCCCGGGACTTTAACAAATGCTGCAGACCTGGGGGGTGAGGTGGTTTGGGGGCAGACAGACATATGGAATATCTACGGGTCTCATGGAGTTCAGTTCCATCCAGCCGCTCCTCAAATGGTTCGGTCGAGACGGCAACGATTAATTGCCATCGCGAGTTGGCTTGTCTTCCGGGTGGTTAACGGACAGCTGAGACGCCACAGCTGAGGCCTGCTAAAGCAGCACTGGATCATTCCAGTGATAGGAACTGATACTATCTGAAGTATCCTTAAGATTGTGACTTCACTGCGGCCTCTGTTAAAGTGGCACTGCCTGATCCTGTGTGTGGGCAAAGGCTGTGTCTCCCAGAAATCTCTGGATATGATTAAGAGCGGGCACCATGCATGTCTCGATTGCCAAGCAGTGTCCTGAGATTTCTTTAAGGCATTGTTGTTTTTGTTTTTTTTTCTTCTCCCCTTTCTTCATCTTTGTGAACCTTGCCGCTGTTGTGTAAGATTTTTATTTTTTTTTGGACTAGCGAGCAGTTTTTAAAAATGTGGCAGTGGTTCAGTGTATTATTGAAAGTTCACTGCGTGGCCCTAAATAAAACCTGTGGGTAACTTTAGTCATCTTTGTTCATTCTTCTGTTACATGCCAGGGCAAGTTATAGGGCCCTGTGTGTAGCATTTCTAGTTTTCTTTTTTAGACCCTGTGGTTTGAGCCGAAACAGGGAGCAGTCGACCAGAGTGCCTTCTCGCCCTGGCGCCCTCACGAGCCCCGGCGTGCTGGCGAGGCAGCTTCCAGATTCCCATGGACTTAGATTTACTTTGAAAACAGTTCAGTGTGTTTCGAAGACAAAGATTTAATGTTGTCATCCAGCTTTTACTTTCTCGCCTAAAAAGGTACCATGTTTTGCCCTTTTGCCAGGGTGTCTACTGCGATTGCTTGAGTGAAGCCAGTTCATCTGCTGCCTAATTTAACTTCCCTGTCCTCAGCTGCTCCAGCTAAGTAGGAGTTTTGACTGGAGCTGCTTGGCCTGCATATGTGAGTGATGTCTATATAGGCCTTCAGTGTGAGCTCCCTGGGATTCGAACCTACGACCTTTGCGTTGTTGCTGCAGCGTGATACTAGCTGAGCTGCAGGAGCTGCATCCTTGATTATGCTCTGTATGGATACTGTCAAATCTAACCAACTTGGTGGGACCAACTTTAACCTTGTTTTTAACTTTTAAATATAAAATGCACACACCCACACACATGGAGCAAACTGACCCCTGAGTTGCTGATTTTCAGTTTGGACAAAGTGTGCACACACACGGTTTAGGCACAGCGGTTGCTGAAGGTCCATGAGACCTTGCTCTGGAGAGGCACGGGTGTCTGGCAGTCCTCCTTTCGTACTTTCTCGTGACCTGAACACTGCTCTTGAGGTGCCCCTAGCGTTACCTAACAATTTAGGCATCCCAAGCAGCATTTAAAAAAAATCATTCCTTTTTCTTTTAAACCCCTTGTTCTGTCAGGCCTTATTTTGGAAATGCAACGCAGAAAGTCTGGAGAAGGCAGTGGCGTGCAGCCATTCCGTCAGCGGGGTTCCGTCAGCGGGGTTCCAGCAGTCAGGAACTCTGCAACAAGTAATAAAATATAAAACAATGAATCTTCTGCTCATTTCCTAATGCAGTGTCAGAGCAGAGCAGGCAGCCCTGCTAGGCCTTATTGGGTTTCCCAGCCGGAGAACTGATTTGTCATTTATCGTGGACTCACAAACATGAAGTCAGGAACCTGAAAATAGGGCTCCGCTGGATGTGTAGTCATAAATGATTTAGTCTTTCAAAAATCATTGTGTTTTTTTTTTTCTTTTGTTTGTTCTTTCGGAGGGCTGATGGACTTTGGGATGTTGGAAAAAGTGGCGTTACTATACTTCTGCTGTTTAGTGGAGTCTGTGTGTGTGTGTGTGTGTGTGTGTGTGTGTGTGTGTGTTCTTTTCCAAATGAAGTGTTTGCCACTTTGAAATATCTGTTGTTGGCATGTTTATCTATCCATACTGCCCCCATTTTAGCCAGTGGTTCTGAACTGGTTTAACCTCAGGACTCGCTTTAAGTCACGACCCAAATTGGTGGTAGAAAAAAAACGGAGATTATGCGTGAACTCCGCAGGCCTGGCAGTACTTGACGGTAAAATAATTTTTCTAAACTACACAATCCACACCCCACCGGTTCAGAAAGAGCTTTAGTCGGTGCAGGGTGTGGGCTATACACATGCATTTGTTTGTCTATTTGTATTATTTAACTCTTCTAATTTTGATGGTGAGAAGCTGAACTCTAAGCCTGATGTGTTTTCGAGTATTTCACAGCCGGGTTGCTTCAACAATATACCATTCAAATATTTTCCACGTGTGAAGTTCTAAGTGCTCCTTTAAAATAGTAGTACATGAGTCCAGTAAATACTTAGGTCTGTCTTCATTACACACAGACTGAGGGAAGCTCTCTGAGCTCTATGCGTGCAGTCAATACAATGGAATTCAAAGATGTGGTCATCTGTTTCTGCCGGGAATTTATTTGAAGAGAGAAGTATTTTGGGCTGCTAGCGAGTTGTCTGACAATGAAGCACAGCTGTTCTGTATGTTAAGTATTAACGACACATGCAGCACAGAAATGATCGGATTTGGAGCTTAATGTAGCGTAGCTGATCTCTTTTGGTTATGCACTGACAACCACCGAAAAAAGGCGCAAGATGGAAAAGTGTATGGACGTGCCTGGAGAAGGGGTCATTATTCACGATGAGGCTGGACCTCAAGGCAACCAACTGGAGTGGATCATGTTCCCTGCTTGAACGACAGCCCCTGCAGTGTCTCGCCAAGGACTTGGATCCTGCAGGTTTCTGTGCCCGGTGGGAGCTGGGAGATGTTTGGGTGCAGAAACACCACTGGCATTTGGTGGAGAGTTTTCCCCGCTCACAGTGAAAATCTGGGATTCTGAGCTGGGCTGTAATTTTGAGGTTTCATGGAAATGACCGACTACCTTCCTCTGGAACGAGAGGCATTTTTTGCCCACAAAGACAATTTGAAAGGTGCACTAATTAAAAGTTACTCCAAACTGTATGTGTAGGCGGGGCGATGGTTTAGCTGGGGGAATGGGGGGTGGAGTTCAGGGTAGGCATCAGAGGAAGCATAGGAGCTGGAAGGGTTCGGCAGGCCACTTGAGACTTGGGCTAACGAACAGATCGGAGGCACATGAGAGCCTGGGGCACCTTGCCTTCAGGTTCCATGAGAATCATGGCTGCTTCATATTGCCACATCTCCGCCTCCTCTCTGTGGAGTACTAAATCTGGAGACAAGCTCATCTGTTTGTCTGTAACCACTTGCTTTGTTTTGTTTTCTTTTTGTTGGTAAGTTTCATCATAGGCCGTGCCTTAAGGTTTTTGTCTGGATAAAGTCAAGAGGGGTGGTGAAGTTCTTTTCTATGAGGTAACAATTGCTGTGCCTCAATCTTCTGATGCTGAAGAAGCTCTCTGCCAGGCTGGTTACTGGGTCGGTCACTCCATGGATGCGGCAGAGCTCGCTCTCAGCACACCAGTCGGATTGTGGAACTCGTGGCAGTCTGGAAACGCTTATTGACTTCTGTAGTTGGCCATCTCACAGGAAGACCTGTAAGATTTTGACAAGGGGTTTTTTTTTTGTGTGTATTTTTGGATTCCTGTCCTCCACAGTGTTGAGTCAAACTGCGTGACACAGGGCCTCAATGAGTAATCCAGCTGATGTTGTGTCCGTGTTGCTCGGTTGTGAAATTGATGATCGTCCCAAGGGATACTTAGGATTTATCCTGGGGAATAGTTTGTTCTTGGACCAGATCTGAATGGGGAATATAACTCGGCGAAGCCAGGCTGACCCTGGGAAAACAGACTTCCTAGTCTATGGAGAAACTGAGGAGGAACCAGGTAAGAACCAAGGGGTGCCTTAGGTGGTCTAGGATCTTTATAGTTCATGAGGTCTGTTCATAAGATCTGCTTAAATCATATGGTCCATTACCTCCTATATATTATATATATGGTCCTATATCTTGCAAGATGGATTTCCAGGTTGTACAACAATCAGAAACAGAAAACATCACTGCTTATAGTCTTGTTTTCCTTTTCCTACTGAAATGTCTTCTTGACTCTCGTTTTGTGATGAGTTTCAGAAAGACGACGACAAAAATAAGATTTGGTAATATTTCTTTTTTTTGTGTAATGTGGCTTTTTGAAAGTGCTCATTTCC
>JAODJU010000119.1:16157983-16170439 GCA_026776725.1 Gnathonemus echidnorhynchus
GCAGGAGGTGCCTTTAAGATGAACTGGCAGTGTATTCCGTGCAGGAGGTGCCTTTAAGATGAACTGGCAGTGTATTCCGTGCAGGAGGTGCCTTTACCATCAGGGAGAGACAGCTTCTCTTCAAGGACGTAATTAATGGAGCGTGGGGGGGGGCGCCTTCACTTAGTCCGAATGGCTTTGGTGGGGGGTCCGGGGGGGTCCCCCCCCGTGCCTTGGGACCAGTGGACCTGCTCTGGTTCAGAGGATGGGAGGGGTATGCCGGGGCAGGAAGCAGCCCCTGTGATCCCTTAGTGTTGGAGGACGGAGGGGGAGGAGAACATGGTTGCTATCAGAGGGGGGTGGTTGCTTTGGGGTGTGTGGAGGTGGGTGTCAAGACCTTGCGTTGGCGTACATGGTCCTGGGGATGCATGGGTAGCTAGGCAGCATGTAAGTTGATGGTAACGTGCATCTGCGTTCTCTCCAGTGCACCATGACAGAGAAATGGTAGGCTGAATGTCAAACTTCTACTCAAATGAGCCGGACGGACTATTCAATAAACTGTTTTTCGGTTTCTGGAGTTTACCAAAAATTTTGACTTTGTGTCCTGCTTGATTATTATGCTGCTTAATGGTGATTAACCATTTAGACACGACATCGCCGAGTTCAGGAAAAGACCCCTTTTCAGGAATGAAGCACTGTCATTGGTGGCTTGTTTTCGAGCAGTCATTTTCCCCAGATGACAATCTGGTGACTTGCTTGGGGGCGGTGCAGCGATAACGGAATCAGGTGACGTGCATGTCAGAGAAAGGAATGGAGATATGATTTGGGAACAGGGCAGGAAACTTTGGCGATGAACAAACCCAGAAGACAGCCATTTTGGCCTTGAGGCGAAGGGACGTGCACAGGATGGCAAAATGGACGCTGGGTCGGGAAGGACTGTGGTGAGTTTGGGCCCAGGTATGTATTGGGCATCTGTATTATCATTAATTAACACAGGTCAATCAACATAATTGATTCACATGATGATGTGTATATATATTTTTCCCCACTTTGGTATGTTCCTGCCCATCCCCTCACAACCAACCAAGTCCTGCATCCATCCATTTGTCCATCCATTCATGTCCAAACCTCTTATCCCAGTGAAGGTTGAGGTCCCTCACAGGCTGAATTCTTGAACCCAAGGCAACGAGACAGACACTGGATAGACAATGAAGAAAAAAGTGTGGATGCAGGGCTGCAACAGACCGCTAAAGAATCGAGAACTGGTCCATCGTTTGCCGCTGCACACTGGATGGTACAAAGACTGGAAGGTGGAAACAGACTCATCTACATGTTTATATTATGGGGGAAGTGTTGCTGCAGCAACCACAGAGAATGATGGCATTGGGAAGCTTCAGAAATACGCTACTGTGCCCAGAGAACGGCGACGGCCTTGTTAGCAGCCTGGCCCACACTGGTTCTGGGTAGCACTCCCAGGATAAGCAGTGCTAAATTCTGTGGCAGCGGTAGGTCAATTACCCACAGCGGTAGGTGAATTACCCCAGAGTATTTGCTGAATGTGGAATCTTCTTAACGTTATGGGTTAGTCGTTTTTTTGTGCCGCAACAGTTTTGAAGCCGTCAAGCTTGTTGCAGAACTAAAGAAGAGGAATAGATTTCTGAAGTGAAACTGAATAACAGGCATGTGAATGTCCACGTGCTTTTTTGGGGTTTTTTTCGGAGACAGGACTTTGTGTGAGGTCGGGACTGTCATATGCTACACAGCTATGAGAGAGCATAACGTTACCAAACACCGTCTTCATGGTGACATAGCAAGGAGCGTGTCGCTTAGCAGGGATTGTGGTTGTGTCAGGCCGGGGTTCCGTGTGACCTCAACAGCTTCAAAACCTGCTCCTACGACTGTCTTGCGGAATGGAGTTTTCCGCAAATTTAATAAGCTGTATCAGAAATGCGTGTGAGCTGCCCATGTTTACCCCAGCTTACAGAATCCAGTAGGGCACAGTATGGACAGTTACTGCTCTTCATCCGGCAGGTGCTGCAGTGAATTACACACTGCGGGCACCAGCTTTTACAGTTGGAAGACGGCCAAAAGTACTATGCAGCAGGTTTTTTTAACCCCCTTTTAAATACAAACATAAAAACGAGTCTGAAGAAGAGGGCAGGTTTTGTTCACGTGAGAACATGTTTCACATGAGATCCTGTCCGTCCCATTCCTCATTCCACATGCTGACGCCGGCTGAATTTTTCCCCAATTGTGGCTGCAGTTTTGTTGATGCGTCATCCCACAACAGCAGCAGGTTCTGCTTTTGGTTCTTTATTGGTTTGCCAGTATGTCTAACAGGCATCATTCTAATAGATAAGTAGGCAAATATAATGCTATTATCCAAATGAATAATTGTGGGGTTTTCAGCATGGCGTTCGGATCACCGGATGGTTGTCACGTGACAGAGTGGCTTCCTTGAGGAATGGCCTGCCACGCTGACTGTGTGGCCACCTCTCACAGAAAACGTGTGTGCTCTCGTATCGACTCGGATCCGTGTGCCCAGCAGATCGAGAACTGTGGCTTGGATTGATTTCCAGTTTGAAGTCGCCACTTGTCATCTCGTCTGAGAGTAATCTGACAGTTCAAAGTCAAGCTGCTTTCACTGCCTTGCCACTGTTAGGCCTAAGCAACAGGCTGCGATTAACTTGATGATGCAGGGTGGGTTGAAGTCAGTTAGCAGGCCAATTTATTCCCGTTCCAATTTATTGATGATAACAGATGGATGTGTCTCATTTCTGATGCGTACACCATGCCCTAGGCCTTGATACTCAGTCCTGCATCCTAGGTGTGGTGGAAGTATTGTTTTCTTAGTCTTTTCAACTAGTCGCCCCCCTAATATAATGGTAGGGGAAACACTGAAATACTTGCGGACATCACTGTAGGTTCTATGAAGATACTGGCCTGCCGAAGAAATGGTCATATCTCTGAGATTCATGTACTGAGACATAAAAATGATCCATCCTTCCATCCATCTGTCTTCTGGTGAGCTCCAGGGTGGCAGCATAAAAAAAGGCCAGACCAGGCCCCCCCCTTCCAAAGCTATGCACGGTGTGTTTCGTCTCTGTGGCAGTGGCATCACTAAGGTGGGCAACCCCCTGCCCCGTGGGCGCCCCCCCGGTGCCCGACCATACGGAATCCCGCATAATGGTTTTGTACTAATGTAACTGTTATTAGGAAAATAAAAATGACAGGTTTACACATTTGAATTACAATATTGTACACACAGCCTAAGTGGCCAAATGTTAGTATATTTATTAGTTTGTATTTGCATATTTCCGTGTGATTAAAGTGAAAATCAGTCAGACATATGTAGGGCTGGGCAATATTTATACAAAAAGGGATATGCATAAATAATATGTGTATGTGTATATATGTATATATTATGTATATGTTGTATATCTATATATATATATGTATCTATGTATATGTGTGTTTGTGTATAATATATATAATCCTAGGAAGTGAGCTACATGTTTTAATTTGAATTCAAAGCCACATGTGAGATGTCACAAGCGCTTTTATTTATAAAGTGCACTGAAAACAAAATGCAAATACAGAGTTTCCTTCCCTGTTTTCATTACTGCAAACAAAAATAAATTATGCCTCTATGCGTCCAATAAAACAGCCTCGACCTAAAACCCTTATACTAAACTCCACCACATCTACAACAGCATTTTTTTAGTTTGACGTTGATCTTAAAATGTAAGGTGAATTTATATGAACAAAATAACTAAAATCTAAATTTATAACTTATTTGGCATATAGCTGTAAAAACAGAAGCCTGACACAGGTGTAAGTGCGCTTAACTGAAAAGACACTCATTTTATGTTTTCACATTTTAACTCAACAAAATACAAAATAAAATGTAAATTATGGTATCTTTAATCTGTGACACATTTGTCAGTGTTTTAAACCTAAATGAATTGAGTAACTGCGATTGTTCGCCTTTGCCCTGTGACACACCGGTAACTGAATGGTTTGATTTTAGCTGCGGACTCTGGGCGTCTGTGCAGCATCCCTGCCGAAGCAAATGTGAAGAGATGCTATTGGTTTGATTCATCTTTAATAGAACCTTAAGTTTTTAAAAATTGGGTGGGGGCACAATGGCTCATTTGTGGGGGTGTGGCCTATGACGTCAACCCTGCATAGAATAGTATGTGATATAACTGTAAATTGCTTAAATATATTATATTGTATGAATACTAGCAAAAAATTGTTGTGTAAAATCTTTCTATGCTGAATTGCAGCACTATTTGTAGCGTGGCAGAAGCAGCTTTCTGGGAAGCCATTTTTGACTTTTCTTCTTTTCCTTTAATTACTGCTTCATTCTGGAAGAAGTCGTCTACACAGATACTAATTACCACAATGTTATAGCTGAAAAACACCGGAAAAGTCAACGAAATCGGCAAAAGATCAGACAATGGCATGTGCTTATGCCATAAGCAGATGGACGCCTGTGATTGGAAGCTTCCCTGTAATTGCATGATGGTGACCGTGGCGACCAGAGGCTCCAGATGTAAATTAGCACAGAGTTTTAGCCCCGTAGTGGTGGGGGTGGCGGGGCGGGGGGGTATCCCAGTGTTCGGTTAAGTCATCGATTTCCTTTAGCTGGGGAGTGACCCAGGTTACTGCAGTGCAAACGAGTCTTTATGTAAGACAATATCCTTGCTCTCATTTGGCTAGATCTAGCTATGGCAGAATCCTCTCTATTAAAGTCTCTGTCTGTTCCCACTTTCAGGGTACTTTACCCTATGTGGAAAATTGCAAAATGTGAAAGAATTTATCTGTCATCAAAGCCTCCACCAATTCCACGTAATTGCGGGTTTATATGTAAATACCCTTTTCATACCCCTATTCCGTGATTCTGTCTGCATTTTCCGCATCACGGAAACCAATTATAAATACCGCTGTTTGGATCCCACATAGAATTATTCTACTGTAAGTTTGTATGTCTTCTGTTATGTAACAAAACTCGATGTGTAACCAGCAGAGTGAAAGACGGCACAAACAAATCCAGTCATAGTCTGGGGACATTCGGTATGGGGGCTTCTGTGTGATATTGACACAAGAAAGTTAAAAAAAACATAGAGGTCAGTACAGTGGATACCATGGCAGACAGAAGCCGTAACCGTTTACTGTGAGTGTGATTTTAATGTGGAATCTGGGCCTCTGGCTTATCTGAGTCTGTAAGGACAAAATCTCAATTCCATTCATGCGATCACCCTACTTCCTTTTCATTAGATTCTTAGTCTTTGGACTTTATCGCTCACCAGCCAAGAATGCTCATCCAGACAATTTATACTTTCTAGCAACTCCGAATTGTAGCAAAATCATAGTCTCCCATAGTTCCCAACCAGCTGCATATGCAAATCCCCCACCCCGGAAGAAGAAATCAATATGAGATTTAGGTTTCATTTAGGCTTGGGTGTATAATTTAAGATTTTTTGTCGGCTGTCTCTGAATACTTGATAAAAGGTGAAATTAACCGCTGATATCAGTAGGCTCTACCCAGAGACTGATAACCGGAAGCAAAAGCTTTTCTGCTCTTCCAAAAATATCCAGGGTTATATGAGATGCAGTTGTGCAGAATCTGCCCTCGGCTAATAATAACTGCTTCCCCTACTGCCCTAGCAACACCTGAAGTGTGAATCAACAGAGTAGTTGACTTTCCACTGTCAACATTGGATGGTGCCAAGGTAAGGGGGGGGGGGGGGTGTTTTGCCACCATACCACTTCCTCACAGTTACCTGGTTACCTGCCATCCTACCCCAACTTTCCTGGCACATAGGAACCTTCTGCAGCTGTTCAGAAATTAAAATAAACACAAAATATCTCTCCGTGCACAACAAGTGATGAGGAACGTCACTCAGAAAGCAGAAGCACTAAAGGCAGCTCATACTGAAGCAGGAGTCACTTTCCAGGCTACACTGTCACTTTTCCATTTTTTTTTGCATGGAATCGCAGCTCTTTTGATGCTCCTTTCGCATCTGTACCTGTAAATACGAGAGCTGACTTTTGTGCCCTTTCCTTTGCTCCACGTCTCTGCAGTACTGAGCTCTTCAAATCAAACTGTTGCCTCACATTCGGTGGTATGAGGATTTCCGCAACCATAGGAATGAAAATAGACCCTCTGCCAAGAGTATTCTCAGTGCTTTAAGGCATGTGAGGAATGCATCTGACCAGCCCCAAGGGGCTGAAATCGAACCCCCCTGAGATATGGATGGATGGTCTGAATTTTGCCGAGTGAGACTGACCTGAGCTTTGAATTGCTACAACTGAGAACATCTGGCTGACATTCAGGATTGCAGCAGTGACTCGGAAGGGGTTTATAAGGCCCCGAATGAGCTGTGATTTTATTTTCGGGCTGCTTCTCAGGACCCTATGAGACGCTCGTCCCCTGGACCTGCTGCACTGTCTTGTATGGACAGAGAAAGACTTTTGTCTTTGTGGGGTAAGTGGTACACCTACCTGTACAGTCTGCTGTCTTGGCCTCTGAAGTTGTCCCTCGCTACTGCATTTAACTGCATCGTTAGACGAACAAAGCCGTTGCAGAGGCTGCCGTGTGAGCTTCAGCCCTGACACTGCCTTTCTCCAGTGAGCTCATCAGCTTTGGAACATCTGCGCTGTTTCTCATACCACTTCAGTGCCTGGCCACTGCTGGAGATCCAGGCTCATGCCGGTACCTTTTTTTAAATTCAGGAAGTCCCTTTATTGGTTTTTTTTGCTTCGTAACTCGGCCAATTCTTTGTTCTTCAGGAGTTTGTCATCCTTTTACTTGTTGCTGGCTAAGTAAACCATTTTTTCCCCATCTTTTAGATATGCTGAGCTGTGGATTTAGTTGTTTTGAGTGTAAACCGAAAGATGCAAATGTCCAGAAATGCCTTAAATTTTTGTTCACATTCGTGTTTTTACTCTTTGCTTGAATATGTGGCAAATGTAGGAGTTAGAATCTGTTGTGAAATGACGCTGTGCCCTGCTGGTCCTTTCTAAGGCTGGAAGACCACGTTTCGGCTGGGACCAGAGGCCATGGTAATGGGCCTTCATGGCTAATTTCTCCTCTGTAGGAAGGTTCTCTTATCTGCTCCAGGACGGAAGTGAAATTACATTCCCTGCTGATAGTCTGAGCGCTTTTGGGATGCCCTGCTTGCGGACAGTAGCTTACAATTTGGTCCATCGGGGCCAGTCGTATTTGATAGTTTTTTGTTCAAGTTAAAGGACAAAGTGGACAAAAGCATGGATGCAGATGAATAGGGAAGAAGAGCTTTCCTTGTATATGTGAAGGCAGTTCAGCTGTTAGCGTTAGCATTAGCATTTGTGAACGATTGATACTGCAGCGCTCTATGTGAGCCGCACGGTGGATCATTGGGTAACTCTCTGCTCACGCATGCGGGGGACATCACAATGTGATTAAAAACCTGTTATTTTGACGCTGTGGGGACCATTTTTCAGGTCCCCACAAAGATCTGTGAATGCAGTCATAAAACTGAAAATGCCAGAAGTCTTGTATTTAGTTTGGTTATTGATGGTTAAGGTTAGGGCTGGGTAGGGTTAAGGTCCTCATGTTGGGATTAGAGTTTTCCCCATAGAAATGAATGGAGAGTCCCCACAAAGATGTAATTGCAAACCTGTGTGTGTGTGCGATTGTGTGTATTCTGTAATAGGCAGGCATCCTGTCCATGTTCAACTCCTGTCTTGTGCCCAGTGCTGCCTGGGATATGATTTTTATCTAGCTTTCTTTTTTTTTTGGTGGAATCTGTAGCTGTAGAGGAATCTTACCAAACTAAAGGCAAGCAGCTAACGGGCAGCTGTGGTTTCATGTCATTTTCCTAAAATCTAAATTGTCACTTGAATTAATTTGAGTTCATGGCTACGTTTCCTGGAGTTCCTTGGTTCTGGGGGTAGAGATCTCACCGGAAGCCATAGTCCGGCTCTGCCCCGGAGCCCTTTCTGGCTGTGTGAGGATTTGATTTGTGCTGTTGTCTCTCCCTCTGGCCCTTGATAGACGGATGTGATGGCCGGACAGAACAGCAATGCTGCTTTGGAAAATCGAGAGACCCTCAGTGCCACGCCTGGTCTGATAGGCTGCTCCAGTGACGCACCATTACTCCTGTTCACCGTCTGCTGCTTTAAAGCTCCGCATATTTTGCTCCTGTGCATTTGTGCACTTTCATATCCTCAAATATTGTTAGTTATCAGCCCTGACTATTGATTCTTTTGGAGTATTGCTAAGCTGATATGTGATTGTGTAGCCTTGGGGCCTCTTCACAAATTGCCAATCGAACGGGAAACAAAAATAGCAAGAAGTGATGTTGGTCTCCCCATCAGCTCGTCAGAATGAATGCACACCTTTTTTTCCTGCAGTTTTCACAGTGAGAGGTTGTCTGCCACGGTCCCTCCCTTCCCTGCCCTGCGTGATCTAGATGCCAGCTGTGTGGTTCACTGAGAGTCACCATTGTTTTGGAGGCTGTTACACTGTCTTTGACGGTATTAATTGTAATTAATTGTTAAATTTTGTGATTTATTTCTTAGAAGAAAGGCTATACTTCTGAAATAGGAAACTGTCTTCTGACATTTTGGTGTACAGGACACCTGTCGTAACAATGTTTTATGACTAATTTGGTCTTTAAATTATTTTTATACTATCCTTTTCAGCTAGTCGTCTTCCATAGCTTCTTTAGTACAGGATCACGATGTGCTTGGAGCCTGTCCCAGGCATGACAGGGCAGGAGGCAGGCCACACCGAGTTTAGGATGCCAGTGCACTGCAGGGCACACACTCAGAATCGCGTACTCACAGACACCAGTGCACACTCAGAATCGCCCAGTCACTGACACCACTGCACACTCAGAATCGCGCACTCACTGATACCAGTGCACACTCAGAATCGCCCAGTCACTGACACCAGTGCACACTCAGAATCACCCAGTCACTGACACCAGTGCACACTCAGAATCGCGCACTCACTGACACCAGTGCACACTCAGAATCGCGCACTCACTGACACCAGTGCACACTCGGAATCACCCAGTCACTGACACCAGTGCACACTCAGAATCGCGTACTCACAGACACCAGTGCACACTCGGAATCACGCACTCACAGACACCAGTGCACACTCAGAATTGCCCAGTCACTGACACCAGTGCACACTCGGAATCGTGCACTCACTGACACCAGTGCACACTCGGAATCGCGCACTCACTGACACCAGTGCTCATAAACCACATATTGGAAACTGACTGATACAGAAGGCTATTTTGAAAACTGTTGTCTTAAAATTTGTCATCAGTATCTCTGTAAGGCAATTTGAGTATACTGCGTGGCACCGTTGATCTTAATATAGGAAATTTGCAGGGGATTTTTTTTGGCTTATCTTCGAAATTGAACGTCTATAAGGCGTCTTCATATGAAGTCACGCCCTTAGCCTCTCGGCTAGTGGTTGCTGTGGATTCTTTGATTATCAGGCTGATCATCTGTAGGAATTTCTTTGCCCACATGTCTGTCTCTGTGAGCAGACTCTGCTCTGCCAGGGATGTATACATTTTTCCTTTTTAGTCCTTTGTGTTTTGTACTGATCATTTTATATATGTAACTTTCTTTTATTAAAAAGCCAAAAGCTTGCTTTGCGTTTTCTACTCTTCTTTAGCACTGATGACGTGTACAGTCTACTTTGGCTGTCATTTGCGATGGAAGATGGAGTGTCGAGCTGTAGCCTGAGAGATGCTCATTATATCTCCAAGGGAAAATTCAATTTTCTTCCTGAAGAGTAGACAAAAAAATGAGTAATTCGGTGCTCTAAGCGAAAAATGAAGAAGCACTGTGTAAAAGCATCAGAGTAAATATGTTGTTAGTTTTGAGCACATTTAACCAGCATCTTTTGGGTTTGCGAGCCTGGATCTTTCATAGTGTTTATCCATTATGCTTTTACCTTATTTCATTTTGATTATCACGTGTGAGTTTTTCATGTAGTTCCCTGAATCATGAATTTTCCCTCAGACTCTGATTGCTGTGTCCTGGGTCCTGGACCCATTGACAAAGTGTGGGTGCAGATTAATGCCACCAGGCTCTGCTCCTCTGGTTACTGTGATTTTCTTAGTCTCTTTCTTTGGGGGGAGGGGGGCATGTTGGAGCCAGCCACCCGTACGGAAGCGCGTGCGGGGCAGCATTTACCGGCAGAGATGTAGGCCGTACAGGTCGCCCACGTAGATTTTTATCCAGCACTGTTTACTGGCCTGCTATAGCTAGTGAGCTTTGAACATGGAAAAAAAAAAAGATGCTGTGTCTCCTATGTACTTTTCGTCTGCGGAAGTACATAGGAAATCTTCCATTTTCGCGTGAAACATCAAGTGCTCCTTTTGAGGCATACAGGCACACACACACGCATGCGCACGCACACAAACGCGCAAGCAGCACACACACACGTCCACACAGTTGAGACTAAAGCTTAGGGTCAGAGGGTTTTGGGGTGGTGGGTTTTAAGGGCCTTGCTCAAGGACCCTTACATGTGAGTGTTCTGCTGCGAATGGGATTCAAACCGGTGACCTTCCGATCACCAGCACAGAGGCCTTACCTGTTCCACACGCCGCTGCCAAAATCCTTCCTGTCTACTTCTGTGCGTGCAGGAATCGAAAGGCCAATGCAAATCCCTGGTGCATCTTTCTGCAAAGCACAAGAAGACCCCCAGGGCACAGAGTTCAAACCCGAACTGTAGACAGTGCCCTAGTAAGCTGTTATTGCCTCTGTGCATCTGATTTGGCATAATGTTCCTCCTGGTGCTTCCTCTGTTCCTGCCAAGGGACTCTCTCATTATCTCCACCACATGGCCGTGATAAGCTACAGTAGTCGCACGGTTGACGTAGAGACTCGTCAGCTTCCTCTCGCTCAGCATAAAGGGAGCGTGTCCCGCCATCCTGTTATCAAATCGAAGACCTCCGCCACGGCAGGTTAGGGAGCGATTCGTGTAGCAATATCCACGCGGCTTTGCACACTTTTCTCGAGGTTTTTTTTAATAGAAATATTACTTTAATTCTATGTACGATGCCTATGTAAGTGCTATAATGACATCTGGTGAATTTCCAGTCGAGTTGTGCGTTTACGTACAGTTGAGACTTTTTTGGGTGTGGCATCGTGAATAAATAGGTACACGCTCGTATCTGATAAATTTGCCTGCATTTCGTTTGTGTGTGTGTGTACTCCTCTGGGGTCTGGCTGAACCCCGATGCTGCAGTCCTGCTCGTCTGATTTCACCCATAGCTGTCCGTGCGTTTCGGAGCCTCCTGCTATTGTACGTGGCACCGTCTGGGCCTCCTCAACAAAGAGCCGCGTCTGATTTCATACAGAGTTCTTTAGAAATCCTTAGGAAATCTCAGGATCAGCCGGTAGAACTTTGATGTTTGCAAGGCAGGATCTTTCTGTAGCATCGATGAAACGCTGGAGGTGTCTACCGCCATATATGAGGGGGGGTCTCAGCGAGAGGTCTGTCTGTCTGTCTGCCGCGAAGCATCGCTTCGGGGCTTCTAAGTAAGAGGTGGGGACTCCTGCAGGTCACGGTGTGGGTGCCTGGCTGCAAACCAGATGTGTATTTATACCTGGGGACTTCCCAAACGTGTGGGTGAGAGAACTTTGCAGGTCATGTCAGTGGATGAACCGCAATCTTCTGCTCACTCTTCCCCGTATTTCCACCAGGTTAGAGTAAATATTTGTGGTTAGCATTTGTGGTGAACATTCTGGGCATTTTTCACTCAGTTTTTTTTCAGCCTTCCAGATAATCTTGGCTGGCTAGAAAAGTGCTTTTGTTTTTATGCAAGTACGGACAAACACGAGCCTGATTTCTGCTTGCAGACCCTACCCGCGCTCTCACAGGCTGGAAGGAATCACCTGCCTGCTCAGATTTCAGGTGCAGCTCTGCTGTGAGAATGCCGTCGGTTACGTGGGGGCTCTTCACATGACGCTCAGGGTCGTCTGGGTGTCTGGTGTAACCAGCTTCCCCTTTTCCATTTTTCTTCCCAGTATTTGACTTCTCCAATTCGGTGTTGTGGACGCTGCATTTCTTTGCTGCTTTCATTTCTGCAACCGCTGCCCTTTCTGCATGTTAAGTGATTCTTAAGAGATGGAGATGATTTGGTTTCCTGTCTCCTTTTGGCCCAGCACCCTGACCAGTCCAGCACTCGCCGATCGTTCATTCCAGTGGCCCGGGGAAAGATCGATCGCAAACTGGGAGGCGAGCTTTGTGGGGTGGCTGGCGCTCCGGCGAGTCGGCCCCCGCCCCCTCCCCCACTCTGGGCTTGCCGCAGGCTTTCTTCAGCGGGGGGTGACATCATCGCTTTCCCGTAGCACCTAGCAGCCTGCCCCCACTTGCACCAGAAGAAGAATGAAACAGCCACGAGGGTGACTGTAAACCTAAACCATCCCCCCCCCCCCCCCCCCCCCCCCCCC
>JAODJU010000119.1:16198186-16214622 GCA_026776725.1 Gnathonemus echidnorhynchus
GCACCTTAAGGCCAAAGGAATATCTCTCACCCCTCTTTTTCTCTCCCCCTACTCCCTCCCTCCCTCTCTTTCTCTCCTGCCCCTCCCCTGCTTCACTCACCCACTTTCACGCTCTTGACCACTCAGAACGATGACGGACCCGATGTCCGTGCCGGATCAGGGGACATTTTATTAGTCCATGCGACTGAGACGGATCGCAAAGGTATGTGTGTCTCTGTTCCGCAGGACTGTCTGCGTCCAGTGCTGCATGCGTCACTGGTGCTTTTTGCCAGCTGTGCACTGGCTATAGTTTCCTGTAAGTTTCATTTTCTCACTTTCAGTTCTGTCAGTAGACGAAAGAAAATAATAAATGGTGGAGATTTATATCCAAACGATTCATTCGTTGTTTGACAAGTTGCTTTTTCCATCTGTTTTCCTTACAGACCTTGTTTTATACTGTGAGGCCTTCCTGACGACGTATAGGACGTTTATAACCCCCGAAGACCTTATAAAGAAGCTGCACTATCGATATCCTTTTGCTGGTCAGGAACAGCTGGGAAGAAAGAGCCGCTAGAAAAAATATGTGCAGCCTCAGGTCATGTTCACTGCAGCCTCAGGTCAAGTTCACTGCAGCCTCAGGTCATATTCACTGCAGCCCAGCTCAGAGCTGAGTGGCAGAATATCGAAATATCATGGCACCTGAATTGCTCTTCCTCTGCTTTAGCAAGGACCACCATCCCCCCCCCCAGAGAGATTCTGCACATGGAAGGGGAACCCTGACCCCTTTTTACTGCCCGCTGTTTCACTTGGCATAGACCCCTGCTTTGCATGTAGTCGACTCTCGGGATGATTTATGGGCTAAGAGTGGCGTGACTTTTCTAAAAATGCCAGGTCTCCTTGACCCCGTAGCACATATACCAGGTTTTGTCACAGCCCCGACACGTTCAAGAAGCGAGTCAGCAAAAACACCTTCTTCGTACTGGTCCGTGTGGTGGACGAGCTGTGGTAAGCACACATCGCCAGTGTTTAGTCTTATTGCTGAAAGCCACGTTTTGACCACGTTACCCGACATGCCAAAGGTCACATTTTGATATTTGCAATTGACAAAGTCTGAAACCTTAAGTCCATAAATTTCAAAAGAAGTACATATTTGAATTTAGAACCTTTGGATTATGAAAAATCGTGTGGCGTTTCATGATGTTGGGTTCGTAGGTTTAAACCTAAATTTCAGATACCTGATTTCTGTAGGATTGTTTTCATTTCACCCGCGTGCACTGAGACAGTCACGGTCCCATGATGTGAACTCTGGAGAAGTCGCGAGTCGAGTGGCAACCTTCTCCGTGTCTTTGCAGCCTCGTGGAGCTGACTGACGACATACTCAAGCAGCTGATGGATCTAGTTTTCCGACTCGTGTGTAACGGGGAACTCAGTCTGGCTCGGGTCCTACGGAAGAACATTCTGGACAAAGTGGAGCAGAAGAAGCAGCTGCGCTATACCAACTGCCTGAAGCCGCTGGCTGCCCGTGGGGTGGCAGCAAGGTGGGGCCTGGGGGGGCCTGGGCAGCCATTTACTGTCAGCTTTGGTGGAATCAGACTGACATTTGGTGGTCCCTGGATTAGCCTTGAGTTACGTCTGGGAACATGGAAATTGAGCATTTTTAAGGGTCTTGATTCACCATCACTGTTTGACTGCATTTCCTTGCCAAAATGACGCAGTGTCTTTCTTCCCGGATGCAGACCGGGCACTCTTCACGACTTCCGCAGTCACGAGATCGCCGATCAGCTCACTCTCCTGGACGCGGAGCTCTTCTATAAGATCGAGGTAAAAGACACCCACCCGGCGTGCCCCTGCCTCGCTCGTTACCTCCTGCCGACATGTAGAATTTTCTGACCCCCCCACTCTGGTCCGTCTAGATCCCCGAAGTGCTGCTGTGGGCAAAGGAACAGAATGAAGAGAAGAGTCCCAATCTGACGCAGTTCACGGAGCACTTTAACAACATGTCCTATTGGTATGTGCTGCCACTGAGGCGTGCGTGTGGCCCTCTCCGGACGATAGGCAGGCCTTGGTGACCCTCATTTCTGCTTCCTTCAGGGTGCGCTCCATAATCATTCAGCAGGAGAAGGCCCAGGACAGGGAGAAACTGCTTCTTAAGTTTATCAAAATTATGAAGGTACCTGGCCCGGTCGGGGACGCCGTCTTGAGTGTCACCTTTATTAGTGACATGAGCTGTGAGGCTCTACGACACAGAGGCTCAGTAAACATAAGGAAGACTTTGTGCTGTATGATGCATTTCCTTAAGGCTGTTTTTTGTCTCAGATGCTAAGAGTCTTGGAGATGTGCTTATCATACTTTCTTTTCCCCCTTTTCTTTAGCATTTAAGAAAGCTGAATAATTTTAACTCCTATTTGGCGATACTGTCGGCGTTAGATTCTGCACCTATTAGAAGACTGGAATGGCAAAAACAGACTTCGGAGGTAAGCTGGACTGGTTAAGCCAACGTGAGTGCAGACTTGTAGGCATCAGCTTGTTAAATGCATCGCCTCTTAAAACAGACCAAAGTGTTTTCCGACCCGGTCCTCTGGGACCCACAGTAAGGAGCTGGGAAGGAACAAAAACACTGACCGTCTTGGGGTCCCTGAGGACCGGGGGGGTGAAGGAGTTATCACTCAAATAAGGAATCATTGTCCTGTTTTTCAGGGCTTAGAGGAGTACTGCACCTTGATTGACAGTTCCTCCTCCTTCCGGGCGTATCGAGCAGCACTGGCAGATGTTGAACCTCCATGCATCCCATACCTGTGAGAAGTCCCTCTCCTTTGGCATAGTGCTTGCAGTACCAAGTGCTGGTTGACCTTGATAACCAATAATGCTTTACGATCAAATAAATAGATGTTTGATTGAAATTATTAAATCCAGTATGGATATGTGGCATGTAACGTTGACTATACAGTTTATTGCACCGTTAAATAAGAGAGCGTATATTCTTAGTCACTGGACTCATTTATTTATATAGCTACGTCTTTCGGTAGAGTGCTATTGATCTCTTTCCCGGCTCTCCACTCTCCAGAGGGCTCATCCTGCAGGACTTAACGTTTGTCCACCTGGGGAACCCAGACCTCATAGAAGGAAAGGTCAATTTCTCCAAAAGATGGCAGCAGTTCAACATCCTGGACAGTATGAGGCGCTTCCAGCAAGTGTGAGTGTGGTTGGAATTCTCCCTCCTCTGCCCCCCCCCCTTCCCTGCCTTCAGACATTTGCGGAGAATGAGTTTGGGTCTCCCAGACTGTGCCGTACCTCCTTTAATATGTGTGTCCCCTCTTCCCTAGACACTATGAGCTGAAGCGCAATGACGACATCGTCTCCTTCTTCAACGACTTCAGCGACCACCTGGCAGAGGAAGCTCTCTGGGAGCTGTCTTTGAAAATCAAGCCGCGGAATATCACGAGACGCAAGACCGAGCGGGAGGAGAAGACCTAGGAGTGCGGGAACATCTCTCGCTGCCTCAGAGGGCGACAGAGCAGAACTAGAATAACACTTTGAGAGACAAAACAACAAACAATCGCCTGAATACAGAAAAAAAAAAAAAAAAAAAACTGTGACGGCAGCTAAAGAACTGGGAAATGTGTCTGTTACAGTTTACAGAACTTTTTTATTATTATTTGTTGGGAACTATGGAACTCTGCCACATCTCGGCCTGGGCTTGGGCTGAGTTGGACGAAAGATCAGCTCGGAGCACAAAAAGCAGGAGGCTACAGAGAGGATTCGGTTAAACCGATAATTATTATTATTATTATTATTTTTTACATTACGTCCTATCCATTTCAATGTGTGTGTCTTGTACATTGCCAACCATGTCTGGGAGTGACCTTCCTCCGCCTACTTTGGAAGCCAAGATGTTTGCCTGTACATGGATGACCCCTTAATCGTGACGTGCCATCCTGAGACCCCGTCCCATCCTCATGGACTGTGGTTGTCTGACTGTGGCCCCCCCCCCCCCCCCCAATCTGAAAATGAGGAGGACTGTCCACTAGGGTTCTGGACATAAATGACAACCCTTGGTGAAGATGGCAACGAACCTGCGAGTGGGTGGAGACATTGTCCTAGAATAAACATGTGACAGCCAAATTTTGACAGTGGGTTTTGTTTGAAGCTTAAGCGTATGGATGATTGTGTGTGTAGATATATATATATTTCTCCTTTTGTTCTTTAAAAGGGTTTCAATTTGTAAGCAGTGGATCTTACCTCCTTCCGAGTGCAATAGAAATGTGCACTTAAAAAAAAAAAAAAAAAAGGCCTAAACAAGAAAATAGCAAAATGCTGTGATTCATGTCAACAGGCAAAAAAGCATTATGGGGAGTAAATGGCCAGGCAATAAGTGTCATGTTCCACAGCCCCACAGAGTCTGTCTGGAGATGCGTGAGGTGCCAACGAACTGAGCTAGGGCTTTGTGTTATGGATGAGTGTTTGCTGGACTCTGATGTAAAGAGAGGGAATTCCATTTGAGGAGAATGCCTCTCAACCTGTTTCATATGGTGTAGTACATAAATTCCCAGTTACTCCTTAGGAAATTCAGCTCTGCCTATACACACATCACACTGTGCATTCTTGCAGTCGAATAAAATATTCAGCAATATTTATATCTGCTTCGGGTTATGTATGAGGTGTTCTCAGACTGATTTTTTTTTATTATTTTGCCTGAAACCTCTGCAATTGCCTTTAAGCGTCGACGCTCAAGCCATGTGGCAACAGTCACTGGTTCTGCTGGGTGAAAAATGTCGTCAATACTATTGCAAAAGTGCTCGCTCGTTGCCATGCAAAAAAAGTTTCTCTAGAGAAAAAATAAATTCACCAGACATGGGTGAAGAAGTGATTTAAGTCACATGTACTGCTGTCCTGCTATTTGACATTGAAAACGGCATATTGTGAAAATTACAGGTTAACACTAAACAAATAAAACCATGGCTGCAGCAATGAAAATAAAATGCAACTAACCAATATGTGCTACAGGACAAAGAGCCAGAGGGAGGGAAGTACACGCCACTCACGCAGTATGTGGCATGTATTTGGCATGTGTCTGAGACGGAGAGTGACTCCCTGATCAAATCACTTGCTGACCATTATTGTTTCTCTCTTCTTTGCAGAAAAAGTCAAAGTTTAAAATGTATTTTAGTACTTATTTCTGCTCTGTGGAACATGAGGCTAAGGTTTAAGGCATTTATAATCATTTAGGTAGCTAAAATTTAGTTTAATACTAGTACAAGCCCCTATAATATAGTATCTCATACTGGACTTCTTTTGCAATATAAAAATACTTATATGGAGATGTATGAAAAGTATGTGTAGTGACTCATTCAACTCGTGTAATTTAATTTTAGAAAGTCTAAATTGCAACTTCTCTCTGTGTGATGATCATGACAATAGACATGTTAGTATGTTTGATGGTCAGTTATTCTGAACAGTAAGCATTTTGTTTCCAGTAGAGGAAAAGAGAAGTTTTCAAAAATGTCACACTTCACACACTGAACCCAGATAAATGGATGTTACGTATTGGTTTCCTTACATGAAATGCGCGATAATATTTTTTTTTAGCTTTGCTGTATCTAGTAGATTCCTCTTACCGCAGTTACAGAATCAAGCCAAGAGGGTGAGAAGTGGCATTTCCCCGCGGAAGGCGTTGTGAACGGCGACGCAGTCTACATTTCTGGCTGGAGATCAAGACGCACACACACTCCCGACTCCTTGGATTGGGACGTCACTCGTCAGTCTGTGTCCTGTGCATGTTCAGCTACCGGTAACCGGCTTACGTCGGTGATCTCAGGTAAATTCAGATGTTTTTTTTTTAATACATATTCAGCCAATTTGTTGCACATTTGTGTCTCAGACAGAAGGCCCGGGCAGTCTAGCCTGCTGCTGTGTGTGGAGTCGACCTAAACACAAGCACTTTTAGCAGTTTAAGTATATTATCCATGAAATCCAACTGATGGGGCTCCTTCTCATTGCTACCCATCCAGAAGCTTCACTGGGCCAGAAATCACAGATTTCTGAGGCCTGTCAGCTGGGAAAAACAGCATGTCTGCAGTCCCACGCTCACACAGCCCTCACGCAGCGGGGGCCTTCGGAAAATAACCCCTAACAATGTAATAGCACTTGGCTTCAGTTAGCTACTGAACCAGAAAAGAGCTTCCCTTCTGGAACCTGTCCATGGGACACTGGGGTATTTACTTGGGTATTTAAATGAGCATATGCAAAAAAATAAGCCAGCGGAAAAATCAAGTCTTTTACAATGTGTGGGATGCTGCCTGGCTAAGTGCTGTATTCATTCATATTTCTTTGCATGGTCACCAATTCTTATGTACTGTCACTGTAATTCTCAAAAATGGAAACAAAAATCTTTATATTATTACATATTTAATTTGAAAATTGAATATACAGTATTAACTGGCATACATTCACCCATAGAAGCCTTTTGTTATTTCGTTATTTTAAAATGACACAAAAAAAGAGAAAAAAACAATGACTATTATTGTTCTACATTAGTCAGCTGACATTCTGTACTAACACGAGTCCACAGGAGTAATGATTAGCAACATCAGACAAACATCCATTATTGACGTTTTCATGTCTATGCTAGGTGAAAATCAAAGAACAAATATCATCCCTTATACAAAGCCAAGAGATGTTAACTGCTTATTACTTAAAATGACCATTCCGTAGTTAATTACAATTAAGATGGGGAGCATGAAGAATATTGTAAATAAATGGAAAACTCAGGGAGAGATTAAGTTTACCAAGTCAACTTCCTATGCAGAGTCTGAAATCTACACCTGGCAGGTCATCAGACAAAATGATTTTTGTAATCAGACAACATTCAAGGAAATTCTCTGTACATTACACTACCAGGTGGGGGTTTTGGTTTTTGTACTGGTGTGTTCTGATTGATAAATATCTCTGTCCCACCATGTGAACTCATGTTCATTTACGTCTTGGTGCACATTTAAATTATTATGAATCCTTAAGTATTATGGTCTGTCTATTTCCAAACAGCTTGTATGGATTTGGCTGGATGTGGTAACAGGAAGACTGAGAATTACTCTTTTCAGCTGACCTGGTATTCCTTCATTTCTGAAGTCACTCTCTACCTTTGCGTGACTCGGCATCCTGACGACGGCCTGGTACCTAGGTGGTGTCAGAGGTCACCCAGCTCCTCCCCTCAGTGAGGCCGGCTACTGGGTTCCATGGAAATCCTTTTTCCTGTGAGGGTGTCTCCTTGGTCAGAGATGACCCTCTTGAACCCAAGGCCGTGCACGCGTACTGAACTCCGCTGCCATTTACAAATGTCCCCACTGAGGATGTCTTGGATGTGTTGCACAATGAGATTGATGGCCACTGAAGTGAGATTGGGGCAAGGAGGAGGAGCAAGAAACGACGGACCTCTCAGTCAGTACTTATCGTTTAATTATCTGGCTTACCGAGACAATTCAAACATTCGAACGTGACGCGCCGCCTGAAGACTGAAAAGGTTTGACCTTTGAAATGACTTACCCATGTTGTCAACACCTCGAGGTATAATGACATCAGCATATTTCTTGGTCTAGGGAAATTGTAAAAGGTCGTTAAATAGCTGTGTGGAGGTGCTCAACTTATATATATACACAATACAGCACATTAAAATATCTCTAAGCAACCTGCATGGTTAAATACCAGGTGGTGCTTCTAAATGGTCTTATATACTTAATCTTCCATACATTTATTTATTTTGTCAAACAGTATAAAGCAAGAACAGTAACAGGGATCCACATATATTGACTCTATAATACTATATTTTTCGCTGTATATGGCCTTTTCATTAACAGTAATTAAATTCAAGTATTACAAAGTAACCGCCAAATGTTTATTTTACACAGTTACTGTAACCGGCAGCAGGTCGGCGTCTCCTTACCGGCAGGCAGAACTCCTCAAAAGCAGGCTTGACAAAAGTAGTGTACTGAGCCAAGATCTGCTCCAGGTCGCGGCCTCTCTTCATGTCCCTCAGAACTGAAAAATGACCAGAAACAACGCCGGCCGTAAGTCGAGCCACAGACGTCGCCCAACCAGGCAGGCTAACCTGGTGCTGAGAGCGAGAATAACGTGAGAGGGGAAATGCAGAGACGAGGACGGCCCACACCTCTCCGAGAGAGACGGACATCAGAGTCCGTGTCCACGAAGAGCTTCATGTGGAACATGTCCCGGACCTCCTGCGTGTAGAAAACTAGGATGCCTTCGAACAGAACCACGTCGGCAGGGTACACTGTGATCCTCTCCTGCAGCCTGACCACACACACACACAAAAATGTGAGCAGTCTGTATATCTGCAAGGTTGATGTTTTAATACACAATTATTCTTGTCTCAGAAGACAAGTTACTTAATGTTATGTCACATAAAATTCTTCATTTTAATAAAGTTATTGCGAGCATAAACATGTCCCACAGAGAGAAGTTTTCTCAAGGCATAAATGTCACTGTTAGTCGTGTTTTTTCCTTCTTACCTGGAGTGGGTGACAAAGTCGTACGTCGGAACCTCAACAACCTTGCCTTCCACGATGTCCTTCAGGGTTTGGTACATGAGCTCATTGTCAAAAGCATCTGTGAATCAACAATGATGATACTGTGTCAGAGAATCACCAGGAGAGGAATATTTAAATAAATGCAAGAGTCTCCATGAAAATAATCTACTAGAAAACAAAACACAACACTATATTAGGGTTACATTTTAGTAGTATTCATTTTCAGTATAATCCATTATACGAAAAATAGTTAAATAATGTTTTGTCAATTCCTAAACCGGCATGCAAAAACATGAACCCATAAAATGTTATATTCTATAAGTATTAATAATAATTTCTATCATACTATACTATATCATAGTATAGGATTTATGTCATTAATAAAACCATTCAAACGAAGCATTATTCATATAATTGCGTTTTGGTTTTTAAAAAGTACTTAAAAATGAACGCATTTTCAGACAGAGGTGTTCCTCGAATTTCTGGATGGACCCAACGCAAGTTTAAAATATTGTATGTTGAATATTAAGGTAATAAGTAACTACTGTCATTGAATAAGTAAATATCTGGTTGCACACAGGAACAATATACTTTATGATTACGTTGTTAAACACTGTAGCAGAAAAAAGTATCAAACGCTTTATCGCTAGCCCAGAACAACAAAATTCAAAGTTTGATGACTATCGAGTAAGCATCACTATCACACCACCATAAAGTCAAAATATAGTAAGTCGAAGCGTCGTAACTGGAGCAGCACATTCTCAAGATATACCTGGGTGATCAAAGTTGTATTGGCCCTTAAGCGCTTTGGACTTCTGATCAGTGGTCAGGACCCTGTAGAAGCTGTCCTGACTGATGATGGCCACCTTCCTCTGGCGATGATCCACCTTGTTCTGTCCCAGCAGCTCCATGATTTTTGCACACACAGTGGACTGGGAGACAGTGACAAGAAGCTTTCAGAACTGCATTGAGATGTACCAAACTGGGGCAGCGTGATATCACATCGCGATATGAGAAATTTCCACGACTAATGTGCGCCATACATCCTACAGCCCTGTACAAAACCAAAGTGTTCAGCCAAAGTCAACTGGACCCTGTGCTAAGAAACTACAAACAGTGATGACTGAAAGTCTAATGAAAATAGTTGGAACTATTTGGGAAATCTTTGTAAAAACAGAACAAATGAAGCAGAAAGAACATGTAAAACATCTTGACTTAACTTAATGAAACTTAATGAAAACTTTATGAATATAACAGTAATCAGTTTTTTATCCTCTTGGTTAAGCATTTTTGCTTCGGGAATTATTAAAATATGCTACCCTGATCTACGATAATTGTTCAGACTTCAGGCGTGACTTATGTTGTCCTTAAGCCTTCACAAGAGTTTGCAGCGCTTTACTGCGATCAGATATGCAGACAAGACAAGTTTTAAGAAACAGAAACGTTTCCAAACTAAACGCAGGACAGATAATGCTGCCATGTCACTCATTTAAAGTCGCACTGTGGGCATAACTGTCCCCAAAGACATAATCATACTTAGAGTAATAGATTAAAATACGACCATGGCTGTTGCACATATAATTAAACCAATTTTTATAGTAGGCATGCCACCCTTTGAGGGCAACGGGAGCGTAGGCCTATACATTAAATCTTACAAAATACATAAACTGTCCGTTATAGCAATTTTAATATTGAAGGACCTGAAGTGTTGTAGGTATGTTTTGTATTAAAGCTCACGCTCCTACATCATGAGACACTTCACTATAATCGGAGAGCTTGTCAAGCACAAGATCCCGACAAACCGGCCAGAATCAGACAGGCAGCTACGAAAGGTAACTGCCCAAGTCATATGAGTGACTAGATAAATAAAAGCGGTTATTTTAAATACCAAGTAGTCAACGTTATATATAGCTGATGTCCAGCGTGACGCGCTTTATTAATAATAAATAACAAGGAAAAGAAAGATCTCTGCTGGAGGCAGGGAACGCCTCTGACATCCTTCCTTAGTTTTACATTTTGTCACTCGACGCCAATACAGATATTTAGTAATAAGTACAGCTTTAAAAGCCAGGCGCTACATGTTTAATGTATGACGATTGCTATTTTCTATTACTGTGCCGTGGAGCTGAAAGCGAACACTTGCATTGTTAGATAAGCGTACTCGCCATTGCAGCGCTGGCTGCGGAGGGTGGACGGCGGCATTGTCCCGGGTGCTGCCCGCTGACAGCGCCTTACCTTCCCGCTGGCAGTCCCTCCGCTCACCCCTATCAGAAACGGGTGATGCTTCGGCCGCTCCATTTCCGAGGGCGACACGGCGGAGGCCATCGTGCCGAACTGCCTGCTCGCACACAAGCTTAGGCCCTTCTTTACACGAGGAAGGGAAATAATTAAAATAGCTAGAGGGGCGCCGGCTGCAGGTCGCGCTTATTCGATCAGCCCCATGTTTTTCTGGCCGCTTAATTTCCTGAACGTCTCTACGGCTCGACTGCGGTTCACGGGCGATGCGAATGGCCGACACACCACCATTCGCGCGCTTGAAATCTGCGTCCGCGCGGCCCACTGCGCAAACTCCGGCGGAGAGTTGTGCTGTCGCGCGCCGCTAGGGGACTGGGGGCCGCTAAAATCCATCAATCCACTTTCCAACCCGCGCCGCTAAAATCCGCGCTGTCAAACGCGGGAAAGCGGTTACTGCGCGCGGCAGGTAAAGAACATACGCTGCGTTCATCTTGGACGAGGCCAGAAGGAATCGTACATTTCTTTACAAGAATTAGAACAGAATAATGGCGACAGAAGCCTTCATGGGACTCTGGATGCAGCACTGAACACGTTATACTTATAAATAAAACTTAAAATCCATCTGATAATGTATAAAGTGCGGCTGTTGTCACATAATCGATACTGTATTCGCAGGATACTTGTGTATGTTGTGGTCTGCTGGAGAAGCAAGGGAAAGCTTATGTGATGCCAAGCACCTGAACAAACTCATCGGGTCGGTGAGCTCTGTCACCAGACTGACGCTGGACCCTCTGGAGAACATTGTAAGGAAGAGGATGGTGGAAAAATTAAGAAACATCATGGAGAATCCTGCCCATCCTCTCCACAGGACAATCGCTTGGAGCACCTGTTCGCACTGGGCTCAATCCACCTCAGCCATAAAACACTACTGTATATAACTATATACATCACACGTACACCTCTGAATTTATATATATTTATATATTTATTAATTTGCGGTTGTATATTTGCACTTTGTGTTTGAATCCAGCCAAATTTCCTCTTGGGATAAATAAAGTACAGCTATCAATCAATCAATCTTATTAAAGATTATTATCAAAGACCAGAAATATCATTGTATTTACAAAACAATTGTGGTACCATGTCTTTCAGTGTTAATAACAGTGCTAGTTGTTTTTAATTATTTTTAAAAATGTAACTTAAAAAGAAGCAAAAATAAGAACAATTTCACTTGTTTCCATCTATACATACATAAATACATTTTTTTAAATCCCCCACTGCTGCTCGGGAAGAACCAACTTAATACAACACAAGCTGGTCTTATGATTGTTCCGAGTCTTCATTTGACTTAGGGCTTTTTTCTTCATGTGACATGTTCGCAGAGCTCTTGCCAAATTCTTCTACCACAACTTCTATTGCTTCAACACCTGCAACCCTCTTCACCTTCTCCCCCTTCTCTGCCAGGATCTCCTCTATGTTCCTGTATGGTGTAGTAACCAGATACAATTCCTGCACTGAAAAGCTATTCATCTGTAGCAAAGAGCATCTCACATTGCAATTTAATGTTGCCAACAACCAAATTTGCACCCACATTAAATTATCATCCATCAGTTTGATCAGTTGATTAAGTGGCAGTTTTTTTGTCATTTATATGTACCAATTTTTAAAACCTTCTACATATCTGAAGAAGTTCTCACACCTCACCTTTTCCCTTCAAGGTCCGAAAACCATCCCAAATTGTCTGCAAATATATGGTGGTTTTTACAGCCCGGACAGGTCACTATGACGACTCCTCTGTGATATGCTATTTTGGATATTTTCTTCATTGATCTGGTTGAGCACACCTGAAAAACAGAAAGCACACGCTTAAGATTGCCTGTATGGAGTGTGATGAGATATGTAGCTGCAAACTCAGGACGGTAGTGTGACAACGCACAACTCAACGTAAATCGTTTCGGTAAATATGTAATTGAAAACATTAGGAGAGAAAAAAATCACGGTCAAAACTGCCAAAAGTCCTCTTTTGACAGGAGCATTTATTAAGCAGCAACATAATGACACAATGTGAACGTCCGGCAAAGACAAATCCGCATGGACCGTTGTCTAATAACAGCACGATTATTTCATGCTCGTCACTATATCACTGACATGGCTTTATATGTGTCTATCTTTCGTGCCCCTTACCTTGCACGTATACACAAGATGATAATGGCTGGATTGTACCTTTCCCACCGCTTCGCTTCTGTGTAGAGCAGAAGTCGAGAATTCACGTCGTAGATTCAGAGAATTTAGGTTCTGTTTAGGCAATAAATATGCGATTCTTCTAACCAAAGCATATCTCGCAGCCTCGGATAAGTAGTTTTCTTGTATACTGCATCTGTGTTCCATACAACTAACTGATGTTTTCTGAAATAATGAAAACAGCCGAAAAGTAGTAAATGAGTACTGCCTGAATGCCCGCAACAGGACAGGTTTGTTTTGAGCCAGAAGGCAACATTTCGCCATACGCATTGTTTTCTGTAACATTATTCTAATTCTGTTCGTGAACTACTTAAAGCCAGGCACATGTTTATGAATTCCACTTCCGGACTATAGATTCCCATCGAACGCTATTAGAAATCCTACCGAGTCCACATTAATGACAATTCAGTTTTTTTTGTTACACATAATATACGTTATATGCAAGAACAATAGTCGAACACTTAAACTACGCGTTCAGAAAGGCATAAAGTACTGTTTTATTATGTAGTAATATGCTTAAGCATCAAAATGTACTGCCACCTACCGTTTAGGAGTATAACTGCAATCCAGAAACGGGCAAGTTTTAATTTGTCATATGTAATGCTAAACGTGTGATTTCTGCGAATTTATTGACAGTGCGTTTAAAATAATAGTAAGCAGTAACATTAGACAAGAACACAAAACACTAAGTAACACGAACAAATAATACAGAACATACATACATACAAAGATAATACTCAGCAATGACAATAACATAAAAGGTTGTATAGTGTCCAATAATTGATCTATTTTGCTATTATATTTTATACCGAGTTGCTGCGGATTAGCCTTATGATTCATGTGAGTAACATTCTGGTTCAAGTGCTGATGCTTCTGTGGCACTTGAAGGAAATCACACTTTCTGCAGTGCCCCGCAGGACCAAGCTGAGCAGTTTCTATACCACGATGCACAGCATTCAGTGAGAATAGATTATATCATTCATCTGTAGAAGTTGGTAATTGCTTCTAGTGTCTCCTGGGCCTTCTTCAGGCACTGAGGAAGTAAAGCCATTGGCCTGCTTGATTGCTGCAGTTGTGTGTTGTGTCCAAATATGTTTGTCTGTGATAGTGACTCCCAGGAACTAAAACCTGCTGACTCTTGTCTCAGCTTCCTCCTCGATGTAAATGAGTTTGGTCTGCCTTCACCTCCTAGAAATTGACTACAAGCACCTTGATATTGCTGATGTTATGGGATTCATTGTTGTTCTGGCAGGAGACTGACCACCTCTGTATGGACTGGCAGATCATTGTTGGTGATCAGGCCACGATGGTAGCATCATCAGCAGACTTGATGGTGAAATAGGAGCTGCGTCCAAACCCACACACATGAACAGGGAGTACAGCAAGGAGATCAGAAATCAGGAGGACAATGTTAAGGGTCTGAGTCAACGAGGTTTTGTTTCCAACTTACATGTACTGAGGTCTACGGGTGAAAAAGTCCAATGAGCAATGAGCTATGGTGGTGCTAATTCCCAAGTCCAACATACTGGTAACAGTCCTTGAGGGGATCATTGTGCTGAGCATATGTAGAGATGGATAGTTCAGGTCCAGAAAGTAAAAATCTAGACCAAGATTTTGTTTCAACCAACCGTTTGAGTATAAAGAGTCACTGTCCTAGAGTACTCAACTGGTTGGTTGAAACAAAATCTTGGTCTGGTGTCTTATTTTCTGGACCTGAACTATCCACTTCTGCAATTATCTACAAACGGTATTCTAGCACAGGAGTTTTCTAAGTTGTCTGGGACGTTGCTGTTTATGTGTCCCATTGAAAATCTTCCTAACAGCTTCATGGCAATGGGGCTGAGGGCCACAGGGGGGGTAGTCATTTCGACTGTTCACTTTGTATTTCTTTGGGACCGGAATGAATGCAGTGTCTTACAAACAGGTGGCAATTGTGGAATCCCTCAGAGAGAGAGATCAAAAATGGCCATTAAAAACACCAGCAGACTGGTCACAGCAAGTGTTTAGATTGCATCCTGAAACTGCACCGGTGCAACCTGCTTTGTGAGTGTTAATCTCAAAGTGAGAGAAGCCGATTTCTTTGGCTGCACAGAAGCTCCCGCTGAAGGACTTTGGTTTTGCATGATCAAAGAGAACATAAAGAATTCAGAACCTGAACTGGACATGTCCAACTTTGTTTTTTGTTCAATAGATTTTGACGTGTGTCCTGAGTTCTGGAGTAACGTGACTCTAGTTTGTCACAATATAACATATTCTCTGGTTTATTGCTTTCTGGAGGTCATGGCTAAATTTTTTGCCCAGCTAAAAATCTCCAGACTGTGAGTTTGATTCTTCCCTTAGCTCCCTGCCTATGGAGTTTGTACCTTCTCTACATGCACATACTTGCACCCTCTCTACGCTGGGCTTGGGAAGGAAAACATGCATGAAACGCACAAGATTCAAAGCATCAACCCAAAAATTTGTGAGATGACAACGACACCCGAGAAGCTAATGTGCTGCCAGTGACAAGAAAATTAAGTTAAATTCAGATGTTGTATTAAATTATAAGTTACTTCTTTTTATAAACAACTCTAGGGCTATTTTTAAAGAGAAACTGGACAAACAGTGTTCAGTGCCAAAAGAAAACTAATAGGTATGATGGGGGAGGGGGGAAGGAAAACTGAACTGAACTGATTACATGTGGAGGCTCTGTCACCCTCTAGCCCCTGTCAAACAACAAGGGGAAATGAATCTTTCTCCTATGAACTGAGGAGAGGAGTGACATGCAGAGCCGCTTATCTCTGCCTCCCAAAGCCTGTGTTACGGTGATGCATGTCCTCCTGTGACGGCAGAGCCACAGGATATTTTTGACACTGACTTTTTGATGTCTGGAAAAGAGGAAATGCATGGCAGACGCTTCTATGCACCGGAAACTCTCTGGGTATTCCTGCCTTCTGCAAACTTGTGAAGAGGCTGTTTTTCCAGTAAGTTTCATGACAATCCATTTTCCTCTCTTGGTTTGGAGTGTTGATGTAAATATTAGAAGAAGCCAAAGAGCTGCATGAAGTACTTATTTTAAATAAACTTACCCTGCTGTGTCTTCTAAAACTTTATTAATAGGTGCTGTGAAATGTCATTTCATTCCACTCCTGCTGTGGTTGCTCTCGAAGGTGGAATATGTTTGTGACTAGTTTTTATTTATTTATTGTACTTTGTCTTTCGCAACAAGAAAAGGGCTAAACTGGATAGTTTATTGGGAAGCTCTAAAGTAATAAAATGACATGCAAACAGAAAAGATACAGACCCCCCCCCCCTCCCCTGGGGGTTATCACTGCACATAAACAACATACCTATTGTGTGACATCCAAGTCTCAAACCATTTGGTCAAAATACAGTGGTACCTCGGTTCTCGAACTTAATCCGTTCCGGACTCCGGATCGAATCCTAAAAAGTTCGAGTTCT
>JAODJU010000119.1:16226986-16246792 GCA_026776725.1 Gnathonemus echidnorhynchus
GCTACTCAGTGGGTGTGAGTACAGTGACTTCCGCCTGCTGTGACGTCATGCGCATACCCTTCGCAGTACGAGGAGCGCAAGATAAGACGTGCCGATCTGGGAGCATTTTACGCTTTTAACACGAACCAGTAGCACGGCGATTTGCAATCTTTGTAAAATAAAGTCTTGAGAGGTGGGGATAGTGTTTAAAGCAATGGATGATTTGGGAGTCGCCAACCTGGACTGTCCTGCGAAGTCATTTGCAGTTTTCCGCAACAAAGGATGTTCCTGGCGACCGACTTATCGATGTCATTCGTTTCCTTGTTAGGCTTTTCACTGGCCCTGTCAAAATGGCATGTTCTGCTGCACTGAGCTACATATAATTGTAGTTTTTGGTGCAGCAATAAGAAGGGGAAGCACTGTATGGGTGGGTGTGGTGTTGGCCTCGTTCGTAATAAGGATCGGGGCAAAGGAGCTGCGGTGTAAGACGGCTGGGGCAGAGTGACTCTCTCTTATGATGGACCCAAGCAGGATCCTTGTCTGTATTCGCATAAATGCATTGTGGGTAATTTAACACATGGTAATTATACAGGTATGTGGGGAAAGTAATGATTGCCAAAACATAGAGATGATTTCAGCAGGAAGTGCGGA
Source organism: Gnathonemus echidnorhynchus (assembly GCA_026776725.1). NCBI lineage: Eukaryota > Metazoa > Chordata > Actinopteri > Osteoglossiformes > Mormyridae > Gnathonemus > Gnathonemus echidnorhynchus. The sequence goes on from JAODJU010000119.1 coordinate 16,227,617, forward strand.
GTGTCTGTCCTATTTTGTCCCGAGGGATGATATTTTGTTTTTGTTTGCACCGTCAAAGCTCAGGTAAAGGCGAGAAGGTATGTTATCTTCAGGCTGTATGAATTCTGAAATGCACACATTTGATGTTGGTGACATTTAATGTCAATTATAAGCTATGCAGCTATTTTTAGTTGTTTTTCCTCTCTGTTGCCTTTGGAAAGCTGAAGGAATCCATAAGCTGTATTAGAAGCTCCTTCCTCGGTAGGGTGTGGTTGATTAGATGGACAATCAGAGGATGTTCTGGCAGGGACGAGGTGGGATTCATTTGGTCGCTACTGCCCCCCCCCCCCCCCCCCCCCCCCCAGCCCTGAAACTCCAGGAAATGAAGAGGGAAAATAGCATAAAATGCCTGCTCATGTGGTGCCGCCTCCTGCCATCGGAACATTTTAGAGTTTGATATGCCTATTTCCTCCAGAGTCCCCCCAATCCCCCCGAGTTCTAACCTTGTGTGGTGAGGGTCCCATGGCCGGATATCAGAATTGCACGTGTCATTTCTATATTTTTAGCCGTTCTTGTAATCTTTCACAGATTTTGTTTTTGGGTTAACCAAATTCAACTCTAAGCGGATTCAGGAATACCAAACCTGTGTCAGAAGTTTCACTTTCGGAGTTGCATGTTTCCCCGCTGCTTACATGTATAGTTATGTCTTTTTTTCTTACATGTATGGTATGAAGTGTTGGTCAGGCAGATACTGCATCGGGTAGCAGAAGCTGCCAAAAGGCCGATTTAAGGAACAAGTGCTGCTAGGTTGTTTCCAGTGAATGACCAGTAACAAGCGCAGATAATCATGGGAGCAAGAGTGGTACAAAATATGGCAGCGTAAAAGCTATTTGAATAAAGCGCAAAATATACCAGAGCATCCAGAAGTGCTGAGTTTATAGAACTGAGCAGATGGTCATCAGAAATGTCCAGAGTTTGTGTTTATGCTGCTTCCGCCTTTATCTGTTTATCATCCCGGATGAAATTAAAACACCGAAGATGTTTTGTCTGTTGTAGTTCAGGCTCTTGACAGCTCTGAATGAGACAGTTTTGTCTTTTGCCAGAAGAGAGCCTTCCTGTTTCATAACTGGGTTTCCTGTTCTTCATAGCACTGTCAGACCATAGTATGAGTGCACACATTTGTTACATGACAATAGAAGTTGCATGGCGCATTCTGTTGTTTAAATATCTTTGCATCTCTCTGGCTCTCTGTCTGTCTGCAGGTAAGCCATGATTCCCATCACAGAGCTGCGATACTTTGCAGACACACAGCCAGCATACCGAATCCTGAAGCCATGGTGGGACGTCTTCACAGACTACATCTCCATTGTCATGCTGATGATCGCGGTGTTTGGGGGAACGCTGCAGGTCACCCAGGACAAGATGATCTGCCTGCCTTGCAAGTGGATGACTAACACAAGCTGTGACACTTACCCGCATGGGCGCTATGTCCAGAGCAACCTCTCCTCAGTACTGCCCTTTGAACCAAAGGGGATCCAGTATGACTTGGACAGGCACCAGTACAATTATGTAGATGCTGTGTGTTATGAGGACCAATTGCACTGGTTTGCCAAATACTTCCCTTATCTAGTGCTCCTTCATACGCTTATATTCCTGGCCTGCAGCAACTTCTGGTTCAAGTTTCCCCACACTAGTTCCAAGCTAGAACACTTTGTGTCCATTTTGCACAAATGCTTCGACTCTCCCTGGACGACACGGGCCCTGTCGGAGACCGTGGTGGAGGAGAGTGACTCAAAGCCACCAGGGAAGATGAACGGCTCCATGGACAAGAAGACCTCAAGCATCAGTGAGGATGTGGAGGCCAGTGTGCCGATGCTCCAGAGGACGAAATCTCGCATCGAGCAAGGCATTGTGGACCGCTCAGAAACCGGAGTTCTGGACAAGAAAGAAGGGGAACAAGCAAAGGCACTGTTTGAGAAAGTGAAGAAGTTTCGCCTGCATGTGGAAGAGGGAGACATAGTGTACAGGCTTTATATCCGTCAGACTATTATCAAAGTCATCAAATTTATTCTGATCATCTGCTACACTGGATACTATGTTGGCATGATTCAGTTTAGGGTAGACTGCAATGTGGACATCGAGAGCTTCACGGGTTATCGGAATTATCGTTGTGCCCATCCACTTGCCACCCTCTTTAAAATCTTAGCGGGCTTCTACATTACATTAGTGGGAGTCTATGGCCTGATCTGCATGTACACTTTGTGCTGGATGCTGAGTCGTTCTCTAAAGAAATACTCGTTTGAGTCGATCAGGGAAGAGAGCAGCTACAGCGATATTCCCGACGTAAAGAATGACTTTGCCTTCATGCTGCACCTGATTGACCAGTACGACCCGCTCTACTCCAAACGCTTTGCTGTTTTCCTTTCGGAGGTGAGCGAGAACAAGCTCCGGCAGATGAATTTGAACAATGAGTGGACCCTGGACAAATTGCGGCAACGGGTTACGAAGAACTCGCAGGACAAGCTGGAGCTACACCTCTTCATGCTAAGCGGCATCCCAGACACAGTGTTCGACCTGCTGGATCTCGAGGTCCTGAAGCTGGAGCTCATCCCCGATGTCACCATCCCCCCCATCATCGCCCAGCTCTCCAGTCTGAGGGAGATGTGGCTCTACCACACGCCAGCAAAAATTGAGGCCCCAGCCCTGGCATTCCTGCGGGAGAACCTCAAGTCACTGCATATCAAGTTCACTGACATTAAAGAAATTCCTTTATGGATTTACAGCTTGAAGAATCTGAGCGAGTTGCACCTCACGGGCAACTTGAGTGCTGAGAACAACAGGTACATTGTTATTGACGGGCTGCGGGAGCTGAAGCGACTCAAGGTGCTGAGGCTGAAGAGCAACCTGACCAAGCTGCCGCAGGTGGTCATGGACGTGGGTGTGCATCTGCAGAAGCTATCTGTAAACAATGAGGGCACCAAGTTGATGGTGCTCAATAGCCTCAAGAAGATGGTGAACCTAACAGACCTGGAGCTCATCCGCTGTGACCTTGAGCGTATTCCACATTCTATCTTCAGTCTGCACAACTTACAGGAGATTGACCTGAAAGACAACAACCTGAAGACCATAGAGGAGATCATCAGCTTCCAGCACCTCCACCGGCTCGTGTGCCTTAAGCTCTGGTATAACCAGATCGCCTACATTCCCATTCAGATCGGCACACTCACCAACCTGGAGAGGCTCTACTTGAATCGCAACAAGATTGAGAAGATACCCAGCCAGCTGTTCTTCTGCCGTAAACTACGCTTTCTGGATTTAAGCCACAACAATCTCACCAGTATCCCCGCAGATGTTGGATTCCTTCAGAACCTACAGTACTTTGCTGTGACTGCCAATAGGGTGAGTTCCTCATTTTAATCTCCTGGCCTTTAGTTAATAATAGGTGTGGCTTCCTGCAGCAGTCAAGGATACTGTATACATAGACTCAGGAAAGAAAACTATTAACAGAATGGCATTTTCAGTGAATTTTTAAAGTGATCGTGTCAAACTGTGGTATTTAAATTTTATAAAGAGAAGGAAATGGTTTCATTTTTTTGCCTATATGTTGTAACATCTTTTTCAAAATCGGTGAAATTTGTATTGTGCACAGTCTGTATAATCTATGTGTAGATCTCCATTTCTCCAAGTAGAACATGCTATTCAGTTTGTAGCACACACACATTTTAGTGCCATACACACCAATTGTAGAACTGACACTGCGAATTTCAGTAAAATGCTGTTCCATGAGGTCCAAGAAAGGTCCTGACACATGCTCCTTTAACAGTTGTATTAAATGCGTAATTGAATTTTATGGATGTTCAACGTAGGGCTAGCGCCTATCTGCCAGTTAATTTGCCTGTCTGCCAGTTAATTTGCCTGTCTGCCAGTTAATTTGCCTATCTGCCAGTTAATTTGCCTATCTGCCCCCCTCGTCCAAGTTGTAAACTCGAGTCCCCATACTCGACTTCTAATGTCATGGGTGTTCCGACACTCTGCAGTCTGTCGGATATGTAGCTTCCTGTGGAGGAGGGGGGCCTGCTGTGTTTGTAGAGCCCCAGCCCGTGTGTGTGGGGTGGGGGCGACTGTCAGCCAGAACCCAGCCCCATTTCACCCAGCCGCTACATACTGCAGCCCCACCTACCCTCAGGAAAACACTTAGTGGTTTGCAGGACGTCTTAAGTGTGGTGGCTGTTTGAATGGCTTCTGTTTGGAAGGCTTTTAAACATACTTAATAGAATATTGCCAAAAAGCTTTTATTTGTTTCGATCACTGTGTGCATGCATGTGTTAGTGTTTTGTTTCTAAATACATCAGCATCTAAAGCTCAGGCCCCTATTTTCTTTAATGCTACTAACAACTATTTTCTATAGATTAATTTATCAATGATTTTATCAATTGCTCGATTAATCGACGCGATTAATTTTCCTCCAGAAAAATCAACTTTAACGTTCAATTTAACTTTATTTTGACACCGACAAAATGTATGCCATTGCAGGGCTTTAGATAATGTACGCCAGTTTTTTTTTTGCACTATACAAACATTATTTTCAACCACAATTCGATAAGCAGATTAGCGGTATGCTTAAAAGTATTAATGAGATGCGCATTGTGATGCCCAAAAGTTAATCTGTATATATTTGACGCATCCTCATGCTTAATAAATTGGATTGTCGGAGCAGGCCACATGCGACACAAGCGATGAGCACTGAAGTCACGATGAAAGAAGAGACAGATCAGCAGCCAAAACATTTTTTAAAAGAGGAGACACTGTGTTAAATAAGGTAAAATGATGATGGTGCTGTGGCGGAACTTTTTGCAGATTAAAGTTACACTTTTTTTTGTAAATATGGTTCGCATTTTTATTTCAGTTCACAGATTATTTTCTTTTTAGTGTCAATTTCAGTTTTCGTTTACAATAGCGACACTGGACCCAAGTCCAACGTGCACGAACGCACATCACAGGACCGTCAATCCATGTAGAATTTTAGCCTAAACGTTTTCAGAAACACTTATTCAATGAAGATTCCAACGTCGTAGGCAGACAACTTTATGGCTTTTAATAATGAGTGTATTTAGTGGCTACAAGGACAAAAGATATTAAAAATCTGTCCGTACTATTGGTAATATAATAAACATGAACAGACAACACGGTTGGTTTCGCTTATTCTGGCGTTCCATCATCCAGAATTGTGCCTGTGCGTTTCCTCTTCAGACGCTCATGCGTAGCACTAGTGTATCGTCATAAATCAATGGTAATTTCATTTTAAAAAAATGCCTTTCAAATATTGATGTTGACCTATTTTCTGCATCGACATCATCGAGTACGTCGATTAATCACAGCAGCCCTATTTAATACACATTCCTATATTCCGGCATGTTGAAACATATACCTAAGGCTGTGTGTTGAGATTCGTCATTATCTCTCTTGGCCTGATTTATCCCCTGTCAATACACCCATATAAATTAGTCATATTTATATATACTGCTTTTTGTCCCCCTTTATTGTAAATGTCATGCCTTTTTATGGGCTTATTTAGGTGAAATGATCGCACTGAAACTTAGTGGCAGTGGCACTTTATAAATCCCGCCTGCAATACTCCTGTAATACTTTGACATCAGTACTCCTGTAATACTTTGACATCAGTACTCCTGTAATACTTTGACATCAGTACTCACTGGCTCTACTTTTTTGTTTTGAACTATCTCTGTCAATAAAGTATTGGCCAACTATCGGTATCGGCCGATACAGCAATAATCGGCTATGGGCTGATGGTTAAAAATGAGCCTATATTTACAGCCGATAATTCCTGTAAAATGGTGATCTATATTGCTGTGTTCTCCCCATACTAAGCAGTTAGAAAAACGTCTGCTATGTGGAATTATTTTAATGTTGATGAAAACATCGCTCTGCTAAAATTTCGCATGGAAGATCTGTTGTTAAACATTTCAATACAACAAATTTGATTGGTCATCCTAAGGTGATACAGCTTGAAGAGTTTCTGAAAAAACAAATACATTTCAAGAAGGCTGCAATACTGCCGAATAACGCTGGTCCGTCAGTAACGTGAGCATTTGGTAGCAAAAGAAAATTCATGCCGACAGTGAAGAAAATTCTCACTTGATTTTCAGCCGTTCTGTTATAAATGTTATAAATATGTTTACAGTTATAAAATAGTCATCTGGGACTGTTATATTCTAGAGTTGGTATTTTCTTACCAGAAAATGTAAAAATATGTAAAAAATACTTTCATATTTTTTGAATGTCATTTTTTAATTTATTTGGGTTGAGTGTCCCTTTAAACTTATTTTAAGTAGAACCCCCCAAATAATCAATATCAATATCAGTTTTCAAAAGAACTGGCTTTCATTATCCGGCAGAAATTTCCTTATCGATGCATCACTACTTAGAACTTTTTGAAATCGTAAAATGAACGTTTGAAATCCTAAATGTAGTACCTATTCACACAGAACAAACGTAAATCATTGTGGCAGGGTGTTGTACATGCGTTTCTGCTAATGAATACGAATGTTTACTTAAGTTTGTTTATGTACCTTGAACAATAGGAGCATAGTTTTTGTTCCATGGGTTATGAAATATTAATTCCTATTTCATGGCCAGGCAGTGGCATTAGTGATCTTGGTCTTAACAAAACATCCCCTACATATTCAGTTCAATTCAATTCAGTTTATTTTTATATAGCACACTTCACAACAGAGTTGTCCCAGGGCGCTTTACATGGGTGTGTTCGAACACATTGATATACATATAAAATGAGATACATGAGACAAAAGAAAGACAGAATAGAAAATGAGAGGTAAATTTGTGGGCAGAAATAAACAATCAAGCCTAATTAAGAATTTGGGGGGGGGACAGTATTCTCTGGAGTGGACAGGGCTGTTTTTTGGGGGGAACCTGCTACATTTGTTAGTCTTGGCTTCAAGCTTCAGTTCTGTCATTCAGGTGAGTTTAAGAGCTCGTCACATGCATAAACGTGACTGACACGCGAGGGTGATGTCATTTTAACATCTAGTTACTTATTGCTGTCGTCCTTTAATTTGTTACTAATTTAATGTACAAAACACTAAAATAGTTTTCCATTATTTTAAATGACACAGGTACAGGCACAGGTAACAATCTGAAATGATCAGAATTTGATGTATTGAGGCGTAATTGTACTTGTAAAGGAGGACGAGAACGTTAGTGGGGGTTAGGTGATCACGCATTGGGTGCGGCAGACATTCCATGCCACTCTGTTTTACACACGACGTTTGGCTGAAACCATGGTGTTTGTATAGTATATTCTTTGGTCAAAAATGTAGGAAATGTAGAAGGAAATCGACCCATAAATGGAAATTGTGGTATCTAAAAATATGCTAACCGAATTACCGTAAATCAAGGAATTGTTACATTTATGAAATTGCTTTGGGCTGTGAAAAACTGTTGGAGGCGAAAGGGTTCTGCAATAATATATCACATGTATAACTAATAGTATAGTAATAAATGGTACTAAATAGTGAAATGTTACATTAGCGAGTTTGCGTGTGAAGGGGTGCTTGTTATATTTTCCGTGTGTTGCAAATTCTGCTACTTTAATTACATCAGATTTAATTAATACATTGAAAATTAAAGTTCTAAGTCAGCCGGGTATCACAATGATGGAAATGTTAAAGGCAGCAAGCTCCAAAGGCGTGGGTGGCATGCTTGGGGATCTCCGTAGCGTGGGAATAGCTTACCTGTCGATAGGAGAATGAAAACCAATGAATGATTATATTTATTTAAACATAACTGAAAGATTAAAGACATCTATAGGCTGATATTTAGCTCTTAAATATGATCAAATACTGTGGTTTTGAAGAGCTTATGCTCTTAGAAAAGGAATTTGTATGCTTTTTGGAAATGGAAAAAATGTCGGCCGACGGATATTTTAGTTAAAATACTTTGGAATTTATTCACTGTTGGAGGTGTCGCATCCTTGGAGAATCCTAGCTTTTTGTTCTGGATATGATGTTCTGGGGGTGTTTGTGCTGGAAATGCCTCGTCAGGCATAAGAGCTCTTCCCACCTTTCCCTCTGATAGCCCCTCCCTGTGCCCCCCCGTCCCGTCCCGTCCCCCACGTCCGACATTACGGGTGCCTTGGAGCGCCTCAGATTAATAACGTGCCCCTCAGCTGGGAGCCAGTCAGAGCGGGACTGAGACCTGGCTGCAGGGATAGCACCCCACACTAATTTCGGATGCACCCTTTGTGATTTTTGTTTTGGACCCTCTGCACTGTAACACAGAAGGCATGAAATGTGTATGGCAGTGTTAGTCCGTGATAAAGCAGGTCCTGTTAAGACAGTCATGTATGTGAGTCATGCTTCTTCCATCTGAAAGGTCCGGGTGTAATGGTCCACAAAAATCGGAAAGAAAAAAAAACAAACGAAACACCCCAACCGAAAATTTCCGGTAGGGATACGTGTGCCATTACACTCCTACTAAAAGGTCATTCTGGTAAATGTGTATTTTAAGAGCTGAGGTGGCTTATTTTATGCGGCACATTCAGTGTGGTCTGGATCTGCAAGGTGATTTTCTAAATGTCTACTCTCTCTTGTTCCTAGATCGAGAACCTGCCCCCCGAGCTGTTCCAGTGCAGGAAGCTGCGCACGCTGAACCTAGGTGGCAACTGCCTGCAGACGCTGCCGTCGCGTGTCGGCGAGCTGACGGGCCTGATGCAGCTGGAGCTAAGGGGCAACCGGCTGGAGTGCCTGCCTGTGGAGCTGGGGGAGTGCCGCCTGCTCAAGAGGAGCGGCCTGGTGGTAGAGGAAGACCTCTTTAACACCCTGCCGTTGGAGGTCAAAGAGCAGCTCTGGAGGACCGAGAAAGAGCAGGCCTGAGCAAGCCGTGACAAGTCCTAGAGGATTCTAGAATAGTACTGTCCCCCCACCCCCCAGGAGGACTGTCAAGTTTGTGAGAAAGTTGTTGCAGAGGGAGGGATGGGTGGTGGTCGGCCATTAAACGATTGGCGGCATCAAAAACTAGCCAGTGAAGCTTAGCTTTTACCTTTCCATTTCAAGTATTTCTGTTATCTGTAAGCAAGACCATGCGACTGAGTAACAGATGGGGACTTGGAAGTACGAACAGAGAGCAAACCGAAAGTGGAGGTTTGAAGGGATGGACGTCTTGGTCAGAGGGGCGCCCTGCCTGATCCTCTGGGTATGGCAGCGTCATTGGGCCACCGCTTATGTACGTTGTTGGACAGTGTTTCTGAGGTGAAAGCCTCAAGTTGGTGTCCAGAATTACCCTGCTCAGGGTACCACTCTCACGTGATCTCTCTCTGGTTTTGCGTATTTGGCAGTCGGGCCACGTGGTCTGCATCACATTCTCGTCCGGCCGGGCAGTCGCATGCAAGAACATTCACATCTCGCTAACATCTACACTAATATCCTTGAAACACCTAAAAATGGAGAGCCTGAAACTTACCAGGGAAGACCAGTTGACAACTAATCTACATGTATTTCGAATTCAGTCTGGATTTTCAGCACTACTCGTGGGCGATGCCTTGTGGTGATGCATCGACCCTTTGCCGTTGCAACGTTCTCCATTTGTGCTGAGAACATGTCATGGATCTGCATAGTCTGTTGGTGCACTGTCGCTATCATGGATATTTGAAAACTTATAATGAACCAAATATAACTTTTTATCCCAAGGTGTGGCTTTTATTGGGACTTCCTCGGCGAAAGGCCTCAGTGTGCGTGCAATATTTTCTTACATGTTAAAAGAGCTTGAAATCCTTTGTTTTGGTTAAACATCTTTGCCTTAGGTTTAAAGGGAACTGCTACAGTGGGATTTTTACAGACCAGCTGATAATTGTTACTAAAACTGGCCTTAACGTACATGTATCGTTTTGTCGGTAACTGAGGTGATATTTTTCCATTTGTAAAATAATCATTTAGATGTCTATGTTCTCAGCATTGGACTGTGAGTCCATAATTTAATGCAAAAGTAATCTAGCCAATGTAACAAGGTTTTACTCATTAGAAAGAGAGAATAATTAGATTAGAATGAAAATAAATACCCATATTCAAAGGCAAAATAAGATGTAACTCTTTAATTGGAAAGTACTTCATGCATATTGTTTAAGGCTCATTTAGGGTTGGTGGGCCCTGCTTTTCTTGGACCGAGGTGGTATTAGTACAAGGCTGAGCTCTTGTACACGCCGAACAGGGCAACACCCACATCGCAAAGAAATGTTCCTCCGCTGTCCCTTGAATGGGTGGTGATTGTGAGCTGTGTGTGGGGGGGCAGGGTGGGTGTGACTGGCCTCTGAGACTGCTGCTAATCCAGTTCCTCAGAATAATTCCATAGAATGAACGAGACTTGGATGGTTTAGGCTGTTCAGTCCATAGGTTTTATAACTGGAAGAACCTTTTGGCATTTGTTTCTAAGGTAAAGCCATGATGGTATTTTGCCAACGTTAGTTTTCCGAATTTACGATGCTGAACACGCAGTTACATTTGCTTCAGATTTATTCTTGAGAGAATGTTTCCTGAGATTTGTTTTTCTAGAATCAATAATGTCAGTTGCTGGCGTCACATTTCTCTCTAAATCAACAGCTCAGCAAAAACTTCGTTTCCAGAAAAGGGAAGTTACCTGTTTTAGGCATTTGCACATTATTTTCATCTTCATGGGTCTGTGCAATGAACTGCGTGTAGAGACAATCAGTAGGTGCATTTAAGCTTGTTTGCATGTTGCGCCCCCTTGTGTGAGGATGGAGTAATACATTGGAAGCTTGTGTATGTCTGTCATATCTGTACATGACTCAAGTATTTTTACCCAATAATGGTTATTTGGGCATTTGTAGATAGACCTCATCATGCCATATTAAAATGTAAAGTTATTAATTTTAACTTTCAGTGATGGCTTGTGGAAATTTGATGAAAAATACCAAGTGCAACATATTAAGATCAGTTAAAATGATGCAGCAAATTTCTCAAGTTCTCCTTCCCTCTGTGATTGGAATTCCTGTGTTTTTATTTATTATTCCTTTAAGTCTGTTTAAAATGTGTCATTTACAGATTAGAACGGGACCTGAGAGTTCTGTGTTTTCAGTGTAATCTAATTTAACATTTTGGAATATTTAATACCTTCATGCAAATAGGTGCAAAAATTGCATTAGTTTTGTCATGAGTTGTAATACGGCCACGATATATTTAAAGACAAATGCCAGTGTCTGTAAAGGGTAATTGTGTTTCTGAGGGGATGTTTGTATAAACCAGTCTGACCAGCACTGGAAACTCTCCTTAGTGCATGAAAGATAGATGAGACTAATCTCACCTATCAGTGTTTGATGTAGTGCTGTTCCTCTGGAGGGACTTTTTCAAAGCTGTCCACAAAAAATAAATACATTTAAAAAATCTTATATGCATTTTTGCCATCTGCAGAGCAGCAAATCCTTGTGTCCAAATTAAAGGGGGAGACGGACTTTGAGTGTCTGGCTTCTGAGCTAAACAGTATTAGCCATATTATGGTTAGGGTGTATCATAGCAGATTTCATGTTTATATGATCATTGAAATGTAACTGGGTATATGGAGGTACCCTGTTTTTATGGCAGTAGGCTTAATGACAGAGACAGTTTGTCTATCGTTAGTTCCAGAGTAAGAGGTTGGGAGATTCTAATGCACGCTGTCTGCCAGCAGCCACAGCACATTCACAGGTGTAAATAGTCCCTGGAAATATTGTGGGGAAAAATGGCCCTGTTACCCCCCGCCCCCCCCTGCTCTATCGTATGTGCACCGCTGTCCCGTTCCCGTTGGTTGGTTCCATTAATATCATGTTTGACGTTTCTGTCATAACCCGTGTCTTTTTTTTATTATTATTTTAAATGTCAACATTTTCATGTTGTGAAAACAGTATTTTTCCCACGTTGCCAAAAACCTGAGTTTGAATGATTTAAATGGCTTCTCTCGGTGCACATGTGAACAGTGTCGGTCGCTATCTTCATTGTCAGTTCTTTTTGGGATACATATTTATGTGTAGCTTTTTTTTTTAACAATGTTGACTTCAAATTACAATAAACATAAGCGTAGCAACATAATTTGTATTAACGTGTATTTTTCCATCAGAATATGGTTGCTAATTTGTTTTATTGTGGATGATTTACTCGAAAGCCTAAATTGAGGCATGTTTGTCCGCACCTAACGTGAAGCATCTATGACCTTGTCTGAAAGGTTGCTGGTTTGCTTCCCGTTGGACCTGTGAGCAGAATCCCAAAAGGTACTCCAAGCAAAGAATTTCGATGTACCTGTACTCATGGATGGTGGCATTGTAGCCCCCCAATAATCAAAACCAACCAATGCAACCCCCCGGACCCCCTTAAATGGGTGGAGACCTCACCCACCCCTGTGCTCAACCAAAACTTGTAACCTTTGTTATGCTCTTAGGAACAACAAATAAAAGTATCGTCATGGTGGCAATTGGAGCTATTCAGCAGGAACATGGATACAGTTAACAAGTAAAACCTGAGTTTGGGGTGGAAATCGTGGTTCTTTGACAGCCCCTTCTAGAATTTCTGCACTTGGACTAGCACTACATACTGCTCAGTGATGTTAGGCAAATGAATGCTTAGGGTGTCCTTTTGAACAAGTGATTCTCTTCAGTAGTCTGTATGGACCCCTCCCAACACTCAGTCAGACAGTGATCTGCAGCAGGCTTTCGTTGCCCCTATGAATAGTTACCAAACCTAACCACTGCCCTATTGTCCCTGCAGTCAGTGTTGCAATGCATCAGTGTCCTACTTATGCAATCTGTAGCCCCATTCACATCTCTACATGGCCTTTTCTAAAATCCATGTTTCCTGTTCTGTGACGGTGAGGAGTTCCGAGATCTGGAGGGACCTTGAAATACAGCCACTGCTCCATTGGACTGGAGCCGGATGAGAGAGTTCAGGCGCCTTGTCAGGATGCTCCTGGTCAAACCCTGGGCCTCTTAGGCATCATTGCTCTTTAAAGACATCGTTCTGCAGCTTCCTCATTGAAGACCCCATCAGGTACACTGTGGGAACTGCAACTGCAGAGTTCTAGAATACTTGCTTTTTCAAAAAGATAAAATGAATGATCAACTGCTTATACTCTAGTAGGGGCAGGTTATGTACCTTCTAAAGTTTAAAGTCTAGGGCCTGTTATTGAGTAACGAATGTTACAGTTTAATCGAATTTGACAAAGTTTTAATCACGTGGGGCCCCCAGTTCCAAGAGGATAGTGGCTGGAGATTAAACCAGAAGTTAGCTGGAGTATAATTCCTTATGTCGCTCCTTGTTCTGCACCCCTTTCCCGATTTGCAGCTTGCATGCCACCATTTTCACACATGTGTACGCTGCATCTCACATCACAATGCTGTCCATATTTCCAGACAAATAGATGGTTAAAGATTTTTAAAACTCCTAACGCATGTTGGGTATTTGCTGTTGATTCCAAGAAAAGATTTATTAGTGTAAACAATCTTTACTGATACAGATGAAAGATCCACTTGATGTATTAAGTGGCCCAGAAAGTATGTCAGTGATCAGGACTCGTATTAACCTGCTGCTGTATATGCTGTAAATGGTTAGGTACGTATCCTTGGTATAATTCATGTCTTTTGACCTCTTGCTGATGTTGGTTTTCTTTATAACCAGTCTTCCACAAGCATCACTCCCTATTTCTTCCTCTTCCTTCGCCGTCGTCCTCATTTGCCAAAAATTCTGAACGTTTAAGACACTGACACCAGAGTTAGTGAAATGGAAGTCGAATGAGAAGGTCAGTGTTCTCTCAAACCCCCAGTGCATGTGCTGTTGCAGAGCTTTGAGTTTGATGACTATGATGCTCCTATCAAACCAAGAAGGGACATACGAGAAAAATCTTATGGAAGTCGGTGAGAGTGTGCACAGTCAGCATTGGTGATGATGTCCACATCTGTTGTTATTCTGAAAGCTGCTGTAGTAACAGGTCCGAGTGTACTGTAAATCAGAGATTTCTGTTTAGTAGTAACATGCAAACATTTTTTAATAGTCAGATCGTGGAACTCTCTTAAGCACCACCAATATCAGATACCCGCCCAAGGAACAGATCATCTGAATGCTCCTCAGGAGAGGACTGGGAGAAGCGTTTGAGTCGTCTTCGCAATAAACTGGCAAGTGCTACTTTATATTGATAAATACAAATATATATTTGTATTTTTTTTTACTGATAACTACACAGCCCATTTGCAACTTATTACAATAATATTTTTGTATTTTTCTCTTTCAAATTAAAATGAAATACCAATTCAAATTTTGTCACATATCAGTCATACGCAGTGAAATGTTATTGGTCGGAGCAGGTCGCGATTGGGGCCTGACGTCACCCGCACCGTTATGCGCTCGGTGCTCCAGCTGAATTGTAGTGTTCTTCCAGCTTGAATACAGTCTCAGTGTCCATCATAGCAGCAGTAACAAACCATGCCATTGTTTCATGTTGCAAAATAAAATGTTCATTTTCTTAAGGATGTGTGAATGGCCTGGGGGGTTTATGCGGTATTCACAAGAAAACTAATTCTGTTTTGCGTTTATCCGATAATCTATGTATCTTGTAGTACATCAGTATCCATGAAGAACCTTACTTCATCATAGAGGATGGTACACCGCCATCACAGAGAACACCTCTTAAACTTCGTATATCTCATTTCTCTTAAGGCATTATATTCAATAACAACCTCATGATTAATCTTTAAGATTTCAATATTTAGATATTTACAGAGCAGTGCAATGCTTTGATAAAGACAGTGTAGTGTAGGCATGCGCGAAAAGGCAGGACGCGCGTTACTAATCGGCCGCGAGACGTCTGGCAGGGATCGTGTCCGGAAAGACAAGTGAGAACATGAGCATTTTAACCGACCGACATGTTCAAAAGGTAAGTGTTTTTTGCATTTTATTCGTTTGACAATTTATGTCAATTATACCCGTATATCATTTTCTTTTTAAAACACCAATACTACACAAAAAACCGTGCTAATACAAAACGTGTTGAACCTTCAGTTCCAGTTGCGTAATCCATGTGCATGCAGTCTGTCAAAAATATCATAATCTAAATTACATCCTATTTCATTTGTATTTACATAACCATCTTGAGCTAAAACATTAAAGTAATTTATCAGTTCTTCGAACATTAGTTTACAGAATTACAAAAACAATCCTTTAAGTAGTCTAAAGAAATTGATCCGGGTAAATTCCATGGCCTGATTTATTCCTTACAATCTCTTGCTTGACAGTCCCTTAATTGTCAATATGTTATTTTGTTCGTTTCCAGTCCTTTGAAAAAGGAAGCCTGCAATCACTGCATTTCCGAGAATTGCCTATATAATCGGACATATATTTTACAGTTATTTGTGTTTTGGGTGCTTTCGTTGTGTATTAAATGTAGACGCGCGGTTGCGTGTTGTACAGCGTTTAGTCTAAAGGAATATGTTGAGTGTAAGACACCTTTAGCCACTTGAATGAATGAAGTTGATTTGATAGCAGGTATGTATTGAATAAAATTGCAAACAAACTGAGAGGTTAAAATATGACTGAGCTGAGTCACGTAAAGCACTCCTGTTGTTCTTTGAAATTGACCACGTTAACATTTTTTAGTTCTCCTCTCCAGTTAAAACAAATATTTTGATAGTGGAAAGGGTTGCAGCCAGTGTACTTGCAGGGTATGACGAACCTTTTATGTGTCAGTTCATGGATGATGGCTTCCTGGTTCTGGAGGGGTTCCTGGACCCAGTGGAGTGTGATGCATTGAGGGAGAGAATGAAGGAAATCGTGGAGAAGATGGATGTCCCCAAACACTGCAGAGTACAGTTCTCCACTGACCACGACGAGCAGCTAAAGAAGCAGGTACCTTGTAATTAATGACAGAGAACCTGAGGTGGATTCTGGGAATTCAACATTTTTTTCTTTCTTCTCCTGCCTATCTCCTGTGTATTTTAAAGATGCAGGTGCGTTTACTATGTCATGCTGTTCAGCTTTCCCTAGTTTTACAATATAGGTGGGGCACATTTGTCTATTAAACCTTGTGTTAGGTGTGCATTGTAAACATCATTTTGTATGCTAAACTTCATTATGTTATAAAATTCTGTCCAGTTCAGTCTATAAAAATGAATGATACGAAGGATCCATCTGGTTCTTCTTTGTAGGGAAGTGCAGATTATTTTATCACCAGTGGCGACCAGATTCGCTTCTTCTTTGAAAAGGATGTTTTCAATGATAAAGGTATACCTTATAAATTTGTGCTCTGATTTTTAAGGAGATTAAATTCTTAAATATATTCATTCATTCTTTTTCCATACTCATTTGTCCTATTATAATAAATAATAAGCTGTCGTCTTGAACATCTAGGTGAATTTATTGTGCCAAAGGAACTTTCTGTGAATAAAGTTGGACATGGTGAGTATTTTATAACCCAACTAAATGAATCCTTCATTTAGATTCATTTCTCCCCAGTTGTCAGTGACATTTGCAGTTACCTATGCTGAATAATAAAAATCGTATCCTTGAATGCTGCTTCCTTCCTTCCAGCCCTCCATGCCCACGATGCTTTGTATAAAAGCGTCACGCACTCCCCGAGTATCCAGGTAGTAAAACTGAAGCAGTACACTTTTATTCATGCAGTGCACACAAAGAAACACCAGGATTTTCATTTTAATTTTCAGTGTGATGACATCTCATTGAGTAGATTTTCTTACTTCATCATAGGAGGATTGTACATTCTTAGTGCTTTACATTCTACATTTTTACACAATGTAAATTTCTCTATTTAGTTGTCATCTGTGTGTCGTACAGCTGTTTGTAGCACTTTAGGACTGTTTTGCACTTTTGGATTAGACTGCATTTTGTTCTCTGAGTACTTGTACTTTGCACAATGACAAATCTGAATCTAATCGAATTCTCCTGGAAAATCAGTCATACTTGTTTGTAACAATCAGTCACGTGTATCAAATATGTACGAAGTGTTTAAATGTATGAATTTCTTTCCTCCAGAATTTGTTTAAGAAGTTGGGTCTCGAGAATCCTGTGGTTTTGCAGAGCATGTACATATTCAAGGTAGAGTGTACAGCTACTTCTGCATTAACACCTTCTGCACAGGAACGGGAGCCAAAAGCATAAAGTGCATCTTTAGGCTAAATCTGAGATCACACAGCATAAAGATGCCCCCAGATTTCTGGTTTCTTCTGGTATCCAATCCATCTCAATTTTTTAGCTTGGCATCAGATTATAGTGTTTTCCCATTAAAGCTTCAGAGAGCTGTCTGATTGGTCTCTTTATGTTTTCAGCAACCTGGGATTGGTGGAGAAGGTAAGGATGCGGCCTGAAGCTGGCTGGCTCTATACTTATAACTAGGGCAGGGTGATATGCCCTAAAAACGAT
This sequence comes from Gnathonemus echidnorhynchus, assembly GCA_026776725.1. NCBI lineage: Eukaryota > Metazoa > Chordata > Actinopteri > Osteoglossiformes > Mormyridae > Gnathonemus > Gnathonemus echidnorhynchus. The sequence goes on from JAODJU010000119.1 coordinate 16,245,037, forward strand.
ATCGCAATATTTTCAGAGATGTTAACAATATCAATATTTATCATGATATCTTAAAATTCATATGTAGAAAACGGTAAAATATGACTGGTGGTTTTGAGTTTCTCTGTTTATGACCCAAGTTGTTTTAATGATAGCTATGGAGCACGTGACGGGAATAATGAGAAACTATGCCAACAACATACTCAGACCTCGATGGAATTTAACTGTTAATTATGCAAGAAAAGTGTTTCAGCTGAACCACAATACTCACGTTATTCAAACTGATGTCGATATGAATGTTCATAAATACCATACAATATTTTACAACTCGAAGAGCTTTAGTATTCAATATTTAACCTTTCCTTAGTGAATATTGGGGGCAGCGTGTGGCTCAGTGGGCTAAGCCCGTGTGCCTGTAATCAGAAGGTCGCCGGGTTAAACCCAGCCTCAGCACGTCTGTGGGTCCTTGAGCAAGGACCTTAACCCCCAGCTCCATGGGCGCCAATATGGATGGCTGCCCTTCACAGTCAACTTACTCTACAAAGAGCAAGCTGAGGCAGGCGTAAAGACATTTTCCCCACGGGGATCAATAAAGTATTGATTATTATTATTTACGTTTTATGTGCTGCTACGATTAGTCAGCCAAAAAAACAGTAACATACAGAATTTCCTTTCTTGCTGTGCCCTGGTCCATCCTGCAGTGACCCCGCACCAAGACGCCACCTTCCTGCACACAGAGCCGCTGGGGCGGGTGATGGGCGTGTGGATAGCCCTGGAGGATGTCACGCAGCAGAATGGCTGCCTCTGGTTCATTCCTGGCTCACACAAAAGTAAGACTAGCCGCGTGCATGCAGATCCACAGAGCCTCCGTGCACTGGGCTGCATTTCACGGCCTAGAATGACCTAGAATGACCTGGAAAAAGGGAATGATCACTAAACTGTGTAACCTTTCCTTTGCTTATTCTGACGTTACCTTGCAGTAGAACATTATAATCATAAACTGTAGCTATTTTCCGCTTGTTGGAATCCAACTCATATTTTATCTGCCACCTTCTGTTAATAAAGGACACCATTGTTAAACACCAGAATATTAAAATGCACTAGAACATGCTATAATAACCATTCTTTGCTAGATTGTACAGCGATGCAAATATCAGAGCCTTGCTATCTCTTAAGGGTTATGCAAACATGTCAAGGCCATGGTCTCGAGTTACAATGATGCAGCTAATCGGTAAATTTGTATGACAGACCGGAAGAACATGCTGGCTGGCTGATACTTTTAAGTCTAATCAATTGCACCCTGTGAATAAATTTTAAACAATAGCACACGATATCATTTCTGATATTGCAAATAAATCCAGAGACAAGCGAATTACAAGGATAAATTACAGCATAACACTTCATCGTGTGATACTTTGTATGTGACGAGATCATGCTGTTTGTTTTCTTTTTAACGCCCATTCTTCCTTCCTCCAGATGGGATCACGCGCCGATTTGTCCGCACCCCCCAGGGGTCCAACTCCCTGACGGACTTTGTGGGACAGGAGCAGAAATATGACAGCGAGCTGTTCATTCCCACACCGGTTAAGAAAGGTGGAGGCTCTCCATTTTTAACATTCCAGTGCTTTTATTCAAAGTGCCATATTTTTACTAATTTTGACAATTAATGAAAATGGGGAGACGGGCTAAGACACTCTGGGGCAGGGGTCTCCAACTCCGGTCCTGGAGAGCTACTATCCAGTAGGTTTTCTGTCCCACCTGGCTTCTGATGAGCCAC
>JAODJU010000119.1:16246892-16257804 GCA_026776725.1 Gnathonemus echidnorhynchus
TGGCTCATCAGAAGCCGGGTAGGATAGAAAACCTACTGGACGGTAGCTCTCCAGGACCGGAGTTGGAGACCCCTGCTCTGGGGCATGAACTCTTATAAGCGTCACCGTGGAAAAAACAGCCGTCACCGTGTGTGCAGAGTCAGGCTGAGCTGCTCTTATGATGTGTTTGGATGGGTGTGATTTACCTGATCTACCTGTAGGGGGAGTGGTTCTGATCCACGGTGAGGTGGTCCACCAGAGTGCCCAGAACACCTCTAACGTCTCCCGTCATGCCTACGCGTTTCACATCATGGAGTCTAAGGACACACGCTGGAGTCCAGACAACTGGTGAGCGCAAGGCATTATGGGGGATAACGAGAAAGTTAGGGGAGCCTGAGCTGGATATTATGGCACTTGTGACTTCAGACTGCAGGAGTTACTCTAATCTGAATTTTCCTAAATTTAATGGTATTCTGATAGTCATTAGATACATTGAGTTAGATAAACATCTCGAGTTGTTTTATGCATGGAAAAAACTGCAACCTGAGTTAGTGCTGTTTCTGTTTTGTCCATTTTCTGTAGGTTACAGCCCACCCCTGAGCTACCTTTTCCTTCCCTCTACACCTGACACAACACCAGGCGTCCACATTCACTCATTCCCTATGACGATTGTAGACCTTGGTTTTACACTGTACTAAGAACTAAGATGAAAAAAAACAGTCAGTATTACAGGCCTATTACAGAAGCATAAAACATGTAGACATACTGATGCTTAACTGTGCCTAGGCAAGCATGCTCATAAAACATGCTAAATGCGTATCATCTAATACTGCAGCATGCATGTGACAAACTCAGCTGACCTGATAAGGACATTTGTCTGGACACTGAATCGGTCTTGGGAACAGATGACAGAAGCACACTGTACACTTCACATCAAAGTCACATCACACAGAAGCACATTGCTCACTTCACATCAAAGTCACATCACACAGAAGCACATTGCACACTTCACGTCAAAGTCACATCACACAGAAGCACACTGTACACTTCACATCAGTCACATCACACAGAAGCACACTACACTTCACATCAAAGTCACATCACACAGAAGCACATTGCTCACTTCACATCAAAGTCACATCGCACAGAAGCACATTGCACACTTCACATCAGTCACATCACACAGAAGCACATTGCTATTTTCACATCAGTCACATCGCACAGAAGCACATTGCTATTTTCACATCAAAGTCACATCGCACAGAAGCACACTGCACATCAAAGTCACATCGCACAGATACATTTTATTGTTGCTCCATCCTTTCTCTTTATTTGTATTATTTGCAATTTTCATATCAAAGGAAAAAACATTTAGATACAAATACCAGAAGAGAAGGTTTTACTGCATATGCATGCAAGAGTAGCTGAAAATCTGGAATTAAGCAAACACATTTCGATTGAGGAATGGGAGCGATCATATATGTATATTTGATTTAATCTCGAATGCAACACTGTCCCACATGTCAGGAATCAGCTGAAGACCTCAGTGGCATTTTAGAAAATCATCTACTACTGTGTCCAGGTACCAGATTTTAAAATTGACTGACTGCTTATCATGATAGTGCATCTGTACGTTAAAACATAATATGCTAATTGACAAGACCTTGTGTCCCTAACCATATCGCCTCCCCATTCAGAATGCCTCGTGCATCGAGTGAATGCAGCCTGAAATGACAGGACCGTTATAATGTACACAGTTTGAATTGAGATGAGGTAGGTTACCATTAGCTAACTGTTAGCAATATGCTGAAGCGTTGAAGCAAAGGCCAGCATGAGGACAGCCATGCCACCTCTACCCAAGCTGTCTGCGGATAAACAGAAGCTAAATTAGTGACCTGCATTAATACCTGTTTCTGCTCTTCTGTCTAATAATAGTAAATGTCGAAGTATTGTATTTGTGATTCCAATCAACTGCATGTGGATGGTTGTAGATTAAGGTCATCAACCAAGTTTTGCTGAACAACTGGGAGGTTTTGATCCAAGAAAATCTGAAATCAAATACAAAATATTAGAACGACCATGACAAATCCCTTTAGTGACCATAAGCAACATATTCACAAACCCCTATAAGCATAAAAATCTCAAAGGAACATCGCCTCTTTGGTAAACATGTGCTATTCGTTACTATTAAAAAGGGAACCGTTAAAGAACTGTGGGTCATCTAACAGAAGTTGTTATGCTATATATACACGTTAGATACCGTCATCACCCACATCATTCCTGGGGCGAGAGTACGAACCTAGATGCTAATTAGCAGACCAAGTATTGTGCTAGTCTTTGCTAAAACAGCCCTGTTTGCATGATTGCTAATGTGTATGTATAATAAGTGCAGTGATGTAATGAGAACAGCCAAGCAAGCTATTCAGGAGATACATCTGTACAGTGACATAGTAACATTTCTGTTAAAACTATTATGACAAACAACTTTGTAGCCTAGAAATTGGTGTTTTAATATAATAGCTACAATAATCTAATAGCAATCAGAAATACTGGCAGACGATAACATGATGTAGAGCTGAACTCTGCGTACGGATTATGAATGCTGTCATCTGCATTTTGGGGACGCTGACAATCGTAGGTTGAGCAAAGTTCAGAATAATCACATTATTATTATTAACTACATTAATTTAAGCTACTACAGTTGTATCCAGTATAAGAGTCTTTGCTGTGGGGGGATTTATATCAAGGTGGGGAAGACTCGTAGGCTGAACCTTTGATAAAAGCTAGCACTGTCCAGACTGAGTCTGGGCTACCTGAAAGTGATGCTGGGCCTCAGCCAGCTGATTAAACCAGCCAAAGTTCAGGTTCCACCAGCTCGGCATCAGCAAAAAACCTGCTGACAGGGTCTCCTTAACCCTGTGTGGAGAAAAGTGGAGCTCTTATTGAAGAGCAAGCTAAGCTTCCTGCAAAGTAACAGGCAACTTCTTAATGAGCGATGCTTCCAGTACAGGGCAACTTTTTACCTGGGAATGAAAATATTGTTTCACAACATGCAAAAATTAGTTATTTGAGTGAATACAGTTCATTTGTATGGTGCTTTTAGGTAGAACACATAAGCACCTTACCTGATACGTATGTTGACAATGAGTTTCTGCCATTTTAGTTTTAGATGCCGATATCATATCAATGAGTTTTACATAAACTGTACTTTAATCTCGATGCCTAATTTTTTTTTTGCTATATTAGGCTGCAGTTTGTCTATCTATCGAAAATTTTAATTCTTTAAAATCTGTATTGGTATCAGAGTAATTTTCTTACCAGTCTGGTCCCAGTCCAAATTACACTTCATACCGAAGAGTGAAGCCCGTCCTTAAAGAGGCTGCTTGTATGATGCTTATACTACGTACTTAGCAGACATTTTTATCCGAAGCGACATACTACTGAGAAAGCGGGGTCAGCCAGTCCCCGGAGCAACTGGGGTTTGCCCCAACAGTGACATCACTCTGTCTAGCCTGGGATATAAGCAGTGACCTTCTGAGCTCAGGCACCGTCTTCAAAGTGCCCGGCCACATTTGACGACAGGCCATTCATTTGTACAATGTCATTGTCTCATCACTACATTTTTCTAGCATGTCTCTGACTAACACCACCTAGACTGTACATCATTTTGAAGGAAGGGCTATGCTCAGAGGCAACAACCCTCCCAAAGGATCAATAAATATCCCTTCTTACTGAAAAATGAACCGTGGTCTCCAGTATATACTGCCACCTTGTGGTCATCTTACGCATTTCCCCTTCAGAGTGCCTCACTGGTAGCAGTTCCATTCAGCTGACATGTTAGATAAGCCTGGTGCGTGTTCTGTTTCAGGCCTGCTCTTAAATCCACTAAGGGATTAGGCAGCTGTGTTTCAAGGCCATCAACTCCTACACAGAGATCCACACACCACAATGCAAAATTCAGTCTCCCATTTAATAATTCAGTCTCTCGATGCTGCACCAGTCCCACATCATTTTCCCAGTGAATGCAGTGAGTGGTTAAAAAAAAAATTGTACCATAAAAAACTCAAGTACATCCTTCACTGGTTAAGTAAATGGAGCTGTTTTTACTATCATGGGTAAATAAAATTTTCCTGAAGCTGAAATCAAATTCCACATCATACTTTTCAGTCCGACTTGCTTCAGTCATATTTGTTTTAGACAGTCCATTACATAAACTGGACATGCCTAGTTGTGTAGTAATTGGTCATACTTCACAACTAAATACAATAAACCTTAAAGCTTTCTTTTCTCCAAAATGAATTTGTTCAGTAATGCAGAATAGTGCAGTCACTGTAAAAGAAAAAAAAGTAAAAGGAACTTTTCAAAACATCTAACGCTGCAAAATTTTCTGTGCAGCACCAAAAAAATAACCCCACTTCTTATTGGGATGGACTCTTGAAAAGCATAACTCGATTTCCCTTTTCCGAACTTGGTACATCAGCAAAGCTCTGAAAACAGGTCTATCCATCTTCAAGCATGATCAAATTAGATCTTCCGTAATTCTGAGTGTTACCATCACCAGGCCACTAGAGGTCTGAGGCCTTGCTCAGATCAAGAGGAGAATGAAGAGGTACAGGGGAAGGAGCAAGTTGTCTATCTGAGCGGTGTAAGCCTCCAGCATAGACACCAGAGTGATGGATCCCAGGACCCATGCATAGCTGGCATTCAGGTTGACGGCCTCGTCGAAGATGAGGAAAATCGCCACGGCAATGATCTGGGCAAAGACAGACGTGGCTGTACCTTCCAAGGTCTTCTTTGTCCCAGGCCACCGGATTTCTCCCATGGTGCTGCCAAAAATCGAGGCCACGGTGTCCCCCACACCTACCGCCAGGACGCCGGCATAGGGCACTAGACCCCCAGCCCCAGGCAGGCTCCCTTTCGGGGCGCAAGGTCCCGGGAAGAGCCAGATGGGCAGGGAAACGCCCAGGAGCAGGTAGATGTGTGTGAGGATGAGGGGCCCCGAGTCGCGTTCGTCCAGGAAAAGCGTAAGCAGCTGTCGCAGGACCTGCCCCAGCGGACGGATTCGGAAATACCTCACGTACTCCAAGAGCAGGAAGGCGGCGAGGCAGGTCACTGAGGCTACGTGGAGCAGCTGTCGATCGTACATCAATCCCGGCACATACGTGGCGACCACAATGAGATGGAAATACTTCCTCACCACCGTCGAGGCCTGGTGCTTTTTGGAGCCAGATGCCCTCTTGTAGTTCTGGTGCAAGACAACCACGGAGGCCAAGGCAGCCAGTAAGACCCAATAGGCCAGCAGGTAGAGGCGCGTCTGGCTGTGCGTGAGGAAGTCCAGCAGCCACATGATCGGATGCCTGCGGATGAGCAGTGAGAGCCAGGGAACGATGATGCCCAGGCCCAGCACGGCCGACATGGTGTAGAAGAACACGGCGGAGACCCAGGTCTCGGACTCCATGAAGCAGAAGAGCACGGCGAAGATGACACCCAAGAGTAGCGTTCCCACCAGGACCACGGGGAGGAAATAGTTGACGGGATCGCCCTTCACCTCAGCCAGGTTGAGCGAGCGCTTGATGAGCTGGTTGATGATGAAGCTGATGCCTCCCACCATGATGAGGGCCTCTCCGGGCGTGAAGCAGCGGGGAAGCAAGTACAGCATGATCAGGCTGAGGTAGACGAAGATCAGGAGGACCTCCAGCACCTCGATGACCTCGGACACCGTCAGGGTCTTCTTGGTGGTGTATATGACGCCGCTGCCAGCGATTCCAGCGATGATGCACGTGTTGGTCGGCACGGGCCGCGTGATGCCGAGGGCGATCAGCGAGAGGAAGAGCGAGAGCATCATGCCGGTGACCGTGACCACCATGGAGAAGCGCTCGAAGTACACATTGCCGGAGGCCACGCAGCGCTCCTTCAGGGCCAGTCCCAGCAGGGGAATGACCATGCAAGCTGACAGGATTCCGCTGTTCGCCGACGGCCGGAACTGGAAGACCGCCCCGCCGGACTGCAGCAGCCGGTCCCATTTCTGCTGCACGTAGAAAGCCTGGATGGCCAAAGCGATGCAGCACCAAGACAGCTGGTTCCAGACCACTAGGTGCACGCAAAAGACGATGGCAAACACTACGAGTGACTCCACAATCACCGGATTGCTGAGCATGATTGCTGGGGGTGGGGCACTGTATCAATACGTATCTCAAAAATATGTTTAAGGTCTCCAAAGCTGTCAGGATTGTTCTCTTTCAGAATTTAACATCGTCTACCCAACATATCTATCCACGGCACCTATGAAGGAAAACAGAACAAACCAAACAATTATAAACTGCCACTCAGGGAAACAGAACTCACATTTTATTCTGTTTTAGGGAATCTGTTTTGGATTTAAATACATTGACACTTCTTTATAATAGTACGTCATTAAAAGTAAAAAGAACCGATCGATTAATTATTCTGACGATTCATTTAGGCTTTCCTATACCTACTTCCCAATAAGTTAAATTCAGGTTGAAGGTTAATTACACACTTTCTCTTTGGTAAGCTTGCGAAATATTTCGTGTAGTAATGTTCTTGGTCCTGGAAGTTTGATTTGCAATCGTTAATTCTGTTACAGTGAGTTGGGCAATAAAATATTACCTTTGACATGGATAGAAAAATGTTTTCACAATAAGTTAATATGTTGATGCATCAGACTATAAACTATATCCCCTGACTAATACTACCGTTAGCGATAAAGAACTTCTGGCTTTTTTCAAGATCGGAACTAGCCCCAAAACGAATAAATATGAATAAAATATTAGCAATGTGCAAATTACAGGTAACATTACTGTGATACATTTACATTTTATTTTTGCGACGTAAAACAAAATGTGAAATGTAAAATTCAGAGAAAGCTCTTAGAAGTTTGACTGGCTGTCACACCTCTTTAAAAATGACAAGTAAATATAAGAGTCGTGGAGCATCGATTGCATTTGGGTGCTCATGTGTCAGGTCAATATTAAACATACGAAGACCATGTAGATACCACCGTTAGCATATAGTCCCCAAGTAAAACACTATTCAGTTATTTAAATATTTTTATTGTAGCAGGAAATAGCGAAGCGAAACTAATAAATGATTATTTTCAAAATACTCTAGCTATGTTGTTTCATCCCGATTAAGTATGACATCGTTTTAATGAGGAGGCAAAATGCCTACCAGCAGCTGAGATTCCTGTCAAAATGCTAAAGAGTCGTTTCAACAAAAACATAAGGCATTTAGTCAATATTTCATCTGAATGGAAAGACGATTTACATTGAATGAATGAATGAATGAATGAATAGAATAAAGTTTAATACATGCCATGTAGTGAAAGCAATATATGAACTGGAATACGCTATTAATTTGTACTGACTCACCCATCTGGAAACAACGAAACCCTTCCTTATCTATCTTCTCGTATATGATGTTGAATCAGTTTTTTTTTGTGCAGACGGCCGTCCACTTCGCTAACCTACGCCGTGGCCATGACAGTAAGACCACGTGACTGGGAAACCGAATGACACTACAATAGTGATCGCTTACATGATTTTTTTCGCCACGTTTGGTGTTGTCACACTATCCAGCCATTGCAATGACACACAAAACCCGGAAATGCTGCAATTAGTGGCAAACGCTCACTTTTGCACATCGACGCAAAGCGCGACGCTGGCCACGTGACAGTGGTGCGCGCAGTGAAGGGTCACGTGTTGGGGGAGAAGATGGCGGATTCGGAGATGTGTGTCAGGTAATTGAAAGAAAAATATTAACTCCTTTTATATGATTATTGTTACATAAGACAATTTGTTTGCGAGCACATATCGTTTAGAGTAAGATTTTAAAGTTACTTTCGTTCTGTTGGATACTCCGGAATCTTTAAAGACTTGTACGTACCCTCTTGGTTTTTTAGTGGAGGGAACGCGTGTGTAGACTCCGTTCAACACCAAAACCAATTTGTGGCGCTTTTTTAAGTTTCGTAATTGTACATTAAATCAGTTTCTCAAAAATCCCTTCCAAATATGTGTCTGTGTTGTTGTCTTTTACTTGAAAAAGTTCTTTAGCTAGCGAGGTGAAAATGTTATTCCGGTAATAGCGACAACTTGATTCTAGAGTTGACGAAGTGTGCTTTAAACACAAGGAAACCCCCTGAAACACCCATTTTAATATTGTTGTCCTTTAATGCAGTAAACCAAACACATATTTGTTTTACGAAGTCAGGTAAATGTATCATTGCACATAATGGGGCCATATAATGTCAGTGATAGCAGAATGAATCAGCACTGAACATGGTTATTTAAGTTCATGTTTGTGTTTTTATAGGAGCAGCAGGGAGTTGTGGACCATATTGTTGGGGCGATCAGCTTTGAGGGAGCCGGTCTGTATACTGCTGTCTATCATTATTATTTGAACGTGTTGGTCTTTCTCTGGGCATGCCAATGATACACATTTAAGCATTACAGAAAACTGTGAGTTAGAATGTTTTACAGTTTGATTGAAAATAACTTTTGATTTGCAGGCCCAGATTGAAGCTGAACTGGAAAGGAACTGGGAGCGATTGCTTTTCGGATTGTGCTACTACAAACCTCCCAGGTATAGTATGAAACATTCATTCATCCATCTATCCCCACTTGTTCTGTGTAGGGTTGCAGGGATCCAGAGCCTATCCTGAAAGCTACAGGTGCAAGGCAGGAAATAACCCAGGATGGGGCGCCAACCCATCGTAATAGTATGAAACAAAATAGTTTATATGATGGTCAAAAGTACTGCAGACGAAGTCTAAATTATAGCATTGCAAAATACAGTGACGGCTGGTATTTATTAAATTTTTTAAATGTCAAATGTTCCAAGACAAAATACTCATAACGAGTTTGTTCTTTTGCAGCTCCTCCTCTGCCGATAAACTGAAAGCAGATAAGGACATTGCTCAGCCCCTGAAGGATTTCGGTCTGAGAATCAGCAAATTGCTGGCAAGTTCCTCTGGAAGATACAGTTGACTTAGTCGTCCTTACTTACAGGATACACTTTGCCTGACCTCATTGGTGCTGCATTTCAGGGTCTGGATGAACTTCAGAGTGTGCAGATTCTTCAGTGTTACTTGCAGGAAGATTACAGAGGAACCCGCAATGCCTTGAAGGTAGAAGCATAATATTATGGAATCTGTGTAACTTTGGAGGTTGACCTTCGTATGGCTGAAAATTCTTACCTGCCCTGTTATATAACACTGTCTTTCTGTTGGTTCCTTTTACATCACCCCCAGTGGTTTTTCAGCCACGGCACTTTTGTATTTATGATAGAGGATGTGGATAAGCAGCTGAAACCTAAGATGGGCATCTGTACTTGTATATAGTCCATAATGCTTTTGTGTAGCGACACTTACAGCATGCAGGTGTTTTAAGCTGTCTACACTACACTGCAAAACTCCACACCAAACGCATGCAGGCTATTTCCTTCTATTTTTATCTCCTTTGTGGCATCTGTCCGCAGATGTTTAATATATGCAGTGTTCCATGTGAAGTTGTTCTAATGTTCCATCTTATTTTCCCAGTCTCTCCTTCAGGATGAGAGGCAAAGCCAGACCCTCTTATTGAAGGTGAGTATTTCTCAGTTCTAGATACAAACCTTTGACATTTATTAATAAGGTTGCTTTTCATCTCCACTTGCTTGGATTGTTGTGACTCTGTCCTGTATGACCTTCCCAAAAAATCCATAAGACAGTTCCAGCTCATTCATAATGCTGCTCAGAGAAGAGCAAAGGCGTCGCCCCGCGCATCACCCCAGTCCTTCACTCCCGTCCTTCACCCCCGTCCTTCACCCCCGTCCTTCACTCCAGTCCTTCACTCCCGTCCTTCACTCCAGTCCTTTACTCCAGTCCTTCACTCCCTACACTGGCTTCCAGTTGCCTTTAGAATCCACTTCAGGGTGCTGCTGCTTATTTGCAAATCACTCAGTGATCTCGGGCCAGTTTACATCACATAGAAGTGAAAAGTCAGCGAGACCAAACGGAATTCAGCTGCTCCGCCACTCAGACTGGCACTGGCTCCTTGAGGAGGTTAAAAATACATCAGATGTTGGCACCTTTTAAACCAGGCGCGAAACATTTTTATTCCACAGTGCCTTAGATTAGCACTGATAATCAGTGGTGATACTTCTTCTTTTACTTTTATTTTACTGTCTTTTGTTTGTAATTCCTAATTACTGTCATTTTGTCGTCTTGTTTTTTAATTTTTCATTTGACGATTGCTTTTGTTTGATCTTGTTCCTTGTAAAGCACTTTGAATGACCTCTGTGTTTGAAAGCATGTCAAACTTTTTTTAAAAAAAGCAAGGCTAACAGTATTTACTGTAAAGTATAACTGAAAAATATAACTGAAATGAACAGACAGAATGGCTACACATCTTTAATTCATTGCCTAGCTTGGCTTATTTCTGCTTTAGAACAACTGGAGTTAATGATAGTTTGGGTTATTCTCTTTGTATCTATGCATATTTGAAGGTGTAGGCCTTTGGGTTGACACACCCCTGTGTTTAACGCCGTTCCACTGCTTGTGACCCACAGATTGCCGATTATTACTACGAGGAGCGAATCTGCCTGCTGCGCTGCCTGCTGCTGCTGCTGACGTACTTTCAGGACGAAAGGCACCCATACAGGGTGAGGAGAGACCCGCCTGCGTCTGAGCCTCCCTGAAGAGGAGGTGCTGCAGGCCTGCCTGTCCTCATGACCTTTTCTGTGGATGCCGCACTTGGGTGTCCCTTCTTTCAGGCGGAGTACGCGAACTGCGTCAGCAAGCTGGAGAAGGACCTGGTCTCCAAGTACCAGGAGCAGTTTGAGAGCCTCTTCAAAGCGGAGGCGCCGACATGTGAGTCTCACGGAAACCTCATGGTTCGCTCCCCCCCCCCGCCCCCCCCCTCACGGGAACCTCATG
>JAODJU010000119.1:16282873-16300948 GCA_026776725.1 Gnathonemus echidnorhynchus
ATCTGAAAATAATTGCACACCTCAGAACGTTCGTCAGCCAATCAGATTCAAGCATTCAACGGTCCCGTAGTATAAGTATATTTATATGTGTTTCTATGTACAGTTTCATTACACAAGGTAATGAAAGTAAGAAAAAAGTGAAAAGTGAAAATAAAAAGATCTTCATGACAGGTGAAGGCCTGGGGGAAATAACACAGGCAAAGCAAACTGTGTCAATAACACAGGCAAAGCAAACTGTGTCAATAACACAGGCAAAGCAAACTGTGTCACTTCAGAAGAATAACAATCTCATGGAAAATAAGAGGAAATGACTGTCACACAATATTTAAACACCTGACACGCGGTTCCGTGAAAGGGCTTCAGCATAAAACCTGGACTTCTTAGGTGCTACACCAGACCGGCAGACTAAGGGTACTAATACTACAGGTACCAGTATTAGTAAGTAACAGTAATAGTAACAGGATTAGTAAGTAACAGTAAAGTTTCCTGCTCACTTTATCTGCTTTCAGCTTGTATTAATAAAATATATTTTGCCAAAAGATCTATTACTGCTTTGTACAGTAAAACTGGAAATACCAACTAATAGTCTATTTTTGTTTAGTAATATTTATATAAATCAGAAAATATGCTAAACATTACATGACTCTGAAACAAACTAAATTCTTTACACTTTATATACAAAAACAAATATCCAGTCATTTTCCATCATTCTAACCTCAAACCAAAACATTACTGCATGAACATTTTTAATATTTATTGCCTTTGTCAAAGGGCACTGACTGAGGACAAACTGAATAAGCATTAAGAAATTCACTGCTCCTGAGCGCCACAGACACTAAGGTCAGCCGATGAGTGTTTCAGGGGAGCCATAGAGCCAGGTGACGAGACATAAAGAGCCAATGAAATAAAATGTTCTCTTTTACTTCTTTGGCAAAAAGTTCAGTGTATGTACGAAAAAATACCTACAGGAACATTAAATATATGATAAAGTTAATAAATATATTTTGTTTGGAAATGGCTGATTTTGCCGGGAAATAACAGATAAGCTACACTGTCGTTTAGGTCACTAACAACTGCTGGTTCATGTCTGATAAATAAGTGACAAGGACCCGTCCCAGGTGACCCTGCCACAGTGCTGTCCATAGAAGCGGGACTGTCCTATTTAAGCTATTTAAGCTTCACAGGCGGCTTAAAGCTCTGCATTTACATTATTTTTTAGCAGAAGCTGTCATGCAGGGTGATGTAGAATGGAGATGGTCAGCCAGTTCCTGGGGGGGTTAAGGGCCATGCTCAGGAGCTGCTGGTGACATCACTCTGCTGTCCAGACCCACAGAGCCACTCGCCACCCCCAACCCAGGGGGAACCTGTGCTTGTGACAACGCACCACGCTGTCTGTCAGCCGCCGTCCTCGTCTGCTGGCTGACCTGCAGCTCCATGCGCAGTGACTTCAGGAGGTGCTGGCTGTCCGTCAGCTGCTGTCTCTGCACGCTCATCTCTGCCTGTAACCTGCGGTGACAGAGAAGGGACGGGGTTACCATACGGGGTCCAGGTGGGGGGGGCGGAGGCTGGCAGGCCCGGCAGGTCGGAGGGCACCCGCCTGTGGATCTCGTCGCGGCCGCGCTGAACGGACTCCTGCAGCTGCCGGTTCTCCTCTGCGGTGCCGGTCATCCGGCTCAGTGTGCGGACGTTCTCCCGTTTCTGCCCCTCCAGCTCGCTCCTCAGCGCCTCCAGCTTGGCCGTCCTCCTGGCCAGAGACTCACGCAGCTTCCCGCTCTCCCTCTGCTTGTCTGTCGCAGGACAGGAGTCGCACATTCAGCCCCAAAAGTGTGTCTGCTGATAAGCTCAAACCCACCGATCAGGTGGTTGACTGCGTTCCTCTGTCTTAATACATCACGCTTATAAGTCTTAGTATTTATATTCTGTTTATTTTATTGTCCTTTGCACTATGACCGATGAGAATGATAAGTGTATGACATCATGCATTACCATCTGCTATGGGACTGACCTCTGGAGGCTGTGCTCAGCTGCTCCTTCAGGGCCTGGTTCTGGCTCTGCAGGAATCGGATCTCGCTCGCCAGCTGGCTCTGCTCCTCAGCCCCATGGATGAAGATATTTGTCGCTGCTGAACATTCAAATAGAAGCCAGCAGAGGCAGATTAATGGAGATTAACTTACGCTGTTTGGAGCAGAGGCCAGGCAGGACCTCGGGCTGCGCCCGGCCCGGGGAGGGACACGGCCGGTACCTGGGTCTCTCTCAGCCTCGGCCAGCCTGCGCTCCAGCTGGTCCCGGAGCCGGTCATTGGTACGGATCGTCTCCTCGAGGCGTAACCTCAGGGCGCGGACTTCCTGGAGGTGCTCAGCCAGAAGTTCTGCAGGGGGGAGTGCAGGGGTCAGTACTGCAGAGGTCTCGAAACGGGCTGTAGCGTCCGTCTGGGCCTTGGCTGAAGCACGAGGCCTCGACAGCATGCCCCACCTGGACTCATGGCCGCGGCCTGAACCCGGGAAGCATCTGGCTCCGCAGCTCGCTCTGCCGCATCAGGGGTCCGCTTCAGGGGAGATGGCTCAGGCTGGACCTCATCCTTCTGGGCCAGGATGGAGCAGTGCAGGTCCAGCTCGCTGCGCAGCGTCTCGTTCAGTTGCTCGCTGCTCCTGAGCTGTTCCAGCAGCCGGCTGTTCTCCCTGCGCAGGCCATGCAGATGGGTCTCCAGCTCCGCTCCACCTCCTGAGAGACGGGAATCATGAGGCAGCACTGAGCATCATGGGTGCACATGATCTGTAAACCCCTGCAGTCAAGTCAATGTCAATTCCAGAACATTCTATCTTCTGGTACATTTGTACAAGTTTCAAAAATGAAGCAGTATCAGATCATATGAAGCTGTATCAGAGTATATGAAGCTGTATCAGATCATATGAAGCTGTATCAGATCATATGAAGCTGTATCAGATCTGCAACAGAGGTCACAGTTTTTTCTAGTTCCAGCTTCCCTATTATCAAAAACACAAAAAAGTGAGCAATTGCACTGATCATATACACACAAGCCTGTCAATCCCAGAGTAACACTAATAAGCAGAATTTCAGATTTTTCCTTTTTTTACCTGGTCTGATATGCTTTCTGGATGCTGCAGAAGCAGCGTTGTCATGGTGACGCACTGCAGAGTCTACAGCAGATACAGATGCAGTGCTTGTGGCTGCGAGGCCTGTAGCAGAGACCCAGAAGAGACTGAGAATCATCCTGTCTGTGGGGCTGAGAGACACCTCAGTGAGCCCAGAGACAGAGCCGGCAGTCAGGCGAATCCACAGTGGGCCCGACTACAGAATATACGGTAACATTCATCCTGTCTGTGGGGCTGAGAGCTTGTCCAGACTTCTGCTCATATAGCATAAACATGCATGTTACAGTGACTATCTACACAAACACACACTTCCTCTGCAAATATAACAGAAATTCCACCATGTACTTTTAAATTGGGTGATAATGCATTTTTTCTGATAGCCAGCAGACGATCTGGAGCTCATTGATCTAAAAGGTAAATACTGGCACTAAATAGTCTCATAAGTATGGCTGCTGACCAATGTAAATATACAAGTATGTTTTGATCTTTCCTGATTTGTCCATTATTTCTGCTTAACAAGCTAAAAAATATAATATCTTGGACATATTCAATTGGCGATTTTCACTAAGCTTAGTTTTGGTTTACATGCACAAAAAGACCACACTGGGTTATTGATCAGACTTATTTCTGGTAAATAATAATGGAAAAAAAATCCTAACACCAGTATTTTCCTATCACTGCCTATGTATCTCTGCAAAATAACACTAATTAACACAACATCCCTGAGCACTTAACACACACCTACATCCCTGAGCACTTAATACACACCTACAGCTCCCATGACATGGAATTTTAAAAAAAAAAAGGAAAAAGAAATGACACGTGACAAAGTGATTAATTTCCCCAAGAAGCCACTTAACAGTTGGATATAACAGGACGACCTGAACATGATACCTGAACCACTGTCCTTCCACACCTTTTTCCACCGTCCACGCAAACGACTTTTCTGTATGGCTTTTGCCTCGTGTTTGTCCATTTCCTGGTAAAGCTCAGTACCGGGCCTTAGAGCTCGCTATTTAACTGTCTGTACATGAACCTCTCACACGCCTGCGACGCACCATTCCAACAGAGGGCCACTCTCTCTGCTTTGGGGACACTATTAAACTGGATACACGTGATTAATAATTCATGTAAGTGTTTGGGTAACTGTATACCTGCCCTATCACTGTCCTACTTCTTAGTGCGACATATCACTTGATTCTGAGAAGAAAAGGCATTAGTGGAGTACCACTGTCATCATAATTACCCTAACCTATAGGTGGCGCAAGGTCAAGCAAATGAGACCAAAGGCAAAACATTTATTATTTGTATCCAAATAAAACATCTTATGTGTCCTTTGTCTCTCATCTTAAATGACTCACTGGCTGTTTAGGTGATTTTACTTTTCAGTTTTGCTGATATACAGTGACATGACAGTCAAGCCCATCCATACGGCCGGCTTTGGGAAAATGTACCTTGAAGTAAACGGCTGACACCGTGTGTCTGAGGCGTGACGGAGCTGACACCGTGTGTCTGAGGCGTGACGGAGCTGACACCGTGTGTCTGAGGCGTGACGGAGCTGACGCCGTCGGGGGGCCCATGGTCATGGGGCGACTCGGCACGGCGCGGCGGCGGCCGGTCGCTGGGAGAGCCCCTGGCGGACAGCTCGGGCGCGGAGCTGTGGTGGCTGCTGGGGGAACAGCCTCGAAGCTGCCTCTGCAGGTCTTGGATCAGATGCTTTTTCTCATGTAGCTCCCGGGACAGCCTGCAGCACAGATTCAGAGCATCAGGGGAGGGATCTGCATGGGACGGGGCACAGGATGGGACACAGGACGGGGCACAGGGCAAAGGGCACAGGATGGGACACAGGACGGGACACAGGACGGGGCACAGGGCAAAGGGCACAGGATGGGGCACAGGGCACAGGACACAGGACGGGGCACAGGGCACGGGACAGGGCGGGACACAGGACGGGACACAGGGCACAGGGCACAGGACGGGGCACGGGACAGGGCAGTGCCTTGAAGAAACCAGGGCAATGTGAGAGACACAGGCGACTCTAGGTCCTGTTAGGGGGCTTTGGCCGCCCTTATAATTTGTCTCATTACTCTGAAATTATTATTATAAATCCCCTTCTTGAGGGCTGAGCCCCCCCCAAGGGTCAGATCCTAGAATCGCCCCTGGTCAGAGCGAGATGTTAAATAATTAACACCTGAGCTGCCTTGTCCTGCATTACAGGGCCGATACAGACTATGGGGGAGCAAAGTGCGTAATCAGCCAAAGTGCAGATGTTTCAGTCCATGCTGGACTTTCATCAGTGAAACAAGGAGCCGTGCAGACTGGGTCACTCTGTATGAGTCACTGTATCGAGGCACCTAACCAGGACAGTCTGTATCGGCCCTGTAATGTAGGAAATAGAAATACTTTAAATCGCGACTCCATGTCTGAATTCCCTTCGTTCTCCATGCCAGCCCTTCCTTGCTGAATTTATGCATAAAAGATTAAAATTCAGCTCTGACAAATCATCTTACTGAATCAGGAACTGTTTCTAATGGAAAGGTATAATTAATATGTGCTTTCTTATAATTGGTGTAATGTTTCCATCAAGAGTTAAAATGACTCACCTTTTCATTCATTATGGTCATTAGGTAAGCGCAACATTATTCTAGAAAGCCGCTTTGGATGGACATTTTTACTGACAAGCCTAGACGGCTCATTCGCCAAGATTTACAGAGAAAAAAAATGTGCCAATAACAACATTAATACTCTGAGCACCAACCAGATAAGTAATATCTTTACTGCATGCTACTACATTTTTCCTACAGTCACTAGACACCAGTAAACTAAAAAATGAGCATCTGGCAAACTGCAAAGACAGACTAAACAAAAGCAGGCAGCGCAAGCATGCTCTCACTCCAGCGCCAATCCCAAGATGCAAGACTCACAGATCCAGCTGTTCCTTAGTGACTTCTGCTAAGTTCTGGTTCTGCTGCACAAGATATCTCATCTGCTGCTGCAGCTGCTCCCTTTCACCCCCTAACTGTGATCGCAGGGAGCTATCGAAGCCGTCACACGCGAGACATGGGGGCTCTCTGCAAGTTCAGAGAACCCTTTGAATGTTGCCCTAGAAATTGAAATTCCTATTCTAAAAACACTACAAATACAATGTCCAAGAAGGGACAAAAAGCACAGCCAGAAAAAAAAACCTGAATGGAACAAACCTGGTGCCCTGCATTTCATATGGGGGTAACACAATATTTGAGGGGGCACAAAAATATACTCTTAATCATGGACTCTTACTTAATGTATTAAATAACAACAAAATACTTTTGTTCATGATTTGAACTTGATTAGTAACCGTGGTACTAGTAAATTACTAAGGAACTGTACTGTAAAGTGTTACCCAGCCTGTGTTTCTCTGAAGAGCAATAGTGTGACAAAGTTCTGCTTCAGACATTCTGCACCCCGGAGGTCACTGGGTAGCCCAGCACTGCATGCTAGGTGACAAAGTGACAGCTGGTGGCAGGCGCGGTAGCACTTTAAAGTATGGTTACTTAGTAACTTAGTAGTAGCTCAGTTACTACTCAAGTACAAATCATGAACAAATATAGTTTGTGGTTAATTAATACATTAAGTAACAGCTAGTTCATGATTAATTAAGAGTATAATAGCATATTTGTCCATCTCGAAAAGTAATGGACCCATATGGATAGTGTTTGCCACAGCATATCATCAATTAATTTAGTTTACGAGTAAATCCAAAAAATTTCAACCACTTTCAAAACCTAAACTCATTGAACCACTGAATTTAACTGGCCTCCCCTCTCCCTTGTGTCTAGCTATTGATTAAATATAGAACTGTTACAAAATGCAACCACGGGTTTTTTTAATTCCCCAAAGCACAAAAGCCCACACCTGTACTTGAGCTGCCTGATGTTCATGTTACACATTAACAGCTCTCTAACATCTGCTCAATGTTAAGAATAACATTGGAAATAAAAAAATCACCACACTAAAAGCCACTTTGTTGTCCTGCTCTTAAACAACATTAAGCATTAATAAAAAATCACCAGAGGAGAAAGTGGTACAGAGCTGACAAAATGAAAGTGGGGAGGGGGGGAGGGAGAGAGAGAGAGAGAGCGGGACGGAGGGAGGGATGGAGGGAGAATGCTTTGTGCTTCAACATAAAGGGGTACAGTGAGAGAGAGATGGAGTCAGAAACAATTGTACAGGACAGGGAACATCAAAAAGTCAAAGTCCCACCTCTGCGCCAGGTCAAGAGCGGCTCTATCTTCGTTATCCAAATGTTTGTCTCCTACAAGACAGTACAGAAGATTGACTATGAAAGCCATGTCTTTCTCAATCAGTTCCGGCTCATTAGCCTTCTCCCATGTTGAGCTTGAAGGGTAATTACATAGATGGTGTAATCGATTTGGTGCTAAGCACCATGGGAAACTCCGGTAATAGCATCGCTTGCATGTGACCCACAGGTGTTAATTTCTGGAGGTCATCAGAAGGAAACAGCTGTTGCTGTCCGTGTTTAATAATCTGCCAAATAGAACGTTACCAGGAAACGCTTAAGGGAGCGTAAAGCTGAAGGCCTGGGAAGAGCTCACCGTTCTCTAGCCGTTCCTCTAGCTTCTCCAGCACGGTCAGGCTCTTGTCCAGCTGCTCGCGGACGACGTCTCCCGTGTGGTGGTCTACATCGCCAGCCTGGAGCAGCTCCTCGAACGCCCTGCCGAGCTCCTCCAGCTGCAGGCGCTGCAGTGCGCCAAGTTCCCGGCTCTCCTTGATCTGCTGCCGAAGCTGGGAGAGCTCCCTGGCCTGAGACTGCACCAGCGAGTCCATCCTGCAGCAAACGCCAGAGGCCACGCCGGAGCGCCCATGAGGGCCAGACAGGACAGCACGCTGAAGAACCCCCAAAGGACAAAAACTACTGCCCCATTTCCAGGCAGTTTGCAGATTCCCCTGCTCAAACACACCTACTAAACGTGGCAGTAAGGTGGTGAGCTGAGGTGGGGGAACCTGGATCTACAGGACAGCCAATCACATCTAAACCAACCAGAGTACAACTCAGGTATCAATTACAGTCTGAAAACAACACGATTTTCTCAGCAGATCCTTTTATCCTTTTCAACTTATTGAAATACTTATATTCTTATATATTTAACGGTATTGTTCTAATACTTTTGATTCACTTCAAAGATGCCCGATCAAATTTCTAGCAACCAAGAAACATCTTAAAAGCAGACAAAATCATATTAAAACTGTACACAATAAACCGTATATAATAAAGTGAAATAAGGGTGAGGGTCAGAATGCTGGTATCTGATTACATTTTTAGTTGCAGTTTTTCCTGTCACTTTGGTCAGATTTGTCGATTCATGCTTAACATTTGCAAAAGTGCATTTCTTGAAACAATTTGTACAAACAGCAACACATGATGGACTGATTACCTGCAAAAGCCTGTAACCTTCTCAAAATCCTTAAACATTTACTTTTGAGGGATAACCTATGTCAATGAACTTGTCAGTGCCACCAGAACGACAAGCCCGTGTGTCATTGGTCATCATCAAGATGGTCAAAATGCTTAACCATGTTGTCAATGTAACAGTGCACTCTGAACTTTGGCTAAGGTTTTAATGATGACTGAAAAAGCACAAAGTTGTTCTTTTTCTGTATGACATATATCAATTTCAACAGTACAGTTACTGTAACACACATTGGTATACACATGTACACACTGTAAGCATGCATACGTGTGTGTGCTACAGTATACGTACAGTATGTCATATAAAGTGTATTTACTGTATACTACAAAATGCAAGTGGAGTGCTGTAATATTAAGCATTGCAGAAAGCACACAGTACAGTGCACATCGTTGGACTACATGCCTGTCGTCCCTATGAAACATTTGAATGACTGAGGACACAGTAGTTCTCCCATCACTGGCTGCAGTCTTTGACCGGCCTCGACCATAAAGGCCATGACTCTGGCCCTTACAGTATTTGCTCAGGAACCCGCCTCTGTTTTGCCTCCCTGCCTCTCCACCATGCAGCCTCACTCCTCTCATTTTTATTGCCTTTAGTCCCTGTTTTCTTCCCTGTTCATTTCCTTGTTATTCTTCCACTGTCAAATTGTAACATTGTGTTGTGCTCTGTTAATATAAGTTTGCCAACTGAAGCTTAATGAAATGCACCTCTGAGCTATTGTAGAGAACTGGTTGATCACTGGTCTAACGCTTTAAACATTCCCTTCCATTGGGGGGTCAAGATTTCCTGGAAAGCAATAATCAGTTTTTTTTTATAAAAAAATAAAAAACGATAATAGAAATATATAGAGAATATGCTTGAATGATTATGACAACTGCTTCAACCAGGCATGTAATGACTTATACAAAGAACTTATACCTAGATGTTTTGGAGGGTAAGACTATTCAACAGAGTACCAGCATAAGACATTTTGACTAACATGTCATAAACAATTGAAACTGTAGGAATTAGCAAATGATCGTACATAACCATTTGCATGACATTTGCAATTTGACCAAAAGAATGAGACTTTGCATTTATGATGTGTACAAGTGACTCGATGTGGAGGTTGAACAAGTAGTTATGAGAATTTCATTTCTGATCTGAAAAATATACCAAAGCGACTGAGAAAAACTGTAAATTAACCTGTTATAGTTAATATCACAAGTCAACCACTGAGACAAAGTAGACGTTCTACGTGGAAGATTACACAAACATCTAAGGGCCTTAAGGTTTTGGAGCTTCCCGTTTATGATGTGCTTTTTTTTTTAGTAAAGCTTCAAACATGCAAGTAATTTACCGTGCTGGTGAAGCTGATCTACTTCGAAACTGAATTTGTTGCAGCTGTTCTGCCAAATTCTTGTTGCGGTTCCTCTCTTTCTCCAACTCAGTGCTAAGGTTGGTGATATGCTCCTTCATCATCTGCTTCTCGTCTTCATCTTGGCTCAGGATCGTGCCCTCAGAAGAGAGGTCCTCTTCATAACCAATACTGCGTCTCTCCTCCTTGGTCAGCTCTTGGCTGTGTTTTTCAAAGGCCGTGTAGTCGGACACGAAAGCCAGGAGATCACTTGACTGGGAGGTTCGATGCAGGAGACTCTGCAGATGCTGACTGACTCTCTGGTGGGTTTCCAACTGCCCTTTCAGCTCCAGAACTTGCTGCTTCAGGTGCTCTGGGTTGTCTGTGACTCCATAGTCTTCAAACATCTGCAAGTTCTTCAAGCTGAACTTTGGGGAACTGAGGGTAGGTGAGCTTGGGTATGATGTACTAGAGCTCGTGTTGAGGTTCTCCGTGGAGGAGAAATCACCATGGATCTGCCCCAGCAATGATGGGATGCTTGTACCTCTGGTATGATGCACGTCCTGATCATTGTCTACAGTACCTGAATGAGAACACATTGGTAATACAATTTCAGTAATACAGAGAAAATTCTAGACCTTTTTGCAAAGAGAATTAGAATGTAAAGGGGATCAGAAGCAGGGCCATGCCAAAGACCGGGGATCAAGCATGCAGGAATACAGATGAGAAAGGTTCAAATAAATGAACACAGTTCATTTGCAGGTGCAGTTGTTATACAAGAACCGTATCTCAACAGTCTCATGGCGAGAACTGCACTGCAGAGTTAATTGGCAGCAAAAGCTCGGTGGACAATGTCATGCCACGAACCAAAATTGTGGATTAGTTAACATGCAGCAAGCATGCTGTCTACCTGAGCTACTGTTCTCTTCCCTATCCATTTCGTTTTCACTCTTTCCGCTCGTTTCGTAACCCAGGTCCTGTAAATCCACCTGTACCTCTTTGTCATCTTGTCCTAGAGCCATCACTACAGGTGACACATGGAGGTTAGCAGAACTCGTTCAGTCGAAGGCTGAAGATGCATCTCACCGCACTTCTTACATGCTCAGGCTTTCAAACGTTTACATCATGGTTTATTCTAAAGTCTTTTTTGCTCACTTCTTATAAACATAAGCTTTTTTTCCTGAATGATATACTGAACTCATTCAAATTACAATGTGCGTGTACCAACTTAAGAAAAAAGCATAATCAGCAAAGTCGTAATCAATCTTTCCGAAAACAGTTTTTTTCCCCCATGGTGAACCCATGGCTATGGTGTATGAGACCAATACGCTTCTTCCAGCCACCCATTTCAGGAAAATGTTTCTCCATTTGCTACTTCTTAGATCAGAACATCATACCAATTCAGCACATAAGATTCAGGTTCTCCCCTTAGAATTTCTATTCTAAAAAACAAAAATAACACTACAAATAAAACAAAACAAAACATGGAGGCAGTATTAAGGTCATCACAATTCAGGATCTCCAAAAGGAGTGCTCAAAAAACTAACTGAATATTATGCTGGATAATTATTCAGGTATCATGGATAGCTTTAGAATGGAGCAGTCTATCACATTCTTTAACCACAAATAAATATATAAAATATGATAAAATATATCAATATGTCTTCACGGTATATCCTTTGAGCATGTAAATACATACAGAGTACTATTTTTTCTAAAATCTAAAACCTTATTAATGGACAGGAATCTGATATTCATTGAGGGGTGTGGATAAGTCAGTAGAGACATTTCAGCTGACGGTCCATAAAATAATGTTAAGCTGTACAGCTTTTAAATTGATCTTCCTACCTTTTTGGTTTCTGTCTTGTTTCTCCTGGATGGACTTCTGCATAGCGATGATCTCCTGAGCAGCGGCCAGCTTCTCCTCAAGTTCTTTGCACGTGCGTTCTCTTTCTCCAAGTGCCTTCTGCAGGTTTTCCAGCTTCTCTGGAAGATCTGTGGATTTTGGACTTGATTTGCCTATTCTCAGCTCCTTCTGATACTGCTTATTTTGTGTCTTGAGCTTTTCTAGGGCTTTCCGAAGTTCTGAGCTCACCTCAGCACTTTCTGTGAGAGCCTGCTGTAGACTGCTTATGTTCTGATACAGGTCCATGTGGTGGCCCTCATTGTAAGCTGTTCTCAGCTTCTGAGTACAGTATTCTAGATAATGTTCTTGCCACTCAGCCTTGTCTTGAAAAACTTTTTGAAGTCTCTGTAGCTCCTGCTGAAGGCTCTCTTTACTAACTGGCTTCTCTGTGGAGTTGCCATGAGTGTAGCAAGCATTGAGTGAGGCCAAGGCTGACCCAGCAGTGAAAAGGCACTCTGCAAGCTGCCTTATTATTTGATCTTGCTTTTCATGGTCCTTAGAGGGCTTTTCAATATGCTGGTTTTGTGTCCCACATTTTGAGCACTTCTCCATTTTAATCTGGCCACCCTGAGCCTCTCGCTGTTGTTCTGAAAGCTTTTTAACATCCTTCAGTTGTCTGTATGTGGCCGAGTCACTATCTACCAAGTCTTGCTCAGTGGAACCACCTCTGGTGGGCCCTGGAATGGCCACCCCTTCCGATGCAACGAGTCTATCCTGCAGCTCGGCGTTTCGCCGATCCTGTTCCCACAGCGCCTCCTGCAGTTGATCAATCTGCCGCTGCAAATCTGAGGCCGAGTCCTGAGGATCTACTGCCCCAGGCTTCGACTGATCCACAGACACACCGATCTGCTGAAGAACATTCTCAAGCTTGTGCAGTAACCCTTGGGGATCACTGCAGCTGATCTGTGTGTCTGCACTAGCCCTGCCTGCTGGGTAAGCACTCAGAGAGGCTAGGGCAGACTCTGCCACAAGAAGGCAATCCAACAGCTGCTTGTTAAGTGCCTCCTTTTCCTGAAGCATTCTCTGAAGTTCCCAGTGGTGGCCGTGGAGGTCAGACTGAAGAACATGGTCATTTTTTCCTTCCTTATCCATGTTACAGGCAGTAAGATACTCTATGGTGGATTCTGCAGCTTGTAAGGCTTCAACAAACTCTCTGTTCAGCTCATCTTTCTCTAAGAGCGTTGCCTGTAACTCCTCACACTTTGCAGCCTTCTCCTGAAGCTGGCCAATCAAACGTTCTTTCTCCTGACATTCGTAGTGGAGTAACTCTAACTCACTGAGGAGTTCAGTGCCTGTCATCTGCTTGGCTGTAAAGCCTCCAGCCTTCTGGATGTCTTCTGCGGACCCCGGGCAGTCTGGCCTCAGTGTGGATTCTTTCTGATCAGAAGCCCAAGCCTGAGGCTGCCCAAGACGTTTTTTCTCCATCTCAAGGAGCTCTTCTGTTAAGGACTGCAGCTCTATATCAGTAGCTTGACTGACAGCAGGTCTTTTAACGACCACCTTATCATGCCTTATGGGAACAGGGAGGCGTGATTTTCCAGCCTATCAAATAAAGAATTATAATTGATAACAATGTTCAATCACAGATTTATATCAGAAAAGGGCCGTATGGAGGTGACATACTCACAGCAGGTCTCAACGCTTTGTGCTGAGCTGGACTGACAGCGGCCTCCTTTGAGTTGGAGATTATTGGCTGGGAAACCTTTTGGTGCGCCTCCTTCTGCAGGCTCTCAGCTCTCCTCTTGGAGGATCCCACCTCTGCTTTCAGTCGCTCAATCTCTCTCGCCATGTTCACTATCAGATCTGGGTTAAAAGTGGCTCCACCCTCGGTAGCAGAGTTGAGCTCCAGCTGATCCTTAAGCACTTTTATGATCTTGCGTTGGCTCACTGCCTCAGACTTCATCTTTTCCACCATTTTCTGAAGATCTCTCTTGCTGTCACTTTCTCCTGTGCTGTCTGCGCTTTCTTTGGACTCCTCAGACTGCTCCTTCTTCAGGAGCCCCCTCAAAGCAGCATTCTCAGCTTGCAGTCTCAAAATTTCCTCCCTGAAGCACAAAGCAATTTCAATCATATATCTAATGAGCAAATTAGGTTATAAATCTTACTTTAAAATAGCTGTAAACATTTCCCTCTCAATAACCAATATATTTTTGAAAACGTATGTTTCTCCTTGCTTGCTTGATCATACCAATCTTTCAGATTTAATGTTCTATCAGATTGTAGTACAACCCCATGAATATTCCCCTAATACACTCATATCGCCTACATAAACAATGCATTAATCTCACCATGGCTACGGCTGCCTGGTGTTCAAACAGAACCGAACAGGCTGTTCAGGGCCCTCTCTCACCTGAGCTGAGTCACAGACGACAGTCTTCTCTCCTTGAGGAGTGACAGGAGCTCCATATCCCTGCTCAGACCATCCTGGCGCCTGTCACGTTCACGTTTAGCGGCATTGTTAAGCTGCCCTCCCTTGCTTTGGACCTGGGAAACCTCGCTACTTTGACGCTCTGCTACCGATCCTTCCTTAGACCCGTCTCCATCAGAAGACTGGGCGTGCTCATCGCTTGACTGAAAATTTCCCAGTAGAAAAAGAAAACATTATCATCTACATCCATGGCACTTAATCCTAACTCATCAGTATCATTTCACATGAAATGCCTCCCCATTCGCTCACCTGATCCCAGGCAGCCTGCTGATGCTCCTTACTAAGCGCAGAGGTCTTGCTAATGCGAGCAACTCCATCTAGATTCTTCTCGAGATGCTACAGTAATGGAATGGAGCATGACACACATGGCTTCGTAAAAGAAAAGGCAGTGATGGAATGCAATTCATAAACACCTCACGAGAAAAGCTGCATGACATGTACATAATGCAACAGAAACCATAAATCTGTTTAATGGAACAAAAAGATAAGAGAACAGGGATTAGTTAACAGATGTAGCACTGAAGTGAAAGACACA
This sequence comes from Gnathonemus echidnorhynchus, assembly GCA_026776725.1. Lineage (NCBI taxonomy): Eukaryota > Metazoa > Chordata > Actinopteri > Osteoglossiformes > Mormyridae > Gnathonemus > Gnathonemus echidnorhynchus. Next base: position 16,297,663 of record JAODJU010000119.1, read on the forward strand.
ATTGTTACTGACAGAATTGAACAGAAATTTAAGTGACCAAAACCGATCCGATCTCAGACAGAACCTTATTCTCGTAGGCAAGCTGAGAAACATCTTCATCTTCCTTTTCATCAGGTTTGGCATCTGCTCTGCTGATTAGCGAGGCCTTTTTGTCATGATCTTCATTTGGTGCTTGCAGTCGTTTGATATAATCCCTGAGTTCGAGGATCTGAGAAAACAGAAATATATAAATTAGCCTTGACCTCAATGCTCAGCGTTAAAAAAAACAAAACAATTAATGACTGGGAAAATGTAACGACGATGAAGTCATTTGATGAATGACTTGGGTGACGCACCATTTGTCGAAGTTCTGGCACTGAAAGATGGCCCAGTTCCTCATCTAGTCTGTCTTCCACACAGATGCTCAAGTAGGATGTCTGATCGGCCAAAAAGCTAAAAGTGTCAGCTAAAAAAGAACCAATTAAACAAATCAATCAAATCAAGTTTATTGGGTCACAACTAAGAAGAATGTGCTACAACAGAATGCATTCTGGGAAACACCTTACCAGTGTCGCTGGTGCCACCCACCCCGCCACCGCGATTCTGGATGGCGCCAAGGCGGGCCTGCAGGGACACATTCCATCGCTGGGCATCTTCCAGCTGCTGTCGCACACTCTCCAGTTCCTTAGGGTCGACTGGTTCTGCCTGAGAGTCACTCCCTGAAGACCCACACAGGGCAGCAGTAGAGGACAAACTCAATCAGAAATACAGCAAACAGCCATAATAACAGAAAGTTCAGTTCATACTTTTACTGCAGGGATGCCTTCAGAATGGGTTAGTTTATTTGCAAGTGTATCTCCAAAAACAATTTATTTATGATCATAAGAGCCAGAGAATACAGAGAATGTGAATTGACGACCCTGTAATGCTTAATTTGATAATCACAACAATAAATCCTCAATCACACAATAAACAGTGCAGAAATGAGTACATATTTCCTAAGTGAAACCAACTATCATGCAAGTAACGGTCAAAGAGCCCATGTAAAATTCTACCTGCTGTTGCATATAGCTAAATGGGCCAATGAATGTTGGAAGGCTAATTTAATTACACAGCTTTAAAACAGAATAATTAAATCACAATGTACACATGCAGATAAACTCGTGCTTTGGAATAAATTCAGCACTGAGCTTGGATTTCTCTTGAAACTGAAAAGGTGTCACTGAATGAAAAAGTACTGAAATATACTAAACTGATTGTTGTCAAGAGATCACTCAAGCCGCTCCTGACTACCAGCAGTATAAATAGCCAGTGAAGTACATTCAGATATTTAGCTATTTATACGCCTCCCTGGGAAGAGGTGAGGAAAGGGCATTGAGAGTGACAGAAACCCTGACAGGATTACAGGCACTGGAATTAACTGGCAGGATCTACCCACAGCCTCTGCAGGGAACAAGTCACATTTTATAGAATATGTGCAAGCTATATGCACATAGTGAGCGATGCATAAGAGCATGCATGAGGCCAGACGGCTGCAGCCTTATATTTAAAAATAAAAATGACGTCACACCAAGTACGTCTTCATAAGTAACAGTGATTTTTCAGTGAACTAAGCTTATTTTCTTACATTTTAGAAAGGTTTTGCAGTTTAAGCCAGGTTTATAATGATACTTGGAATGGAACTGTTTGCTTGAGCTTGGTTACGAGGACTCTTGGAACAGCACTGTGATGTTATGCCGTGGTATTTTACAGGAAAACATGAGAAATGAGGAGGCTTTGATAATGGAGATGCAAATGATAAGGAAGATGATTGGTAAGACAGGCACACAGACAGACGGCATGCTTTATTCCATATCAGCCTTGTTTTTATAAACTTTTATTTTACAAAAGGGGAATGAAGACCTGCAAAACAAAGAGGCAGCAAGAAACAAAACACAGGCATGCATGAAGCAGGCAGGACAAACGACAGATGATATGGCAGGAAACAAAGAATGAATCTATCATGGCCTCTTCAGCACGACTGCCGAGAAGCAGGAGACAATGGCCTGAAGAACGGACATGCTGACGGCTGAGGAAGAATCTGCACAGAACTCAAAAGAACTGAAAAGTGGAAAGACGAGAACATGCAGTGTTTTAGAGGAAACACAGCAGGCTGTCGAGCACTGCTGGAAAATTTAAATGCTAGACAAACACACAAAACCGGAAGCAGTATACAGTGGTGCACACCGTGATGAATTCCTGCGAAGACTTGGGTGTAATCAGCTGGTGAAGCAGACATGACCTGCAGAGGGCGCCAGAGAGCCCCGGCCGGCCCCTATGCATGGGACTCCCCGCATACCGCACCTGCTCTCTGCTTGGCGCGCTGCAGCTCTGTCTCCAGGTCCCGCCGCAGCTCCTCGTTGTTTTGCACACCCTGCTCCAGCTGCTGACGCAGTAGCTGCACGGCAGCCAGCTCCATCTGCAGGGCGTGCAGGCGCTGGGCACTGTGTTGCACACGGGGAGGGGGCAGAGAGGGGGCTCACAGAAACCTGCATCCACGCCGCATTCACAGGCACTTTCCACGGGACTGCTTGGAGCCGTATAATGTACTGTTTATAAATGGCACTCAAATAAAATCACTATTACTGTAATTATACTGCCATGCGCAGGCAGAACACAGTAACCACAGTGAAACTGAGCTTTTATGTATGTGCAGAAGGTAGGTAACAGGTGAAACATTTTCTTCAAAGCCAAACAGAACTCAAATAAGATATTTTGCCGCAAGATAAAACAGAACCTTAGAAACCCGATTTCAGCTGTAACTCAATTTTGATAAAATATGCAGTTATGGTGTTTTGCATTTATACAGCAGTATAATAACGCAGGCTTGACTTAGAAATGTGAAGCGACATCCTGGACTGGTTTAGGAGCATTTAAAGACGACTAGCGAAACTGATCTGGAAAAGTCTGGCCAGACACGAGCATGAGAGACCGGTGCTGTGGTACCTGTCTGATTCTTTAACGGTCCTCACCAAGCTGGAGTAGAGCTGCTGTTCGGCCTTCAGGGCCCGGTTCAGGGCCTCATGTTCAGAGAGCACCGAGGACAGGGTGGGTGTGGCCTGGGCAAAACCACGCCAGTTATTTACAGCAACAGCAATCGACAACAGTAACAGACCAACCTTGGAACTGCACAAGCCTGATAAGTTTAACCCTCTGGAGCCCAGGGGTAGGAAACACACTTTCACTGACTAGGGCATGATCACACATTTCTTCAAATATCATAAACTTAATTCATGGCAAATAAATTATTTTTTATATATTTGTTTTG
>JAODJU010000119.1:16308125-16322574 GCA_026776725.1 Gnathonemus echidnorhynchus
GCCTCAGGCCAACGCACTGCAGAAACAGTGACACGGCCTCAATCCAACGCCCTGCAGAAACAGTGACACGGCCTCAGCACTGCAGACGAGCCCCATCCCCCAGGGTCCTAGCTGACCCGTCACACAGCTGCTGAGCTACTCAACCCCAGTGACAGACAGACATTTATTCCCCTTCAGTAATGAACACACACTTTGGATCACAGATTAACAAATGAACACCTTTAAACTGACCTGCGGGTCTCTATCATTCTTCACCTTCTCACGCCCAAGTTCCTCTTTGAGAGTCTTTGGGGGGGAAAAAAAACACAGTGAGTCAACAACACGAACAAAAGTCCACATCACAAAAAACATTCAACTAAAGGTCATACTTTGCATTCAGCAAAAAAAAAACACATACATTTTATATAAAAAGACTAATTGGACCATCTCTGTTAGTTTAACATGAGCAGGAGCAGACCCACACTGCAGTTACTAAACAATTTAAGATGTGTTCGTGATGGAATGCCCACAGGTCAATGTGGCATCCATGTAAACAGCCAGTATAAATGACTTAATGCGTTTTCGCAGAGTTTAATTTGCATTAATGCTCACATTTAATCGATCCGGACAGCAGGCCATCCCCACTGTTTCTTTCTCAAAACCAGCAATTTTCAGGGCCTCAGTGATTAAGCCTTCAGTTTAAACTATCGTGTTTTGTTTAAGATTGTCCTTCACGCACGGTCAAAATAAAATGTCAAACTACCCTTTGTTTCCAAAAATCACTCCATAACGCACCACAAAATGACTTCCTCAGCTCTTCTGTACCTTTTGTAAATCGTACAAACGTTTAAAAATCAGAAGGGCAAACACACACCTCCAGCTCCTTGTCCTTGTCAGCGATGGCTTCAGTCAGGTCCCTCGTGTGTGCGGGGGCAGGCTGGCTCTCTCTGCCCTCGCCAGCGATGGCCTTCTGTAGCTGCGCGACCTCTGCGTCCCGGTTCTTCAGGGACAGTTTCAGCTGCTCAATAACACTATGGCAAACAAAAGAAATGGGAACCACAAAATAAGGTTTTCAAAAAAAGAATCTACACCACCAGTAGTGATAACACAGCATATAGCACCTAGCTAAGCGCTTCTGGCTTTTTTATAGCACATTGTGGCTGGTCTTACCCGTCCTTCTCCTGCAGGACATGGTGCACATCCTGGGTGGGGGCAGGTGTAAAGGTGCTGGACAGGCTGAATGCCAGAAGCTGCTTCTCCATGTCTATGTTTCGCACCTTCTCCTGCTCTGCGACAGCTGCCATCTTCTCAACCTCCTCTTCAGCTGCCTTCAAACTCTGAGTTAGAAAGGATCCACAACAAGCTGATGAATCAGGTGTGAGGACGTGTGCGGCAGCAAAGCGGCTGAATTACCACAGGCTACCTCACACACCTACAAGATGAAAAGGTGCATTATTCAACCCCAGCCCTAGGGCAACATCAAAGAAAGAGATACACCTTTTATATCAGGTATTGCAAAGCCCATTTCCCACAGTGCTACCGTTTAGCTGTGCCTGTAGTCAGCACAGATTACCTCTTCTAACTGCTGGATCTGCTTATTGAAAGTGTCTCGCAGCCGCTCCGACTCTCTCTTGGCCTGCTCTTTCAGACGCAGAATATCCCCCGATTCCTTCCCGGCCAAGTTCTCTACAGCTTTCCTTTAAATAAAAAAAGCATCACTGACCTCTAAGCAATAATGTGAACATATCATATTCTTCCCACAAGGTGTCTGATTATACATCTTGCATACTTTAAATGGTTTCAAATGGAAGGCCTTCACGTTTGGCTCCATGCGGGACCAGGGCTGCACTTACGAGGCCGAGACAAGGAGCTCCTGCTTTTCTGACAGCTCTCGCTTCAGTGACTCCACTTCCACCTTCAGCTCAATATTCTGACAAAAACCATAATGATCATATAATCTCTGACATCAGAAGTACAACTTCATTATACAAGTAAGAGTCTGAAGGCAAACAGTCTTCTGGTGCAATGGCTTACAGAATTCACAGATGATGTGTATCCATATAAAACCTCTCTCCCTAACCTCAAATAGAAAATTATGTTTATTGTAAATAAATACAAAATCTGATAAAAGAGGATAGTCAGACTATTTCTGACAGTGGTGGCATGTCATAGAAGTCTCAAGTCTGATGTGGTTTTGTATTTTAACAACTTTCATCTGAGCTGTGCACCAAGCTATTGGCAGCAAAGGCGGCTGTTTGCTGCTTTACTTTACAATTAGTCTTGTTAATTTGCTGATTTTGTGTATCCCTGGTTTATTCAGAAAACTTGGGTGTAGTATATTAAACTTAAACTTAATTGGAAACACACTCCAATAAATTTTTCCTGAAAAAGTATAGAATTTACTATTCTTTTGCACAGTAACTGGAGAGAGCATTTTTACTGCATGGGTTATGCACAATATACAGTTCAGAAAGCAAATTATTTCAGGAGAATGTCCAGTCACCGTCTTGTATACATCCTCGGCAGAGTCGAATTTCTGTTGTGCACGCTCTTCCATAAAGTAAATGCGAAGCTTCAGATTGAAGTTCTCTTTCTTCAGATTAGTGATTTGCTGAAAAAAGACAAAACTGTGTGTTTTATTTGGTCAAGTTAGTGCCGAGTTGGCACGTAGAAGGCTTTCTATGGTCACTCCCATCAGCCCAGAGTGTACACGCCGCGTGGAAGCTCGAATTACAGGAGAACACAACGCGTGTTGTGCAGCGCGGTCCAGTCCCAGTCCCAGGCCTGTGCTGCGTAATTCAGCATCATCTCCCTCAGAAGGCTAATGAATTGCAGGCCCAGGAGGCTGCCTGGTGTGGAGGAGGGGAGATGGAGGCAGCAGACTGTACCATTGTTCTCTGGCTGATTTTATAGGCCACATCTGGGCTGCTGGGTGACAGCCCCACTCCACAAGACCAACCCGCAACTGAGACTGACATCATGCAGCAAAATGACAGACAAAGGGAGAAAAATGGATCTACTGAGACATCATTCAAGCTATAATGCTTATAAATGTGACCTAAAGGGCAGCACGTGAGCTTATTATGTCACAGAATGACAAGGAACTGATTCACAAAAAGTGAAGGCAGGATTAACTTTCTTCTTCGCATTTAACTATTACAGATTAATAAAAGGTAAAGACTAGTATACCATGTTTGTAAAACTGGTACTAAATAAATACATTCAAAGCAAGAAATCTCTTTAGAAATATCTCCGTAGTGAGTCACACAACATTGTTTGGTTTCTGCATACTGGTGAGCTGTTTACTACCCAGTCTAAGGGAGTTAGGCCAATTTTAACTGGCAAAAAAACTATACACACCAACAACTGCTACCAACTTCTGGTTTCAGTTTTGAAAGACAAAAAAAAAACCTTCTTTTGCTAGTATTCACTTACATTTTCATAATCTTTCATGGTGTGAGCTTTAACTGGTGACACTCGCTCTCCTGGAAACACGAGTCCTAGGAAGAAAGAGAATATGAAATAAAAAAAAATGAAACCTTCTTCAGTTACATACACTGACACTCTCCGTTGCTTAATTATTTAACTTGGTACATTAGAATTAGGCAGAAACATTCAGAACAGACTACACTTCCAAATGTAAGATCAATGATACAGATATACACTATATCACCCAAATTTAAACATGTGCTGCCCACATAACACTTTGAAGAAGCCATAGAAACTACTTCCAATTACATACACTGACACCATCTTGAGTTGACAAAGTAACATAAATTTAAGTCCAAAAATAAAACAAAGCTACCGGAACCACATTTGCAGTAATACATACAGGGACAGTTCAGAACTGGAACTTACAAAGAACAGCAACCATACAAAATGTGGTTCATTTATCAGTCACGTTAAAGCATGTAGCCACTAAATGTAAAGCAGTCACATTAAAAACATGTAGCATAATATTTCAGAATTTAGATGCATCCTCATTATCACAAAGCTAGAATGGAAACTGAAAGGGTGGAGGATTTTATTAATCTGAAGAACTTTTCTTAATTTATCTTATTACGGCTTCACTGTCAGTTGCCAACAAGACAGCGGAGCGTTCAGGATACCTCAGAGACATGCTGTACAGAAATAAGCAGCTGGTTTTTCATACAGACATACTTCTGGCTTTTGAAAACAATAAAGCCACGGTTTGTATGACAATGCAGCACAAAAGCAGAAACAGAAAACGGCAAGACTAGACAGAAAGACAAGCATTATGATTTCATTCACATTTACAATATACAAAGAGAACTAATAACTAAAAATTGAAAGTCTGATTTAAGCCGATGCTGTATGTCGTCATTGCAGGTATATTACTAAACCACAGACAAAAGGAATCTAGCGAAAGGCAAACATCTCTACCTGCCATGCTGTCCATAGGAAGTTGTCCGTCGTCTGTCATCTCGTCGAGTCTGGACAAGCCAGTGCTGAAACAATATGATTGCGTCATTAACTTTCAACCTGCTTAAATTAACTCATTACCATTTGGTTGACCACAGAATAAACAATGCACTGAAATAATTTCCCCCTCTTATATGTAAATACACATTACAGTCAACTATGTTACTATAAACTAAATTCAGGAAAATATTTTTAAGTCATAAACTGAATGGAAAAAAAACACATTTCTGACTAGTATTTAACATTCCTGTAAGGTTCACACACCCGTTAGAAGCTGAATTCTTATTGTCAAAGTCCCGCAGAATGGCTAAGCATGCTGTCACTGTTTAACAAACAGTCATTGTGATCTTTACAAATCAAAGACCTTTGAGAGCCAAGGAAGATTCGCACAGTTCAATGTCACTATACGGCACAGCTCCATTTTGGATCCTTCGCCAACAAACAGTACGACGGCACCTTCAGCATCACAAGGCCAAGAGCAGCAATAAGGTCGCCAATACTTTTAAATTATTCTCCTCTGTCTCAGACTTTTAGCTCCGCAAACACAAGAACGATCACTTCCTTCCGCTTTTCTATGACAGCTTCACTTAATGCTCTTCCTGCCTTCTACCCATAATCCACTGCAGGAGCTTAACAGGAAACAAAAACTAAATAAGCAATATCTAATTCATTTCCAATTAAAAATAAAGGGACACTGATAATGCTAATACTAGATACTTTTTAGTTATTGATCAGCTAAATAAAAATCATTACATTCAGAATGCTTTAATTAAATCCAGTATTAACACAAAAAAATTCCATCTACATAATATTCTGCACAACTGCACAGATTGGTGAATATTATCGCAATTTTGTGCATCTTGACCATTCCTGACAAAGCTTTTTGACCATCCGTTCAGAGGCCCTTAAGCTACTTTCCCCGATGGAAGGCAAGGCTTTCTATTCCAAATGCTCAAAATAACAAATTAAGAAAAAAAAATTTAAGAAAAATAATAAACTGAAAAGACTGTTACAAAATCTCCAAACACAAATTACCTTTAGCACACTGACAAGCATTACCAGAAGGTACCATGATTGTTGGTTTTCCAATTGCCCTTTTTGCCTGAACATAGAAAATCAATGTTTCAGCCTTTCTCCATACCAGGAACCATCAAGGTCACAGATAAGCCACAACTAGAGCTTCCCAATTTCATTTTGACATTTAGTCTTTGGTGAAACACTGGGTCATCATGCAGCTGACAAGTTCTCTCTTTACAATTTGCACAATGCTGTTTATATGTTTCACTTTACCACACACCTCACTTTCTCAATGGGGACCTAAAAGGCATCGGTACAGTGAGAATGACATTTGTAATGTGTAGAAAAAACTGGGCAGCAATACAAAAAGTAGCACATGAAAGCTTTCAGAACAGACAGAGCGCACTTTGGAACTGCCATTAGGGGGACAGTGGTAGAAGGAAGGTCATGGGACAAAAGGATGGGCACTGCGAGTATGCAACTGATTTTATGGATGTTCAGGCCCAACGTGACAAGCAATGGTTGGGGGTCAGTGTGAAAATAAAGAACATACCAATATGTACACGTAAAGTGAGAACCCTAATTGATTGGCTGAAGAGTCCTCACACCTGGGTTAGAACAACTGACCTAAAGGTTATTCCAAAAACCTGCATACACACCGGCCCTTTGCGGATAAGATTGCCCACCCCTGCTATAGATCCTAAGTCAACCACATGAAAATATCAACAATATCAATGTTCAGATCATATGTCCGCCCCTTCTATAAAAGGCCATACATCTCTTATCACATCACATTCTAAAAGTGCACCCCCCTAAAGTAAAACTGAATGGAAAAAAAGAACAACTTTTCAGGTAACATACCTGAAATGCTTAATTTCTTGGCAGATGATTAACCAGGCCAATCAGATGAGCTACAGTTATCACCAGCCAAATGTGAGACATCAATACAGTTAAGGAAGCACACTGACTGGCCACGTTTCCATGGCAATATAATGTCTATGCATGTGTGAAATGGATTACATCATGGATAAATAGAGCTTGCTGTTAATTACCTGTTACAGCATACAGAAAATGTATATGTAGCATTTATCTGACTAAATACATGTGAAATTTAAATAAAATAGGGCAAAACAAAACCTGAAAAAAGAAAAAGCATTAAAACATCATCTGCAGGTACCAACAGAAGAAACTATACTTATTAAACTGTCCAGTTATTTGGTTTTTCCTAAATACAAGGCATGTATCGTACAACAGTAGCTATGGTGCTGTCATTGTGTCAATACATACACCACACCGAATAAGTATTATTAGTCGAGTGTCAATTGTGCATTAAACCATTTATAGGAAGACTTCAGAAACATCTAGGACAACTTAATAGAGAACCAATTACCTCAGGTTTCAGGATAAGATAACATACACCACCCTCATGATTAATGCATCGAGGTATAGCAATAGCCATCTGGCTCCTCAGGACAAAACACTGAGGTTCATTACAGGGCAACGAAGTAACAGACATAAGAGACAGACACCTAATTATTATGATCAGAAAGAGACTTGTGAAGCGGGGGGTGGGTTAAACCAGCCACCCTGAACTGATGCTGCAACAGAAGTTAGCATGGTGCTTAGGTACAGGGCTCACTGGTGTCAAATACAAGAAGGGTCCTGTTTGTACCCTTCAGCGCTGTACCTGAAATATCCAGCTGTATAAATGGAGAGGGAACAGCTAAACCACACAAATGGCTGTGAATAAAATATTTGGCAAGGAAAACTGTAATGAAATTTGATTTGATCACCCAGTGTATATTTACAAACCATCTTAATAGACTTGCAAAGAGTCAAAAGTTAAACGATACTAAACTAATTTCTTAAAGGTCTTCACAGCCCAGCGTTTAACTGCCACAGAAACATCACTGTCTGCTTGACAATGCAATGAGGATCAGCCTTTTTAATACCAACAGTAATGCATTTTCTTAAATTCATAGGTTAGGGGCTAAAGCTATCTCCAAACACACCTCACTGACATTTGTGGTTTGAAAAAAGAAAGGAATTATCCTTCAAATAGAAGATAAAGGAAAATTTGTCATTATATGTAGGGTTATACAGATATTTATATACAGTATTTTAAAATGTTTGGATCTATTTAACAACTACATACTAGGCAGATATTTCAAAAGGTAGTAAAGAACAAGCTGAAACTTGCCAATTAGCTTATTTTAAAATTTTAATACTTCCCAAACTACAGCGGCAACTAAACAAAGCAACCAAATCTGCCCCATCAAAAGTCACACTACTTACAGCGACTACAGGCGCATGTAAGTAACTTAAATAATTTAAAAGTCAGTAATATCAAAAAACAGCATGCTAGACATCACTAATCATTATCTACACCTACAGGTACGATGGGAAAGTGGTACTCTCACGACTAAGGCTTACCTCTCTCCTGAACCGTCAATAGTTTAGCTAGATCCGTCAAGGACAGAAGACTGACATTATTGTTATTATTAAGATAATAGTGTATATTTGCACAAAGCCAATAATCTTAAATCGATATAACAGTTTCTAATACAATGACAGGCTGAACATCCGGCTTCCTGATGAACTGATTACCAGGCAGTACAGACAAGCTAATTTTAGAGCATCGTTAGTTGTTCTCAACATAAAAAAACGAATGATTTAATTGGTGTAGAGAGCTAACGAGCACTAACGGGAATTGCTACAAGCCAGTTATTCTGACTTATTAGCCTTTGGCAGCGACACAACTTAACAAGTCAGCTATATTTAGGGTATGACATTGCCTGTGGTCCAGTGTTGTTTTCCCATTCACCGCATACGTGGATTTTGACAGCATCTACATTGCGTGTCAATTTTCTGAATTAGAAAAATATTATCCAAATAAACAAAAGTTATTTGTTAATAACCCGTGTAATGCTTCGACTTATATACCCACTCTTTCTTTTAAAAATAAAAATACAATAGGACATGTAACACAGTGACTTTTAAACAGCCCGCAAAAAAAAATCCCAACCACGTATTTTAACTCGATACGTAAGAATATTTTCTAAAATTAAATGTTCACCGTCTAAAAGAGGTAAGTAAAGGACCTCAAAACATTAAGTGTTAATCTCCTTGTACCGTTTCCAGGGACTCTAAATAGCTACCACGTTGTAAAGCTATTCCGTTTAAGAAGCCGAAAGTCGACAGTTAAGATTTAAACATACACCTACGTACACGACATTTACAACACTAATGTGAAGAAGGAATTCAAACCTTTTAGTAACAATTATATGACCCTAACCGTTGTGTTTTGGCTAACAGAGTGTGTCAGAAAGCTTTGTCGCTTACCTCCCGTTCATGTCTATAGGTAGAGTTGGATCTTCCCCCACGACGGAATCCATTGCTGATATATTTTTTGTGTTTACCAGTTAGACCGTACCCGTGTATAATTAGTGCCGCATATTTCGTGGGGTTAGTTTTCCAAAGCTTAAAACATAAGGTGAAAATTCAAAGCGATTGCTACTACCGCCATTTTACCATGTGTGACGTAGCCATCAGTGCAACGTTGGAAGCCACGGGTGGTGCCGACTGGACACGCCCACAAAATCGAGTACTGCGCGGCGATTGGCTGTCAGAACGTCTTTCAGACGTTGGAAGTGGTTTTGAAAAGGTTACGTCTGTGGCGCGTAGCAGGCTGTGGTTCCCAGTTTGTTGCGGTGGTGAGTGGTCTCCATAAATGGGGCAGCGAAATGTAGCAGTTCATGTTTATATTGCCTGTATATGGGATAGTTCAGGTTAATTCAGTCGGCTATGGTAAGGAGTTGTAAGGGATCTGACAGCGCGAAAGTCTACTTGGTAGAATAACGCCAAAAACATTTAAAAACCCTGAAGTTAAAAGGTACTCATAAAGAATCCATATAACGTGTGTACTGTAAGGGGTTGTCATCCAGATTTGGCCTCCAGAAATGCACAAAAATCGGAAAATACGAACAATCCTGCCATTTTTTGCTGTTTAGCTTTTAGCAGGATACATAACGTGATCGATATAAAGATAATTGGCTTTTTATGGTTTGATGGTTTAGTTGATAACTAATGGTAACGCGTTTTGCCGCATTTTCTTTTTTCATTGTAAACAGTAAACAAATCAGAATTAAAATTCCCAGCGCGCCTCGTTAACTTCCCGTCTGGCTCGAAAACTGCCTTAAGCCAGTTTTTTTTATGTTAAATTATGTAAAACATCCCTGCCTTGCGCCCATAGCCATAGGCTCCGGACCCTCCGCGACCCTGAATAAGACAACTGGTTTCTGAAAATGGATGGATATTATAGTCAGAATCTTCGCTGCTCAGGGATATTGGATTTCCGATACTTGAAAAACGGCGAGTTTTGCAGAAATCTTGTTGACAGTTGTTAAGGAGAAACCGAAATAAGCTTACAGTCATTAATAATACACGCGTTTACTACTGTTACCCCAAACGAGCTTGATGGGCCGAATGGCCTCCTCTCGTTTGTAAATTTCTTATGTTCTTATGTTATGATAATCACCCGTCTGCACCGGGCCCCGCCATCTAGGTCGGCGATTCTCAACTATTGGGTCGCGACCCAAATTTGCATTAAAGTTGCGAGACAGTGTTGCAAGTATAAGCATTTTAAAACTAGCAGGCACCTTTAATTTGAACCAATACCTGATACAATGTCGCGACTACATCTGTCATGTTAGCTGGCATGGTAAAAATTGGGTTGCGGAGGAAAAAAGGTTAAGAACCACTGCCCTGTGACGCCCCGCTCCAAATTCAAGTTGCCAAGATGGTGATAGGCTAAATACCCATAAGATATTAAATAATTTATTATTATTATAACTGTTTGCGTCCTTTGGCTAAATGAGAAGGGTCTGTCTGCGGAGTGCAAGGCAGGGTCGGATCGTGTAGTTCCGTAACTTCTAAGAGGTGTGTCTTCTGCTTTTCTGATGATAAAATACTGCACATCTCATTTTTTTACCCTTAGCCTTCCGTAGACATGTTGATAACTCAACTCAGCCAAACACTGGTTATTTATGTAGCCCGTCTAGACGATTTTCTTTCCTGTTCAGTTCTGTTTTATTGGATAAAGTGTAAAGTTAAAGCCTAATACATTTGCCATTATGTTTGTACTCCATTCGTTTATGGATTGAGAGTCCAGTTGATGCTAAACTACTCTGTTTCGTTTCACTATTTGCATTTATGTTCCAACAGCAATTTCATCTTTCTCAACCACTTTGTGGACAAGATCAGACATATTAGGTCAAATATTTTTCCTTACCCTACCACTCTCATGATACTCTCTCACAGCTTAAAGTTTTGGGTACTTTCCATCCCATCAAAATATCACCGATTTCGTAAGGAAAATGGAACCCTGCTCAAGCCCTTTAGAAGTTTTGCTATGTTTTATACTGTACAGCCAATCTTTCCATTTACAGTAATGTAATGTTTTTGATAAATGTGCAACATTTTTCTGAGCACAGAATCCAAAAACGGAATTCAAAAGTGCACTCATATGCTTATATGCAAAAATAAAAATCACTATGTTGAATTTTAATCCGTCCATCTATCTTCACTGCAATCTTATTGGATAAGAGGTGACTGAAAATGAAGGGCCACCTGGAGCCAATGACAGAGCAATACCTTTGGCAAGAAACCAAACACCAGTTCACCCAGCCTATCAGAGGGGACACACACTCTGGGACACCAGATCACCCAGCCTATCAGAGGGGACACACACTCTGGGACACCAGATCACCCAGCCTATCAGAGGGGACACACACTCACACACTCTGGGACACCAGATCACCCAGCCTATCAGAGGGGACACACACTCTGGGACACCAGATCACCCAGCCTATCAGAGGGGACACACACTCACACACTCTGGGACACCAGATCACCTAAGCACACATCTTTGGACTGCGGGAGGAAGCTGACTTACTCAGAGGAACCTCATGCATCACAGCGGCAGTGTACGAAGTCTGCATGCTGAGCGGGAGGCTGAAACAGCCCCCTAGTGTAGCCACCATGCTGACAGAAGGAGAGACATGAAAACACCTTCCGGCTGATTTCCTGAGCACCTCAGTATGTGGTGACGATGGTCTTGGTCACCTCTGGTCATGGTCACACTTTTTTTTTTTTTTTACACCGTAGGTATGATATAGATGAAAAACATATTATTCTCAAAGTGGGAATAGTTATTTCACAAAAGATGCAACTTCCATCCCTTAAATTTCCTGTGTATTGTTTTTTTATTCAATGCCACTAGATAAATAGCCTTGCTTGAGTTATAAAAGTCTACGTTATAAACCTCCAGAGGACCAAAACATAAATATCGAATTATGATATTTTTATGAAAGAGTAGTAAACACTCCAGTACTGGTGTAGATTTCAAATATTTATTGAACATCTGAACATAGTTAATGCAAGACAGGTATTGGAAATGGCATATACGAGAAAACGGTAACGAATGTGGGCAAACGATGACATCATTCTGCTTCTTCAGATTGCGATGATTTGGTTTTTTTTAGCTGATGTTTCACATACAGACACAGAAGTCAATTCACAAAGAAGACACGTAACAGCAACCAATTCCTCCCAAATGAGTGTATCAGTGTGAGGTATTCTGAGCTCAACTAACTAGTGAATTTGACATGGAACGTTCACATATCGTCAATACCTTTCTTTAAAAATCATAATAATAGCATAGAACACAGTCCCCGTACAGTACAGTTTGATTATCATATAGAAAAATACAATGGAAAACAAACAAACAAAAATATTGCAAATAAATTTGTTCTCTGGAGCTCCACATTTACACATAAAATAAAAATCTATAAACTCCAAGACCAGTTGGGAAACTGATACATAAAGTTATTAAAAAAGAACTCTTGCCTTAATAGAGAACCTTATAAGGTTTACAACATTTCGACAATTAAATAACATTAAATTAGAAAGGGATCCACTGTATACAACAAAGCTTGCATAATTATACACATTTGTTTTAAAAAAGCTTACTATTGAAAACTAAATTTTCACTAATATCTTTAGATATTAATTACAGCTATAAGGGGATTTGTACAAAAGAACAGAAATAATGTTGTTTAAAAATGCTTTTGAACCCTAAGGTGTTTGGATGCAACATGTTAACTGAAATGATTTTTCTTTTTTTAAATGTTTATATAAAAATATTCCCTTTAGAATACAGTAGGCACTTAAATGAATGCCATTTTTGCTGAATAGTTCAGTACAAAAACTGGCTCCAAAAGACAAACCTACCACAGTCTTCATCTTCATGTTAGCTGGTGCTGTGGAAGAGCACCAGGTTAACATCTTTGAGTTATTTTTTTTTCTTGATTTATTGAGGATTTTCCCCGAGCACCATGGATGAGAGTTGGGAGGTAGACCGATCCTATGACACCTGTCCAGACCCACATATGCTTTCCTGCGACAAAGACCCACACCAGGAGGATGTGAATGCTGAGAGGCTTGGGGCGTGACTAGCTCGGGCAGGCTAGCTAGCTCTCTCAGATGCTTTGATGATGCCTTCTCAAGAGCTAGTAGGGCATATCCATCCCTGCGTCTCCCAAGCCTTTAAGCACACATGTACACACCTGGTATGGAGAGACACGGGTGAATTTACCTGTCCATGGCCCATGTGGGTACACGTGTAATGAGATCACAAACAGGCAGCCATTAACTTCACCAGTCTACACAAATACTGCTAGACCTCCATGTAAAAGATAGGAACAAGAGCTAGACTTGGAGGACAACACATACATCAATGGAATAGTACCCCTGAATCGCCTAGAAAAATAATTGCCAAAAAAAAAAAAATATCAAGACTCTTCTTTCATTTCTATTGCACTTGAAGATTTTTTTACACAAGATATAAATGTGAAAAGTTTTGTAATAGGGATAACTATATATGTACATACATGTACAGCTGTTCCCAGTTACTTTAATTCCTCTCTTTAATAAGATGTAGATCCTTGGTACTTAAAATACATGATACAAATAAGTTATCATATTGTCCAACAAAGATTATTTGGCAGATTTTCCTCCAACTATCTGTGACGTCCAGGACTTGTCCGAACAAAAGAGAAAAGTTCCTGAAATGCACATGAACTTCATTTCCACAATGTCACCCATGTGCGAGAAATCCCGATTCCTCAGAAAATCCCGATTCCTCAGAAAATCCCGATTCCTCAGAAAATCCTGATTCCTCAGAAAATCCCGATTCCTCAGAAAATCCCGACGACTCAGAAATTTCCCCGGTTCCCCGTCACCCGGGCCCACATGTCTACCTGACGGGGTGTCAGAGAATGCTGAAAAGCAGAAGGAGGATTTTTTTTTCCTTGGGGGGCTCCTACTTCCTCTTGGCCCAGGGAGAGGAGCTCTGCCTCATCACAGCCTCCTACAGGAAGCAGACAGGCCCCACCTCCAGGTGGTAGTTTGTCCCAGGCTTGCTATCTGGCAGATTGTACACTTTTACAATGGGGAGCAGATTGGGGTCTTGGGCACGGAACGCAAAATGGGTCTGATGCCAGCGTCCATCTTTAATCTGAAAGGGAGAGCGATATCGTTATAAAGATCGCGGTTGGTTGGATGGATCGTTCTGATATTGGAGTTTGGGCAAGTAGCTACATGATTCCATATAGCTATTAAGCTTTCCCATTTAGGCTTATATATATCGAAAATGGAAGAAAGGACAATGCTGCTTCCTTCATCCATCTTTTGACTGCTCGGCCACTAGAGGGCCGTGAGGAGCCCGGTGAATCTGCCCAGTCCATCACAGGGTGCACACACACCCACAGTCCCTCATTATGGGTATTTCAGAAACCTAAACAGCATGCAAGCAATGGTGGGATACCCATGGAACTAGGGTTGGGTATCATTTGGGGTTTTTTCGATACCAGTGTCAAATCGATACTTTTAAAATGGTACCGGTGCCAAAACGGTGCCTGAACCGATACTTTACAAAAGCCACAAAATGATG
>JAODJU010000119.1:16325559-16347338 GCA_026776725.1 Gnathonemus echidnorhynchus
TTTCGAGAAACAGTCGTTGTTCGGATGTTGGTTAGTTTGAACTACCATAGTACGATGCATCGTTAATGCTAACTTCCGTCGCTGTTCGAGAAACGCACCCCAGAACGGTAGTATGAACAAAGGCTTTCACAGGAAAATTAATTTGTCCACAGTAAAATCACCTACGCTCCTTACTGAGACAGCTGCACTGCGTTCTGCTGGACAGCAGGTGGCGCTCTCCTGATACCAGGTGTGTAGATACTCCCAACGGTACCTGCAGCAGAGCCTTCAGGCGCTCAGTCTCCGTGCCCAGCAGCTCGTTCTCTGCACCAGCGCTCAGCAGCAGCCGTTCTCTCTCGTCCAGCTCCGTCTGCAGGCTCCGCCGGTCCTCCTCGCGGGCCTGCTGTGCGATGGCCAGGGCCCGCTGCAGGTCCGAAGCCCGCTGCTGCAGCTCAGCGCTCCGCGCTGCGGGGATGCAGCCACACGCTGTCACCACCAGGACTCGCCTTTACCATTAAGCAGCTAATGTGCCAACATCAAGTATGGATCCACTGGACTGGTAAATTACCACGGCATATTTCACAACAGCTTTAGCATGACCCAGGCTCACATCAGGTGTGACGGCACCCTCTGCTGCCCAGCCCTGTATGCTGAGGACTCGCCTTGGAGCTGGCTGTGTTTCCGGCCGAGGCTGGCCGCCCTCTCCTCGGCCGTGTTCCTCTCCGCCGCGGCCTCCTTGCGAAGCACGGCCATTTCGTACTCCAGGTTCTGCCGCTGGGCCTCTCCTCTCTCCACGACGGCCCTCAGTTTGGCCAGCTGCTCTTCATACCTGGAAACCTGGGAAAGAAGCTCAGCGCTCAAAAAAGACTTTATTACATGCTTCTCTTCTATTCACGTTTTCTAAATCGCAGTTAGATTCCAAAATACAGGACAAATGGGTGCCTGACTTACTGCATAACAAGCTAAAATTTTAATTAGAGTCAGCCATCCCTGAGGCTCTGTGGGACAGGAGGGGAAGCCAGGGCTCAGGGAAAAGGAGGAGGATGAAGCACAGGGTCCCAAATGCACGACGGAGGGCCCCACACACACCTAGAGGCTGCATCTGCAGGCCCCTGTGACGTCTGCAATGCGCAACCCCAGATATGCATGAAGTCGTGAACCACTTAAAGCAAAGGTGTCAGACTCCAGTTCTGGAGGGCCAGAGTCCTGCACATTTTTGGGTTTCCCCTCACTTAACACCTGATTCAACTTCTTGTGCTACTTACCACACAGCTGTTGGGCTGAATCATTTGTGGTGGAACAGGGAAAGAACTAAGCTACACAGGGCTCCGCCCCCCCAGGACTGCAGTTTGACACCCCTGACTTAAAGCCTTAATTAGTTAAATGAAATCTTTTAAGTCGAGTGAGGGTTAAGTCACCGTGCCACCGCCCCATCCCCCCCCCGGTCACAGCACCTCCTCGTTGAACTTGATGCAGAATTCCAGCTTTTCCTTCTCTAGCTGGTTAAGCTTCCGTCGCAGGTCGGCAGACACATTAAATTGGTCGCTCTCCAAGCTCCGGGGGTTCTGAAGTTGACTTTGGAGGTAAATGACCTCTTTCAACCTGCCGAAATAACAAATACAGATCAAAAACAACAAAAGTCTGAGAGCTAAAAACAGCCCAGCAGACTCTCTGGGTTAAGGTGCAGACAGGCCGAGCTCGGCTCAGCACCTGCTGATCTCATCCTCCGCCGGCCTGGGGGGGCGTGCCTGCTCCCTCCCGGCGTCTTTCCGGGGCTTTTCCCTGGGCTTGGAGACAGTTCTGTCACTGTGGCCAGGCCCCACCCGCCTCGTCTGCTCATCAGGCATGGTCAGGCCCAGAAACGCCTGAAAAGTCAACATTCATCCTCAGTCAGGTCATTTTATACCCTCACAGCTTCACCTTGTTTATACAATATTATATTTTTTTACATTGCATAATCTTATTGCTACTCTTGAACTGTCATTTTCCTGCTATGACAACTGTGGCATTAATAAATGTTATCTTATCTTAAGCCTCTGCACTGGTGTAAGGTCGCCGTACTTTGTTCATTTGCCTTTCATTCATCTTTTTCGCCTGAGCCCTACGGACCTTTACTACTTCGCAATTGTATATGCAACAAATCTGTCAAACTACCTCAACCGCTATACAGATTAGAGAATGATTTAGATTAACAACTCTGGTTTAAATTGCGATGAAATAATCTGTATGTTTCATTCAATTCACGTTTGTTTACAAAACACTGAAAACGTTTGAATAAATTGGCCAAGTAATGAAATCTCTGCTTAAGAGGGGGAAAAGCCCCGTTATTTACAGGTTACAGAGCTGCTCACACAGATCGATTCTTTCTCATTATCCGCATTTGCACAGTGACAGGAGATCCGCTAGGAGATCACCAGACAATTAACTTCGATAAAATAAAGTTTCCGACCCCAAACTTACGCTGCCCCGATTCGCATTTTAAATCTCTTGTTTTGGGTTTGGTAACATGGTAACTTCCGTTGGCGTTTCCCTGTGTCTGATTGGTTGACGTAATCGTGACGCTTTGAAAGACCCAATCAGAGCCAGCGATGCCCAAGGAGCCGGAGCTTATGTGTCTTTTTCACGTGCGATGTACATTAAGTTACCTTGCTTTGAATGCAATTCATGCAACACTTATTAGAAAGCTTTTATTAGAAAGCTGCTCATTCTGCCTTTATGGAACTGAACGCGACAGCGTCTGCCGCTTGACTGGCTTGGTTCTCAGTGTTCACGTGAACGCGCAGTGAAATATGGCCTGAAATGGCGTGTAGTCACCACCAGAGGGAGCCAGGCGTCCATTCTAACACAGGCTCTCTCCCTGACCGGGCAGCTTAAATTTCAACCTTCATCTGAAACGCTTACAGGAGTCTAGAGTAGGAATGTGATGGAGCAGCTCAGTCTGCATCCCTTACTGCTGCTCTTTAGCTGGGCAGCTGACCAGGCATGGATTATTATGTAAATTAAGTGTTATGATGATAAACACTAGCAGAAGGTGAACTGAATGTGTGACAAACTGTGAAAGCTTGAGAAAATTCTCAGTTAAAACACATACATAAATGTTTCAGCAAACCTAATAAACCTTGTGTGTTCTCACAAAGCTAATTCCTTTGATGACGTTAAGACTTCATCTCCTACTTTTTTCAAGGCACCCAAAGGCCCAGCAGCCTCCTAGCTAACAGAACAGATCTGTGCTGACAGCCTGCATCGCACAGCCAGATCCCAGGACGCAGGCCTTCTGTTCATATCCCACGTAAGTTAAATAACAGTTCCCAGTGGTAGTTTTACTACTGGAAACACGTCCTTCCGCTCTATAGATATCAGTAGGTGCAAAGTCCTACTTTGATTGATGCAAATAAAATAAAATGAGCAGGAGTGGCCAATCTTATCCACAAAGGGCCGGTGTATATGCGGGTTTTCGCTGCAACTCCCTAATTAGATAACTAATTAGAGGACTGATTGACTGAAGAGTCCTCACACCTGGGTTTGAACAGCTGACCTACAGGTTATCCCAAAAACCTACATACACACCGGCCCTTTGCGGATAAGATTGCCCACCCCCAATTTACATTTTTAATTGCAATTTTAAATGAATTTGGAAGAAAATCTATTTTCTTTTGCTAACAATACAACAGCCAGTAGCTGTACTGATATTAACAGGGATATGAATGACATAAAGGACAGGAACTTACAAATGCCAGGGGTATTCCTGGGGGGCCCTTAATATCAATGAAAACACAATGATTACAAAACATTTCATGCAACAGACTTGGTGACAAGCTCTAAAACTAATCCTTACAAACCACAAGCCCATCGTTACAAAGACTGACTTTCACATTTAGAACAGGTTAATATATCAATCAAAAGCTTCCATATTCTATGCATAGATAATGGACATTTAAGGAGGTCAGAGAACTTACTGGAGGTCCGGGGGGGCCACGTGGTCCAGGAGGTCCCTACAGTCATTTAAAATAACAATATACTTCAATGAACATCCATAATGTAAATTGAGACCACCTTAAATAATTCTCTAATCTATTTATAGTATAACCTTAACCAAAGAAGCCTGTGCTTTATACATCACCCTTGAACATTTAATACATAACAGTAAATTCACAATTAGTTAATAATATTAGGAACAAAACATACCTTTGGGCCTTGGACGCCCTGTTGAGTAGAATAATACACAATAGATTTAAACACCCCTGCATTACTGATGTAATCCAATGTTAATTATTCAAACTGTGATACAAATATTTGAACACAGAGGCCATCATTAAATCTTCCCTTAATCCGCTAATATAGCACAGTATACACTACTGCTATTGATAAGGCAGCAGAATCATAGATATACTGACCATCTCCCCTCGACTGCCTTTGTCTCCCTTAGGTCCCTAAGAGAAAAACAGAATTATATTTACAATCTACATGTTTATCTATATCAGCTACCTGAACGGATGTGTGTGAGATACCTACTGGACTTCCACTAGGCCCAATTATTCCAGCTGGACCTATGACACCTTGCTTCCCCTAAAAACGGAGGAGAAAGATTGGGTCACTCTAGCACGTAGTATTGTTTTCCAGGCTTATCACATGCAAATCGTCATAGAAACATGAGCCTACACCTTTATATTGATAGCACAATGCTCTGCTGGTTGAGCTACAACAACAGGGCTCATAATCCACAGAGATTCTTTAGCTGACATGCTACATGCCGCTCAGATCATTTTTACACCCTTCCAGAAGTACGCATTCTTGCTCACCATCAAACCCTGTGGACCCCTGGGTCCCTGTATTCCTGCTGGTCCCACATCTCCAGGAGGCCCCTAGAAACAGTATAGTAACATTAGTCAGGTGAAGAAGAACAACTGTTTATCCCAACAGGCAACCACACGATGTGGGAAACTTTCTGTTGCACGTGTAGACCTCTTTTGTTTTGTATAATAAAAACTTCATTTAGGAATGAAAATCTGAAGCCAATACCTGTAGAAGTGTACTCTTAAACATTTTGGAATAAAATATGCCACTTTTCAGCAATATTTAAGCAGGCCACTGAAAAAGTTAATTTAATTCATCTCAAGGTATATGGTACTTGTCAGAAGGAAACAGAATTACCCACTGAACACAGCTGTCTCTATTTTCTTTATTATTTTTATTTACTAAAAAAAACACCCTTATATATTAATAGTAATTTGACATCAGTGTAATCCTTTTAATAACTGTCATACTGACATAGGAATTATTTTTAACAGAGAGGGTTATTCTCTATTCTCATTCCAGCTTCTTTTGGCAGGCTTTCTCATGAATTTATTATGACAGAAAATAGTCTAAACAAACAAACAAAAAATAATTTAAACATCTCCTCATGTTCAAAAGTGCCACCTACTAAATGTGGTCAATATTCCAGGAAACAAAAGAAGCATTTTTTACTGCGGATTCCTTTTAGAAATATGACATAGGCATACATTGATTACACTATCCGATATTCACCGAAATTTGGTGAATAATATCAAATGACATTTTTCAAACACCCTTCATAAACAAACATTTTTAGTATATTTAGTTTTGCTCCAGAACATCTGTTTTTTCTGTGATTTCAACTTAACTTTTTTTCATATACAATGCATTGTATACCTAATAATGTCATTTTGATACTAGTCATATAAACCAGTAACCTGTCATAGACAATTTTTTTGTACAAACTAGTCAGCAGGGTTTATTGCCAGCTTGCAGGTATGTAAACTTACAGCTATGCTGCTGCAGGTCCACTGACACCGACCTTTCTATGCAGAACTGTGGTCCACTTTCCGGTACTGTCACTCAGTACCGCAAGGTGGACCACAGATAAGAAGGTTGCTGAAGGACAGTGTATTTAAACATGTCAGAAACTGCTTAAAGTATACAGTACAGCTTCTGCGAGTACGTGCTCTCAGTTTTGTACAGGCAGGATAAGGAGTTGGGGTCTTCTAGCAAAGCTGGCCACTGCAGTACAGCGGGGTTGCCAAGACCGCCAGCCACTGACCTGGATTCAATTTTGTATCCTTGTGTAGTTTCATTTTGTCTTTTAACATAAAAGAAATAGAGAAAAGTAGAAATGTATTCCCCGAGGGTGGCATTCTAAAATTCATTGGCACCGCAGACGCTAACATTGTTTAATCCTCAGGGATGAAAACTTGCCATCAAACAAAACCCATTTCAAAATAAATGGAACTTTTCAGGCTAGCAGAGAAACGTGTCTTCATTAAAAACCCAGAGATGCCCAGGTACCAGAGCAATGAAGAAAAATATGGTTCTGGATGGTCCGTGATATGTTTCGCCGCACCCCTTAATCACTCGTTCTCCACGCTGACCTAAATAAAGGCCTTCCCCTCTACTGTTTTTAACTGCGGCTCTCGTTTTGTCCTTGAGCAGGATTAGATTTGCTGGTACGCCGCTGTTATATGTGTGATAATCATTTCACCAGAGCAGTCTAATAAGAACAAAGTCATCTGGGTGGCACACAGCTGTCTTCTAATTGGACGAGGAACAGGGAAGCAAAACTCTAATACAGGATGGCAGATTTGCCAGAAGACAGCGGTAGGAGCAGCTAATGAGGACAGTGTTTGTCAGGCAGAGCAAAGGGTGGCCACAGCACTGGGACAGCTGGCCAGAGAAGGAAAGTTGAGGTCCAGAAAGTATAAATCCAGACCAAGGTTTTGTTCCAACCAACCACTTGAGTACTCTGTGACTGTGACTCTTTATACGCAACTGGTTGGTTGGAACAAAACCTTGGTCTGGATTTGTACTCTCTGGATCTGAACTTTCCTTCCAGCTCTGCAGCTGACACATTGAAAAAGACAAATGGGAAAATATGTTTGGTGTTAGACCCCAGGTTTGTTTGGGAGGAGGAACAGACCCAATGAAAATAAGCTGTCCATCACCAGTATGGTGCCGCGCTAGAATTGACCGATAAGCCGGCGATCTTCTCAAATCACGCTCCATAAATGCCCTCTTGTTATTTCTCCAGGGTTAGGAATGACCTGAGCACTCTCGGCACAACAGATAAACCAAACAAGAGACAAACATTTTCCACTATAAACATGAAGCTTATTTAAGTTTCTGGACAGGATATGCCTGTATGGAATACTTGAACCACCTCTCTAAATGGAGCATTTTAGTCTGTTCTGACCTTCATAACCCCAGAGCAGAATAATAAAGCAATAAGTGACAACTGTACTGAAAGCAAACATAAACTAATTTAGTGTTCAGTCTAAAAAGTTCCCAGTTAATAAGCTGAATGATACCCGAAGCTTTTCCAGAACAGACAGCATTTGGAAAACGGCACTTAACGTGAGGAGAACGGGAATCGGGAAGTGTACATCTAGAACTGTGTCATTTTAGTACACTTAATATCTTTTTGTTCCATCTCTTGCATAGACACTGTTTTAATAGCGTAAACACACCATATCACTTTGTAGAAGGCAAATTGCACGTGTTATTCACTATTGAGAAATGTTTTGCAGTAACTGAAACACATTTTTCACAGGCGGTTACAACCATATTCAGATTATTAGGCCTTAAGGGGTTTATAGTGCAAATGTGGAGGACAGTGGAGTTTACAGGGTGTCACAGAACTTAAACTAGGACACAGACAAGATCTTCCATAAATGAGACAATTTGAACATAGCTTCAGTATTAAGAACAGATAGTACCTTTGGGCCAAATACGCCAAGAATCCCAGGGAACCCAGTGTCTCCACTATCGCCCTTAAATAAAAAACAGAGAAGGAAAACAAAGAATTGCAAAACAGCAGAAAATAGTCATTAAATAAAATAATGCATTATGATGGTTGGGATAAGCATTAAGGATGCTTAGTACTGCATTATAAAGGTATCTATAGTGCATTATAGATGAGAGCTTCATAAGGCAGTCATAATGCATAATAAACATGGCTATAACGTGTTATGCCTTTTTATAAATTCACAGCTATGCTTATAATGCTTGATGAATGCATTATAATTTATAAATTGTTTATAAATTCTTAAAAACATGGCCTTAAGTAAAGTGTTATCAATCTTATTAACATTAATATATTGGCATCCCATGCAGGGTGAACCCCAGCCTTGTGCCCTGTGATAGACTGGCATCCCAGTGACCCTGACCAGGATAAAGGGTCGCATTTCTAGATAAATGTTTAGATTTCATCTAAACGTGTGGTTAGCATGTCCTTTTTTTTAATAGATTTTTCACATAGAGCTTGTGTAAGAAAATAATGTTAATCAAAGTCTATTCAAAGTGAAAGTATGAATGAATGAATGAATGAATGACACTCTGTTGTCATCCAAAAGAAAGCAGAGCACAGTGCTGCGTCCCCGAAGCTCGGCCGCTTCCCGGGGACACCGGCACGCTTACAGGCTGTCCTTTGGCTCCCTGGTCCCCTTGCTTCCCCGGCAGGCCCATTCCTCCTATAGCCCCTCGCTTTCCTGAAGGTCCCGTTTGGCCAGGAAGTCCCCTCTCACCCTGCAGGCGTATTACATTAAGTGTAAGGGAAGTGGTATCGCACAAGGAATAGCCTGGACACGGATGAGCCGGTGGATCAAACTGGTGAAAAGGCTAACTGGGTGCAGAGTAACATCTGCTGTACTGGTATCGCACCATGTAGTCATTCATAATGCTTGCCCTGCTCTCACCTTTGGTCCAAAGGAGCCCTGGTCGCCTGGCAACCCCAGCATGCCCACTTTGCCACGGTAACCAGCATTGCCAGGAAGTCCAATGTCCCCGTCGTCCCCCTGCTCGCCCTGCGACGAAGAGACAGGAGGAGAACTGAGCGGAGCGCCTGTGTGTGGCGGCCTGCTGTCAAAGCAGCGTCGCTATCTGTCAGACGGTGGGTGAGATGAAGCAGAAGCCAGGCTGCCCATTGTCCTCGTACCGGCATTCCTTTGCTCCCGTCCTTCCCTGGAATTCCATCAATCCCTGGATTGCCTTCCAGTCCTTCCCTGCCTACAACTCCTCTTGGGCCAGGGGAACCAACAGGACCCTGAGCCGGGAACCAGAAACAGAAGCGTCAGCCGTCAGCTTTCGCGAAATAGTCTGCGCTTCCCCACATGTTGACGTGCCGACATCGTCACTATTGTTCATTCATCCGTTGTCAGATGCCCTGCTTTACTGCCTAAACACAGGTTTGCCTGTGATTCCATCCGTTCGTGGTACTTTGCTCATAGTGTTTTCCTCGACAATACACATGTTCATTTTCAGGTCAGAGATTGTAAAACATCTGAATTATATTCACAGATATTGACAAGATCTAGCACAATGTCAGAACTGTTGGGGAACAGAATCCAAAAATAGGCTGGTCCAATAAAACTGCAATGAAAGACAAAAAGACGTAGTAGAGACAAGTTATTGAAGCCTTGGTCTTACCGATGTCCCTCTGCTTCCGGATGCCCCTTGTGGGCCTGGCTTGCCTTTCTGACCCTGGATCAGACACAGACCACACAACAGATACTTGGATCACGCTGTGCCTTTGGTTAAGCCATTAAAGGCTTCTGCGTACACCCTGATCACCGAGGATCCTCTGTCCCCCTACGTCTGAACACATGACACACACAAAAAAACCCTTCTCCATGTGTTCCATAGCTTAACGAGTGACATGTGCATTCCAGTACCACTGGAAAATATGTTGACAGAACATATTCCAAAACAGCTTCATGTTGTGATTCATGTGGTTTCACTGTGATGGGTGCAAATTCAAAATTAACTCCAGATTAGGTGTTTGCATGAACATCATGCAGCAGCAGCAGTCAGAGTGAGGAACTCTGGCCCCATGCGAACATCTGAGAGCTTACTTCACTGCCTTTGGATCCTTTTGGTCCCTGCTGCCCAGGAGGTCCAGGATCTCCCTGAAGAAATTCATTGGGACACATCTGTATGTCAACTGCACATGGCTTTTCGATCTCATAAAAGCCGTTAGAGTAAACCACATAGTGTTTAATAATCGAATTACCGAGACACAGTCAAAATTGGCCTAGTGAAATGTTAGATCCAAATCTAAACCCAAATGTTTCTGAACTGTGGGAGGAAATGGCAGCCCCCTTTTTAATGTGGGGCGACTCACAAATATACACACAGCTGCGGTTGGATTCAACCCCATTACCATACGGCACTAATACCACCAGCTGGCACTGATAGCATCAGCTGAGCCACTGTGCTGAATGCGACTGGTTTGCATCATAATATAATAAAAAAGTGGAATGGGACAAAGGAACATGCTGAAAGTCAGACAACAGCACCAAATCCAAAGTGGTGCTGCTAAATGCCAGGAGCGACATACAAAGACATTCCGCCCAACGCTACGTACTCACAGGCATACCAGGAGCTCCAGCCTTGCCTCTCTCTCCATCCACACCTTGCTGGCCCTACAAAAACACAGAACATACTTTTAAAAACACGGCGTGCACACAAACGCAAAGTTCTGCTTCACTATACCACCATGATGCTCCTGTGACTTACAGGGTACCCTGGGTCTCCAGACTCTCCTCGCTCTCCTCTGTCTCCAACAGGGCCCTACGTAGAGGACCAGAAATGAGCGAGATGTCAGCGCGTCCCACAGAGCCCCAGCTGAAATAGGGTAGAGAAAGTCAAACACTCACTCTATCACCTGGAGGACCAGGAGGGCCTTCAACCTTGCCATCATCTCCCTGCTCCCCCTGACAAAGAAACAGAAGGTCTGGTGACTTCTTCCCTCTAGGGCTGGTTGTCTTTAGGTGTGAAACATCTACTGATGGTATCGGGACAGTTATGGCCCAGAAGAAAATATCTGGCAGAAAGGTTCTCTGAAGAGCAGTCAGTAGTAAATGGGGAGTTTCATTGATGACTTGGGAAATTCACAAATTTTCCAAGCCTCACAAATTCACTTCACAAAGTGGCAGGGAATCTAAAACATGACCTCACCATCTATTACATTCAATTGATTCAATAAGGGTAATGAATAGCATTAAAGGTTTGTAGTATTTTCACTGTGCACCAAATCAAAGGTGCTTTATATGAGCAATTTAATAGAAAGGGACTCAAAACATGTGACTTTAATGAACAGCCTCATCACAGTGAGTATATAAACAGTATTTTTAAAGAATTGCAAGGAGATCTTTTATTTATGGGATTTGGGAAAACTGTTCTGTTGCCCATCTGTTCTGTAATTTCCTGGCAAAATGATGACTGCTTGGGATCATTTTCAAAGGCCGTACGTTAAACACGGGAGGAGGGAGGGGGCCTATAGCAGTGCATGCATTAGAAGAGCCGGCCATCTGATAAAATGTGCTTTCTCTGGATTTCAGATGAAGACAGCTGTCCTGGAATGACCTGTTCAAATGGAAATTAGCATATTTTTATCTTAATTCAAACAGTTATTATAAGCAAAAGTAAAGTGACAAGGTTAACTAGAACTTCCTGCCGTACAGCTGAGAAACTACAGATACATCTGTTTTATACAAAGCAGCTGCATCACTAAATATTATTAAATTAATCTGTGCATTTCAATCCAGACCTAATGCTGGGTTAAATAACAGTTGTTTTCTATTTGAATGTTATTTTTCTGTTTCAAAAGGTCTAATACCAAGAATAATTCATTAGAAACTGCAAAATCATTAATATAATTTGGTTGGTTGATATATTTTTTTATTGAGCTGTCCCACACCTCTTGGTCCAAACTCCATTGCCTTTTTTGAGACTTACTTGGTTGGTTCTTTTGTAGGACAAAATGAAAAGAGGAACTCAAACCAAATTTGAATAAGGACTGTGTAGCTTTATTTTTTTATTTGTGTATCTGTTCCAAGAATATTGATCTGATTTTGGTAGGATCATTATTTATTAATATGTATAGGGAAATGCATGAGTCTTTCACAAAGGGAATGTTCAAATTCACCCTCCAGCCTCCCTGCATTTATAAATCTCTGAAGGCCGCAGATCTTTGGCTTAAGTTGTAGAAGGAGGACAAGGTCATGCAAATAACCTGCCTCTGAAACACAATGCAAGTGCAATCTGAGTTACAAACTCAGAAAACAGATAAAGTTAACAAAAAACAATTGCGATGTTTGCATGGACAAACGAAGAGACCCAAGCTTTAATCATGATCTGGTCGGAAGAACCAGAACAAGATCTGGATGGCATGACAAGAAATAAAAAGTATTTGCTAAAATGTACTACAACTGCATAACATATATAAAAAATCAAATACTGTGATGTGATTTTGCTGTAATAAATACTGTGATATTTAAAAAGCAAAAAAGGAATTCAGAATAGATTTCTCACAAACCTGTCTAGGAGAGATTTAAACAGCAAAGATGAAAGTGATTATGATTGGCTTGGAGAATTCATGCAGCGCTTATGCAAAAGCAGCGAAGGTAAACTGTAGACTGATTTTTAAAACATATAGATACTCTTGAAAAGGAACAATCATTTAAACTGCAATGCTTCCTAAGTTTTGTATCCTGTGACAAAGTAAAAATGCTTTTTAGTGAAACCCCTTGCACTATAATTTAGGTACAATATGAAGGTATGAGAAAAGCCTGACAGCAACCCAGCTGACTGATGTGGTCCTTTTGATGTGAGAACTGCATGTGGATGACATGTGATGTTGGTATTAATATCACACATCGGCCAGCCTTATAATACACTACAGCCATTTTTAGAATCCAGCACAAAATACCTGCCTTGCGCTGTGATGTCACTCAGCACCGGTACCAGTTTCCGGCTACCGGAAAACCAACACCTTGAAATACCCAAGTTTTCATACTTTTCTGAGGTACCAAAAAGCGGTACCTAGTGCAGTAGAAAAGGACTTGGTGACAGATAAGCCCCCCCTTCCACTCTCTACCACCATGAGCACATCAAACTAAATTCATACTTATTGAGATAGTGCAGGCAGAATTACCTTTACACCTTTAGGACCAGGAGGCCCCATCGGGCCCTGGGGTCCTTGGTGGCCCTGGAGAGAGAAGGAACACAAAGAATACACAGTATTCACATGCCAGCACACAGTGACACAGCAAACCAAAATAAACACTGCTGTCACCTATTAATCACTAATGGTCAGACATCTGAGTCTTTTTCACTTCTCTTTGACACTGTGGCAGAATCCATCCATTTTCTGTACCCACTTGGGTCACCTGGAGCCTACAGGTGCAGGACAGGGAACAACCCAGGAGGGGGCGCCAACTCACACACATATGGGCAAATTTAATTGGTAACTCCAATTAGCCTCAGCATGTTTTTGGACTGCAGGGGGAAACTGGAGTACCCAGAGGAAACCCCAAGGGGAGAACATGCAAACTCTACACACAGAACCAATGTAGAGATTCGAGTCCAGGTCCCAGAAGTGTGATGCAACAGTGCTGCCCTCTGCCCTCAATACTGGGCTCATGTTCGTCCTCTGATAGGTTTTAGATTGCAGATTAATCTTCTTCTGTGTAGTGTGACAGATTAAAGGTCAAGCTAACAATGCCGTCAGGGAGACCCAACAAGGGCGTCGCTCTTACGTCATATCCTGCTAAGCCGGGTTCCCCTTGCTGGCCCATGCGCCCGGGAGGTCCCTGTTGGCAGATCACCATCGATTAACTCCAAAATTAATGACAATGCTAAAAAATGCAATGAGATTAAGGTTTGTTTTATTTTCCAAGCCCTCGCATTTTGCATCGTTCATACTCAATAATCGTCATAATATTGTCTCATTTTTATATTAACAAAGATTGCATACAAAACGTCGGGCTGAATATTTACACAAAGAAATCCAACATCTCAACAAAATCAACGTTCTCAACTTGTTCCCAGCTGAACACAAAAACGCTTTCATGGATTTATGCTTTTCCACAGTACCGCCGGTCCGATCGTTCCTCTCGATCCCTTCGGCCCCACGAAGCCTGCTGGCCCCAGCTCTCCTATAGGGCCCGTCTCTCCCAGGTGACCCTGATGACCTTTGGCGCCCTGGAAAGCACAAAGCCGAAACCAAGAGATGCAATGCAATGATGCTACAGCGGCGTCTGCAGAACAAATAACAGTCCATATGATATATTTAACAATGTGAAATAATGACAAAAGTGCAGACTTTGGCTCCGCTCGCTATACCTTCCTTCCTTGAAAGCCTCTCTCCCCGATTTTTCCCGGTTTCCCTTCTGGGCCCTAAAAGCAAAGACAGCGATTACAGGCCTTCCCCAGGGAATCAACGAGATCCAGGTCCTAAGTCTGTCTTTAAACTGAATTTGTAGCTAAGCTGGAAAAGTACATCATAATAACAATAACAATTATAACTACATATGGTACTGTACTGTACCTTGAGTCGACAAGCTGCTAAAGATGTTTTCACGAGCATGACAAAGTAGTGTGTGCGTTCGGTATGAGGAGCCATTGTATTTAACCTGGATTTTTAATATAATAGGCTATAATATGGCAGTGTGTTCATAAGTATGAGCTGTCCGTAGGTCAGGGACTGTCTGTACTCATTATAAATGGTAGATATATGTTAGAGAATATATGAAATACATTTTAAAAGGTGAGTTGTAGGGACAGAATCTGTTGAGGGTTCACCTAGCAACAAAAGGGGAACCCAAAACACACAATCTAGGCCACTGTCAGAGATAATTATGAGGAAGACCGGATGTCTGCCATTAGACACCCCTGAAGCTCCTCTCTTAAGTTCACTGTCTCCAGTGAAATCCCGTGGTTCCTTACGCTTGCCAGATTCCTCACTCATTGTTCCCTGCCTGATCTTCAGTCTCTAGCCTGATTTATCTCTTGCTTAACTTGCTTGGCTCTGACTTTAAGACTTACAGGTTCCCCCTCTTCCACATAACAAGACCCCGGACTGCCTGATTTCAGTTTTTATCCCGTCCTATGCCTCACTGTTTCCTGGCTATGGAATTCAGCTCCGTTGTCCTGGTGACTTGTGGATAACAACCTGGTCTTAGGTTGGTGTTGAAGGCCTAACCAAAAGTAAAACGTCACTATTGCAGGTAGTGCATGTAGGGAGCAGATAGCAGCTGCAAACCCCTTACAGAATCTGTCTGGGCAGTGACATAACTAGGTTACGACAGCTCCAGCCGCCATATTAACCCCCGAAAATGGAATATACGTTTCATCACATCTGATGCCAAAAAACAGATCAGCTGTACTGCACTGAAAATACAAAGTACAGTATTATGTGGCCATCTGTTATTTTTTATATCTGTGTATGGAACTGCGGCCACGTGCCAATGAGTTGGATACTACACTGGTGACAGCCAAGTCATTTGATACTTTCTCAATGACTTTATGGTTCAGTTAGATGCCAGACATTACTGCATTTTCAACAGCACCATTTAGGATCTCCAGGACATTATCCTTCGCTCGCTGCATGTTCCTGTCTGCGCTGTGATGTCAAAAAATGCGCGCGTATCCATAACGCTACGCCACGTGACCCTGTGGGTGGCACGGTGGCACGGTGCTTGGCACGTGGCCTCCTCATCTCTGGGACCAGCGTTCCAATCTCTGCCACGGCTCCATGTGTGTGGATCTTGCATGTTCTCCCTGTGCCACCATGGAGGTTTTCTCCCCACAGTCCAAAAACATGCTGAGGTTAACTGGAGTTACCAAATTGCCTGTAGGTGTGAGTGAGTGTGCCCTGCAGTGGGTCAGTGCTACAGCCTTGTGCTCATAGGGTACAGACCCCTGTCACCAAGATAAGTGGTGACAAAGGATGGATGGAGTCCTGTGTATGTGCTACAGTTATAAACCAGGCTGTGTGATTAAATCTGTCAGGTGATCAAAGCAATTACACTTATTATCCATCAGCAGATACTGCAGTCGATACTGCGGGTATGAGACTGACCCGGACACCAGTGAGACCAGAGTCCCCAGGCTGTCCTTCCTTTCCTGGCAGCCCGATGACACCCTTCTCTCCTTTGTCACCCTCAGGACCCATGTCACCTTTCTCACCCTGATGACACAACCGTGTTCATGAGATCACATAATGATATCCAGGCAGTAATCAGGCTAAACATGCAGCACCAAACAGGACTAAGGGGGACCTGGGACATTGGTTCCAATTTTTCAATTTCATTTTTTATATATTATAGAAAAATTACAGAGCCCCTAAAGGGACATAGGTGATTTATATATATTTTTTACCGTATCTGGTGCTCATCAGATACTAAAGTATTTGGTGGGCACCAGATTCTGTAAATTATTTTTTAAAATCACCTATGTCCCTTTAGGGGCTCCGTAAAAAAATATACAATGAAGAAGAAAAAAAAATCTTTTCAAAGTAAAGTTATAGCAGTTTGCTAAACATCAGTGGTGTTTGGGGAATCTAAGCTATGCAGGAGTATTACTTAGTAACTTACCCCATTTAGGGAGCATCTCTGGTTAGTAACTTACCCTATTTAAGAAGCGTCTCTGGTCTCCTTACTGAAAACTCCCTGGTACCACTTTTACGGTTATTGTGCTATTTAAAAACTATTTCTAAACACAATTTAATTCAGCATTAAATAAGTCATGGCACTTTATCTGTAACCACTGATATCATTTATCATATCTAAAGATAAACACAGCAATATACTCTAACGGTATTGATAAATAATGCATGAATCTCCATTTGAAAATGTAGTGAATGAAAATGACTGTTTAGACTACTTTTCATCTATTGCTGGTAGTTTCAGATAAATTTCCAACGTAGTAAAAATGAAATATAAGCTGCCTTTGAATCTATGGATGCAATAGCTACAGAGCAATGGAGAACAAGGACCATCGCATAAACTGATATGGCACTTTGCTTATTCTTTGTCAACAAAAACATCAACATTACATTTGATTTATTTTGCAGATGCTTTGATGCAAAGTGACATACATTTGAGAAACAGGGTCAGCAGATCCCTGCAGCTATTGGGGTTAAGGGTTTAGCTCCAATGGTGATGTCACTCTATCGGTCGTGGGATTTGGACCAGTGACCTCCCGGTCACAAACACAGGGTTCAAATCCCCTGAGCAATACACCACATCATGGGGTCTAATACATGACTTTATTTAATGCTGACTTAAAGTAAAGGAACTGGAACTTCTTAATTATCTAATGCACTAATATAATTTGAATATCTATTTACATAAAAAAGTTAATATAATTTAGGCTATATATTATATTAAAAAAAGATTAGATAGACAAATGATTAGATAGATAGATCAATAGATAGATAGAGAGATAGACAGACAGACAGACAGACAGACAGACAGATAGATAGATAGTCAGACTGACTTAATCGATTCCAGGGGGGACATTTCTTACATTATGATACGATCTTGCCAACTAATAACCTATAAAGTTATATTAATATTTAAGGAAAACACAGTAAAATCCTTTTCTTTACAACAAGTTTGGAATATATATCAATAGAATGAGATCTATGAGCCAGGGAATCGGGCGCAAAGATAAAGGTCAATGAACCAAAGCACTGGAAATGAAAAAATGCCAAAGGCCCTACTGGGGGGTAAAACCGCAGTGTAGTGCTGCACGTGACGGATTTTATGATGCTACATCATGCTAGCCCAGGCTAAGCCTCCAGGTGACACCTTGAATTGATGCTCAGGTTCGGTGTGATACCTGACATTACAAGTCACCCTAATTGAAGGCGCTGTAATGGAAGCAGCACTGAACCCTGGATTGGGGTAAAGTGGGGAATAAGCACTGCTAAGCAGAGGCGGACATTTCAGGTCCAGCAAGTAAAAATCCAACCAACCAGTTGAGTACTAAGTGACTGTGACTATTTATGCTCAACTGGTTGCTTGAAACAAAATCCTGATTTGGATTTTTCTCCACCAGGGTATAAAAGGGCTAAAGAGCAGCTTTAGAAGAGGGACTGGATTCTCACCATTAAGAGGGTATTACTCATCAACTGGCAACTGCAAACCATTACATCAGAAGTAAAGCATCATCACAGAGGGGAAAGTCGCAGAGAGTAATCAACACTGGGGTAAAATCACGGCTCCTTTGCTCGCACCTTGGTTCCGTCTGGCCCCGCAGCACCAGCTTCTCCTTCAAGGCCTGGTTCCCCCTGTTTGAAGAGAGTTTTATTTTCTTACACCATTCTGTGCATGACCACTACCAGACCAGAAGCCAAAGCAAGCTCGAAAAACCAATGCAAACTCTAGTTTAATCGTCACATCAACATTAAGAACAGCATGAGTGAGAAACACCTACCCTCTGTCCAATCAAGCCCTGCTCTCCGATGCTTCCAGGAGGCCCCAGTGCTCCCTGATGCACACAAGGCACAGACAACAGAGATGAAGAAGCTTTAATATGTCTCAGCGTGCACACTTTAGGAGTCCTGTCCATCCTCAGGAGTGATAAACGCTGATTCAGCCATTTATTGCCCACAGTGGGGAGAGAGTCCTTTATCAGCCAGCAGTTAATAGTTTGTTCTCTGTATCAGTGTAGAAGGACAATTTCTGTCTTTTATTGGAGCCAGGATCTACATTGTGGGCAGTGGTGGGCTAATGGTTAGCGAAGCACACTTGTAATTGAAAAATTGCTGGTTCAAATCCCCGACCGGCAAGACACCACTGAGGTACCCTGAGCAAGGTCCCGCCCCCCAGCACTGCTCCCCGGGCGCTGAATTAGCTGCCCCCCGCTATGTCACATGTTGGTTAAATGCAGAGGACACATTTCGCTGTGGTGTATCACTGATCACCTAATTCTAAATAAAATAAATTATGTGGGTTAATAACCAAAAATCACTCTACTGTCAGAGTCTCTATTGAAACTCAGTATGTTTTGTGCCATAAGGCATAAGTACACAAAAGGGTAAAGTTTCCGAAATTACAGTATAATTACTAGCTGAGTTGGGTAATTCAGGCCCAGAGAGTAAAAGTCCAGACTGGGATTTTGTTTCAACCAACCAGGTGAGCATAAAGTCACAGAGTACGCAACTGATTGGTTGAAACAAAATCCCGGTCTGGACTTTTACTTTCTGGACCTGAATTACCCAACTATGATTACTAGTACCTAGATGTGATGGGTACAGTTCTACTGCTAGAAGATTCTAACTTGGTGTAGCTGGCCTGTACAACTCAAAAAGCCAGCCTTCATTTAAATGGCACCTCAGTCAAATGAATAATCCAAGTAAAGTTTGAAAAGAACAAGGAAACAAAAGTAGGGTGAAATTCCAATATGCTTCAGCCGTTGACTTTCTCACTGTGAAAATCACAGAGGCAGAATTGCAGGATTAGCGGAGCGCGTAGCTCCTGACGAAGTGAATACAGTGGCCCTTGTCAGAGACAGGTGTGTTACCTTCTCGCCTGGTTCCCCTGCCAGGCCCAGCTCGCCCACTTTGCCTGGGGGACCCTGTAAGGAAGGATAACACAGTCATCAGAGAACTGAAGACGTCTCGCCTTTCATGAGAATCCATGTTTGCATTCTCCCTCATCAGCATAAAGCGGGACTCAGAAGTGAGATCAAACATGAGCATTAGCTTAAGCTGTCCAGAATGGCACGAGATCTTAGAGATCAAGCAGCACCAGCTTAGAGGAGAGGCCTGTTCCCGTTGGCATGATTCTATCCAGCTGACTGTCTCTGCCTCTTCTTATACGCTAATTGCACACATTATTTTGATCAGGGACCCGTTAATGATTCATTGGCTGACAGCGGCCCAGATGTCCACCTGGCATGGGATCAAGTGGCTGCAGAGGGATCCCGTTACTCCTGGACACAAGTAACCTTTGTGAGAGCTGCAGTGGTCTTTGGGGACGGGCTCTGCCAGGGCCGGTAAGGAGGGAATCACCACACGTCGCTTGTGTACACAGCATTAGGTCATGTATGAGGTCGCAACATTGTGCAGTTTTGTACTATTTGTTGCTATGGAAGGGTGACCATATTGATAGTCCATGCAGCATTGCTCACCTTGGGGCCGATCTCTCCCAGGGGTCCAACAGTCCCCGGTGGTCCCGTTGGTCCCTTTAACAAAGAACAAGGGGAAAAGGAACAGATAAGATACAAATCACGTTCAGCCTTCCAAGAAGCTGGTTTCACAAGAAGCAGTGTGAA
This sequence comes from Gnathonemus echidnorhynchus, assembly GCA_026776725.1. Classification (NCBI taxonomy): domain Eukaryota; kingdom Metazoa; phylum Chordata; class Actinopteri; order Osteoglossiformes; family Mormyridae; genus Gnathonemus; species Gnathonemus echidnorhynchus. The sequence continues at coordinate 16,345,612 of JAODJU010000119.1, forward strand.
ACAAGTATGTATGCTAGCAGTGTTCTGGGGATCAGACTGTGGCACAGATGACTCCGTCCCCAGCCACAATGCAATGCCCAGAAGCTCTCCCAGTGACATCACTTCCTGTTTTCCTTCTCTTTTCCATGACTCATCATGTGCTTGTAAACAAACAGAGCACAGACATGATCTTGAAGCATATGTGCGGTGACCAACTTCTGTAACATCTTTGTGGTCACTCATTAATTTCACGATATAGTTATCTTCCTGGTTCCCTCTTCAAAAAAAAAAACAATACCTTGGCAAGGATACTAGCACAAGGCAATCATACATATGACCAAGAAAACTGGTTGCATTTCCTTAACAAGAATATTCCACACCACCTCAACCTTTTAAAATATTGTAACATATTCAGAGGCTCTCCTGGAAAGATCAAGCACAAGGTTTTCCTGTGTCAGGTGGCAGCAAATATATTATGATATATGATATAATATGATTTATATTATGTTTCTATTCAATGACTAACAACATAGCTCTCTTTAAAGATTCTGCTGCCATCTGACAGGAAAACTGTTCAAAAGTGAAGGAAAAAAGGATGCAATCAAATGCAAATTTGTCTTTCCTGTCAGCCTTTAGCGGGATTTAGGGGAGGAAGTGTACGCGTCTCTTAAAGCTATAGCAGAGTAGATCAGTGACATACTGAATCCTCCGGAAAAAAAGGGAAACTTGCCGGTTTGCCTGCTATTCCTTTCATCCCTGGGGGTCCGGATGGCCCATGAATGCCCTGAAATGACACAAAAGTACAAGTCAGTCTACATATACCCAGGTGCTCAAGTCAGTCTACATATACCCAGGTGCCCAAGTCAGTCTACATATATCCAGGTGCTCAAGTCAGTCTACATATACCCAGGTGCCCAAGTCAGTCTACATATATCCAGGTGCCCAAGTCAGTCTACATATACCCGGGTGCCCAAGTCAGTCTACATATATTCAGGTGCCCAAGTCAGTCTACATATACCCAGGTGCCATTTCTTTAACATGGTGAGGTGACGCCATTAGCAGTCAGAAAATAAACACACAAAGAAAACACTCACTGGAAATCCTTGCGGCCCAGTTTCACCTGGTTCCCCAATCTTCCCCTGGAATGTAGAACAAAGAAAGAAACTGTTATGGCAGCAAGTCAAAAAATACACCAGGCATAATCAAAGCATATAATTATACAGCTCATTTTATTCAATAATACACCTTAAGGGATGTTTGTTACAGCAACTGATGTGAAGTAGATTGAGGCTGCCATTTAAACACCACTGGCGACTTAAAACAATGACCCAATGAATTGTAAACACGATGAATTAAGTACCATTAAATAATTAAGGACCATGTAAGTAACGATAATAAATATATATACCATAACAAAAAAGGGGCATACCTGCTGTCCTGGAAAGCCAGTTTTTCCTGGTGGACCATCTGGACCCTATTCAGAACAGCAAACACTTAAGTACAGTATGATATATTATATAAGCTGTATTAGGTGACATTTTTTCCTATCCTGTTTGTATAACATGAGCCTGGTTACGTCAACAGATGAAATGGTTGTAGGATTTGTTGTTGAATAAAATTTAACTAACGATTATAAGAAGCATGTCTGTACGCAGGCCTGCATTTTCCTAACATACCCCCCACTTTGCATGAAGCATGTCTGTACGCAGGCCTGCATTTCCCTAACATACCCCCCACTTGGCAGGAAG
>JAODJU010000119.1:16347438-16366494 GCA_026776725.1 Gnathonemus echidnorhynchus
TGTACGCAGGCCTGCATTTTCCTGACATACCCCCCACTTTGCATGAAGCATGTCTGTACGCAGGCCTGCATTTTCCTGACATACCCCCCACTTTGCATGAAGCATGTCTGTACGCAGGCCTGCATTTTCCTGACATACCCCCCACTTTGCATGAAGCATGTCTGTACGCAGGCCTGCATTTTCCTAACATACCCCCCACTTTGCATGCTCGCAGCGCTGGCCGGCACAGTCAGGTCCCCCAAGTACTGAGGCGGTTACTACATGTTGATCGAGCATGACCTTTGAACTCATGGTGACATTTACCTTTGCGCCCGCCGACCCCTGCTCGCCCGGCAGACCGTCAGGCCCTCTGGCACCCTGGAAGAGACAGCAGGGTGGGTGTGAACAGCAGGGGGCACTCTTGTGCAGCCAGACAGAGCGAGGGACAGTTGCAGAGTCTGGGTTCCGGGTCATTTCTGTCCCACAACAATGCAATGCCAGAGTCCAGTATCTTTGTCTCACTGTCGCTTACACAAGCTTCAGAAGAGTGGGTGCACATTTTTTGCGTTTGACATGTGAGTGACCCAGAGGGGTTAATAGTATCAGTAGTGATCAGCATGTGGTAACAATCTCCAGTAATGGACCAGACCCAGTCTGACTGGTGCTGAGATCCATCTACCATTTATTGTCCCTCTTGGCAGAGGGCAGCTAGGCAGTGGTGATGTTTGGGGCATTTCTGCATGACTGTACATCATAAACCACAGACAGACATACACTAAAGTACAGCCCGGATGGAGTGATTACGCATGAGAGACAGATAACATGAGGCGTCTTATTGGGAAAAACAAACAGCTCCTCACCGACTGCTGGGAAGAAGAGGCTCTTTCTTATTTTAAAGTTCCGACCAACAGATAGACTCCCTGGTAGAACTTAACGGTAGAAAGCCAATAAAAATAGTGCAGCTTTTCTTACGAAAAAATGAAGCAAAGGAGCAGGTTGGAAAGGAAAATCAGCAGCTGAATTGTAGCTCTGTTTACTAAGACGCCAAAAATGACACCTTAATAGTAGGTTGTTTCACACAGTGGTGGAGGAACAATTAGAAAAGAATGTGATGGGGGTTGGGGGGGCAGGGGGAAATACAATTCCAATCAAATTATAACATGTGCAGACCGTATGAATACATAACAGATCACAGTGGCGCACCCCACCCTCTCTAAAAGCTAAAAACAGCCACCAAACACAGCAAGCACAGGGAAAGTGCCTATGAAGTAGATTTCACAGAAATATTGCTAATGAGTCATGATTCTAGCCTCTTCTCTGTTAAAATGAATCATTGCCCTGATACTGACAGATTCACACTGAGCAGTCTCACTGTACCTCTTTGTATGACTGTGTAGGTCACAGCTGTTTTCAGGGTTATTATTGTGGACTAATTAAAATATGCTATATACTAAATATGCTGCCACTGATTGTGTAATTTATGTTATCATATTGTTAATAACTTTGGAAGTTTAATTTCAACCACAAGGACAAACGGTATATTTAATATAAAGAGTTAATGACCATCCCCAATGAGCCTGAAATGTCTCCAGTGAGGGCCCTGTAATGGCACTGCTGCTTTGCTCGAACCCCTAAGAGAACATAACTGGCCCCCGTCCCAGCGGCAGGTCATCTAAGGGGCTAATGCTGACAAATGGCCATGGCTCTGACCCTCGGGGGGGGGGTGGGGGGCTGAGCAGACAGCCCTCCCCTGGCCATGCGGACTGCAGGTTCTCGCCTGCCAAAGCCCTGAGAACCTGAACGTGGTCTAAAACCTCCCGACAGCCTTCCATGTATCCCAGTAAGCTCCCGAGGATCATATCCCAGTCTTCCCACAGGTAAACCAGTGATATCCTCTTGAGTTTTACAAGGGAGATGTGACTTGAACGTTGGGCAAAAAAAGTAACGATGAGTCTGTTATTACATTGTGTGTGCAGGGCGAGTTGTATTGTTGAAACAATCGTATATTACTATAAAAAAAAATCATGAATGCTAGAGCAGCAAAATATCAGACTATTTCCATTGTCAGGGCCCAACAAGAAAATATCTGCACAGTCATGTAAGCTAATTGTTTATTCTTTCTGACAAACAGCCTGTAGTGCAAAGTCTTCCCAAGAACTCTGTCAGTGTGTTCCACCAGCCTTGTGCGTGTGTGTTTCTGTTGCTTTTTGCTGAGCAATTCCTTGACACCTTTCTTGGGGGTCCTGTGTCGCTCTCCCCCCTGGCACACAACCCCACACATGAGCACTGACAGTTTAAGGACGATTTCCCAAACCACCAAAAATCACACAGACGGGTATAAACCAAAGGGCCCTGGATATGATGGAAGCAAATGTGGAATTAATTGGCTTTAAGTTTGTGGTAAGTCGTAAGCACATAAGTTCCTTAGTTACTGAGCGTTGTTTGGACCTGCTGTGGTGGTCACTATTGTGGTTTATTGCAGCGGTGGTTTGCTCCCCTTCCCGGTCTTTCTGGGACGATTTCGTGTTCGGTACATGTTTCCATGATGAAACTCCATGAAAATCCCCTTACAGAAATACACTTACATAAAGACTTCAGGCCATGCAGCACGACGGTGTTTCAAGAGCCAAACAAGTCCCATCTGAGCACAGCGTCTCTAATCCTGAACGGATCCGGCGGTAACCGATGGAAATCGCTCCTTGAGTGCATCCGCTACACCTCTGTGGATGTGAGGCGTGGGCCGCGGCGGGATGGAGCCGGCCTCGGGAACAAGAGGAGCGGGGAGATGAAGAAGGCCGCAGCCGGAACGCCACGATGCTCGTGGGAAATGAGCGGGAATTATGCCTGTTGTTTTTGGACGGAGAGGAGAGGAGCGCGCTAACAGCTTACCCTGCACTAGCCTCCGCTTTGCCTCATGGGGGGAAACCGCAGCGCCGGCTACCCATCTGACCAGAGACGGAGTTTACGGCCTTGTAAAGACATTTCCCCTAAACTCAGATGGCCTCTTTGCGTCTGTCTGCATGTGTGCGGCTGGAATGCTGCACTTCAGGCGGCCAGTCAGATTTATCGTGCGAGGAAATGCCTTCAATTATAATTAATTGGAAATACAGTGATTTTACATTTCTGTCCTGTGAAAATAACATGGTGTCTGATTTCTTCCTTCTTAAGCCTCGTATTACGCCATCCTACCTGGCAGATGGAAAAATCTGTGAATCAATCGACCATAAGAAGACAAGAAGCCCTCACACTGTCTTCTGTCTAACCGCTAATATCCGTTGAGCAATTAATCACCAGAGTACTGTCACGCGGCTTTCCCTGTCGACTGATACGGTAAACCGCTGTGCCGTAAACTAGCCGCGCCAGACTGCAATGGGCTTGCGGGGTCCACGGATCGGCAGGGCGGCCTACGTCCCAGCTCCCCGCAGCGTCATTTGAAATTCCACACATTCAGTGACTGTCACTGTCGGGGACACGCGCCAGAAATCCGCCGCATTGAAACGAAGCAAACAAAGGAAAACTGTCCCAGGGCCAAGGGGAGAGCAGCTCAGAACATCTCCAGCTCCGCACCCGCATGCTGGCCGAGCCAGGAAGCCGCCCTCTCCGTCCTCTCTGCTTCTGCAGTAGTCAGGCTGGCGGAGATCGGCCAGACCCTTGACAAAAGGCCTGTCTTGTTCTATATAAACATCACTGCTTCACTTCTCAGCACTACCAAAATCAGAAATATACATATAGTGCCGCCAATTGCCAGTTTAACACGAAACAGAAAAGCAACATTTGCCCACGAATGTCATCAGGGGCTCTAAAAGCACACTGCCCGTTCGAGAAGAGCACGGCCATCTTAAACCTTATGCGAATCATTAACGTTTTCATTAATGCACTTCTGACAGGAAGAAAAACCCTGTTTAATGTGCCTGAATCTCTTCCAGAATTATAATGTGGCTTGACATTCCTCGGTGGAAAAAGGTTCCATTCTTCATAAAAGGTGCTGGTAACATGCTCTATAAGTATTTGTTTCCAGTTAACACACAATGACTTCATTCACATAACGGGCAGCCCAATAATGGCTGGCTTTGCCTAATGCTCTTCAATATTTTCCTTCAGCAGAGACATGCTAAAATCAGTGTGAAGTTCAGAAAATAAAATGGTGATCTATTCTACAAGAAACTCTATTAAAACACCTAATTGTATATTAAGAAGGTGTGTTAAATCGGTAACACTGCCGTTATGAAAATGTCCTGCGCAGGTGAAGTGTCACTAAGACCTGCTCTGCTGCTGTGTTCTTTAGCAGCGATCGCTGTGCTGCACCAGTGCGGAGTCTCCATCCCAGTGATGTATGGGATGGCATGGCTGCAGCACCCGGCTAGATTTGCTCCTTTAATGTCTCCCATTCTTTAACACCAGGCGCCTTATGCCTGTAGTGGCGGCCTCTAGTGGTGGGTGAAACCACAAAGAGGCAGAGTCACACCGGCTTACATCAGTGCCTCCCGACTCGCTTTCTGTCCCTCTTTCAGCCTCACTGAGACCTGGGTGCTGCTGATAGGCAGCTCACTGACAATTCTGTTCACTGGGGTACGAGATACAACAAAACAACAAACTGCTTTAGTTGATCTTACCCGTCTGCCTTTGGGCCCCCTAGTGCCAATTGGCCCCCGAGATCCAGGTGGCCCCTGCAAAAAAAAAAGGAAAAATAAACATGTTATGAAGCCTGTGTCTCAGCAGAAGGAAGACTCTGGCCTGTTTCTGACCGAAAGGTTCAGCTCCAGGAGAGCAGACTTGCGATGAAGTTTTTGCTAATCACAATAAAGATCCTGGTGCCGAAGGGCCACTGGTTACGGTGCAGTGTTTACGCTAAAGGGCCACTGGTTACGGTGCAGTGTTTACGCCGAAGGGCCACTGGTTACGGTGCAGTGTTTACGCTAAAGGGCCACTGGTTACGGTGCAGTGTTTACGCTAAAGGGCCACTGGTTACGGTGCAGTGTTTACGCCACCGTCAGCCACTGGATATGGTGCAGTGTTTATGCCGAAGGGCCACTGGTTACGGTGCAGTGTTTACGCCGCCGTCAGCCACTGGTTACGGTGCAGTGTTTACGCCGCCGTCAGCGGCTCGACTGCAGCCTCAGCTGGAGCTCACTCAAGCCGCACGAAGAGGCATTTCCTGTCACAACTGCAATGTCAGCTTGCCGCGCGGTTAAAGCAAAAATGGAGAGACAGGCACGGAGCGCGCAGAGAATTAGTCGGAGGTGCTGAAGCTCAAACTGGCAAGATATAAGTGCTACTGCTGGTGACTGTCAGATTCCATCAAGCCACGAAGTTGGCGATAATAAGCAGACAAAAAAGGGAACTTCTGTCTTAAGTGGAGATTCCACCTCAGTTCTTGGCTTCTAATGGAAAGAGAAGAACCCCCCCCTCCATTTTAAACTGCTGCCAGTTATCTGTGGTGTGAACTCTGACTGCGGTTCCATACACAGAGGAAGATTTGAGTCTGGGAATATTATCTGACGATAATGTTCAGGAGTCCAATGAACGAAACTGAATTTATGTTCAATGGTGCCATTTGAGTGTTAGGACATTAAACCCCACTGGACAAACATGGCTGTGTGGTTCTAGTATTGCTTCTTTTATTTTAATGAGACCATGGAAAAACCTTTCATAAGGAATCCTATTAGACACGTTCAGGGGAATCTAAAGTAGGGTCACAGCAGCGTTGGCTCAATTCAAGTCAAAATAAGCCACAAAAACAAACTAAAAAATCTTTATTCGAGACATTATACAAAGCCATTATAAACACATTATTAAGAGATCAGCTTACTGGTTTTCCTGGGGGCCCAGAGGGGCCACTTTCACCTGGGGGTCCTGGATGTCCCTAAAACAGAGCAGGAGACGCATCAACAACAGAAAACGAGATCGCCCACGGTTCCATTTCCCTTTTTTGGCAGTAAAAGCAATAAGACCCCCCCAAATCATTCAGCAATAAAAGAAAACAAATTGCCGTGGTAACCCCAGCTACGACTGGTCGCGTAAATTCAGTGAACTGTAACTCGGATGCCCAGTTCTGGTGTGTGGTTTGAACATCTGCTGAATTATTCTGCACGCTGGAAAGTCACCAAAGCCATATAAGCCAAAGACATAAATGTTATTATCTGTGTTATACAAGGGAGATAATCGCTTATAATCTCATTTGCACTTTCAGTACATGTTTGTGATTAATCCCGTTTTGTCAGAATGCCACCCATTTCTAAACTGACAGTGAAAGAAGAGCTTTTAACAGAAGACTCCCAATGCGTCCACGGACCCGAAGGACATGGATATGATTTAAAAACACTAAATAAAATGCTATATTACCATCTTCCAACTATTCCAATTAATGACATTAATAGACCTACAAGTATCTAAAATTCCAAAAGTTTTGGATGTAGTAATATAGTACAATACAATGACACTGAAGAAAGATTAGATTAGTCAGATTCCAGTGAGATTATTTAACACAGCGGTGGCAAATCTTATCCGCAAAGGGCCGGTGTGTATGTTGGTTTTTGGGATAACCCGTAGGTCAACTGTTCAAACCCAGGTGTGAGGACTCTTCAGCCAATCAGTCCTCTAATTAGTAATCTAATTAGGGAGCTGCAGCAAAAGCCTGCATACACACCGGCCCATTCTGGGTAAGATTGGCCACCCCTGATTTAACAGAATTGAATTCATTTAAAATATAAATGAATAAACTGAAATGTGGTTTTCATGATATATAGAAAACACAACTATTTCATGAGTGTTTCAGTGATTTCTGAGTCCAAGGCTGCCGCCTGGGTGGTACAAAGCAATCATCTAGAATTGCTATATACAACATTATCATAAAAACCTTAAAACTGCGGGGTGCACTGGCTCAGCCGGGATCACTGCTGCAGGCAGGGCTGCAAATCTCACCTCTGCTCAAAGTGTGAGTATTGCATGCCCCCCCTCTGTCGCGTGAGTTTGCCGGCACTCTGTGATCGCGCGTGTGCACATATGTGCCCTGTGATGAAATGGCCTTGATCCAGCCTGGGATCGGATCCAGGCCCCTGTCACTCCGATCGGGATAAGCAGCTGGAAGATGCCTGGGCTTATAATTACAATCGCAGTACCATTTACATCATAGTATCTGAATAGTAAGGTCTACTCAAAAGTCCAGTACCTTAATAAATATATTAGCCCTTCTTAAACAATAGTCTGTAACTGATTGAAGCACATTAAGCAGTCACTGAAGGTTTATTGTAATGTAAGGTTACACTTTACATGAACTGCACCCCTATAATCCAGATTCAGATCCTTTATTGTCTTTGTACGCAGTACAACGAAATGCCTTTATAATGCTTTCATAGAATATTCATAAGCGACATGTAAGGAATCCTTAACATCCTAACATACCTTTGAGCTTTGATATATAGTACAATAAAAACACTATATGATAATAGGAAATGTCATAATCCTATAATAATATAATGTTTGTTAGTACTGTACTGTATGTTGTATGCTGATTATAAATGTTGTATGAATGTTCTGTGAATGCATTGTGAAGGTGCATTGAACGATATCTAAATGCATAATGAATGCATTATGAAAGTGCAGTTAATGTAAAGTGCCACAGAATGTAATACATCCATCCATCCATCCATCCATCCATCCATTTTCTGTACCCTCTTATCCCATGCAACCCTCACAGGGCACACACACCATTCACACACACCATTCACACACATGATACTCAAACAATAAACTGTAATGACCTTTACTCAAGTGTAGTTCTGGAATGCATGACCAAAAGAACTGATATCATGAATCTTTTTTCACATACAAAATTTGTGCCTAGATTCCCGGGTGCACAGAATACTCCTATCATACTTCTGCCGGATGCATTTCTGAAGTTTTGGATTCTCTCTGCGTGTTAGTTACCCGGGCGTAATCACCAACAGGCTGCCAAGTGAATGCCTTCTTGCTGGTTCTGAGAAGTTTTAATAGACTTCAGTCAACAAGTTTCAGTGAGAAAAGAGGTCATGTTTGATAATGAAGACCAGAATTATATTGAAAGTAAATGCTCAGCATCATTACATGTGTGATCTTACATAAATCACTTTGTGTTTGTGAAATATGTTTCACATTATTACTAAAAGTCAATTAAACACATATATTTGCTCGTCCACAACAGTATCTTCGATCCACTAGCCACACTTTCAGAAAACAGGCTTTGCCTCTGCAGGGCCTCTCCAGCAAGCAATATGAAGTTGCATTATTCCTAATCTCATTATCATTTCATGGTTATTATACTGAATGCTGAGTTCTGAAGCAGAGCAAGTGCTGCAGTGAATTTAAATGAAATTCAGAGCAGGAGGACAGTGGAGTATCTAACCCGCGAGAGGCAGCTTCCTGTTTAATTCTCAAAGAAAGAAGTATCATTCAAGTCATTGGCTCTTTTTAAAGACATTTTTAAGTTCAGCAAGATCACTGGATGGAGATCTGCTTTGTGTTAGAACTTCTAATAGGTTTCAGTGCGGAGATCTTTCACTAAGGTGCTGTGTCATTGGGGGGTCCATGCTCCGTAACGGTACAGGAAAGGGGGCCTCCATATAAGGGCGCGAACCTAGCAACGCTGAGCTGAATTAGGGGGCGACGTGCAGAAGCTGCTGATCTTTCATCACGCCAGCAGAGGGAGGGTTTTAAACTGGACAGAGAATTCCACCAGAATGGTGGCACATTGAAGGACACTTCCCAGGGTCTGCCCTGAGACTCCCAGTGACCACTCTGCCCGCAAGTCTGCATCAGCGGATCAAAGCTTGGATCAAAGTATTTCATACATAAGGTTTATCATTTTAACTGTAGCAGGTAAACTTTGCCCACGTCCCTGAACCCCTGACCTGAGACTGCCCCCAAGACGCCGTCCCGTGTGAACCAAAGGTAAACAGGAAGTGCCCTCACTTCCCTTCAGCTCGTCCGAGCTCTGTGACCCCCCCCCCCCCCAGCACAGCTGGACCCCGTCTGCTTACCATTGCTCCCTTTTCGCCCGGGGGCCCTGGGAGGCCCATCTCCCCGCGGTCACCCTGAAAACACACAGACCCCTCAGTCAGTGCATTTGGCACGGCGGCTAGCAAAAGCGCCGTTGTTCACACAGTGCCGACCCCGCTCCGGAACCCCAGGGGCGCGGCGGTCCCGCCACCGCGAGAGAGCTATACGTCTCCTCCTAGTTTAGCGATGCAGACCACTAAAAGCCATCCCTTGCAGTGTTCTTACGAGGTGGATCTGCAGCCTCTCATACCTTCTCTCCTGCAATCCCGGGCTCTCCGACAGGACCGATGAATCCGGGGAGGCCCTGGAGAAACACAGAGCCGCAGTGTCCCTCACAGCTCACAGTAAGTACAGTCTGACTGGTGCACTGGCGGGGGGGGGGTCTTACCCTTTCTCCAAGGATCCCAGCCTTCCCGGTTATTCCTGGCTCTCCCTAAGTGACAAAGCGTGATTAACAATGCTTCCCCGATACCCTGACACACAGCGACCAGAATGTCCACAGAATGGAATCAAACTGGCCTCCGCTTTAATTCCAAAGACAATAGACCACTGCCGGGTAGAGAGCATTTTGTATGACTGTGAAAACTCATAACTAATTAACATCCTTTAGCCGTTTATCATTAGTGTTAAATGACAGATGGGATACTGGACCTGCGAGATGAATGGTGTGTCCAGAAAATGAGGCTCACCTTTACGCCATCAGGGCCAAGACTCCCAGGGAAACCTTTCCTTCCAGGTCTACCCTGAACGGAAAAGCACAAAAAGCCGTCAACAGCAAATAACAAGTATAAATCTGCGTTTGCCCAGGCCTGTGGATAGTATGTTCACACTGAGCCACTGCTGATAATGAAGTCTAGGAAATATGAATCAATGGCAACTTAAATGAGTTAAGCCAAGCAGCACATGGAAAGATCTCCACGCGTGCCACCTCAACGGGAGTGTATTTATTGGCCCGCTGCTGCATTTACGTTGGCGGCTGCTTTTATAAATTCATCCTCTCGAAAAATGCTTAATAGCCCTAGAGACTTTTTGAATACTGTTTGTACATTTAATTACTAGAGAGCTTTACAGAGATGACTACTCTGCTTTCGAAAGGCATCTGTCTTCCTTGTTCACAATGAGCAATTGTTGCTCATTCCTGGAACAAAGTGACTTCATCTTTTTGTATTGAACAAGTTCAGGGGTGCGCAGTGGATCAGATCGCAGTGAAACGGGCCCAGGCGATGCTCTATTTTTAGATTCTGGTGGATATTGAGCCCGGTCCAGATGAACAGTCCACTACAGAAAACAGATGTTTATCCAGTGATAGAACGGATTTCCCGGCTACTGAGATAATCGGCACTTTAGCGGGCGTGTAATTGGTGCAGAAACCTACTAACTTTCCCACAATCAGGAAGGATGGTTTCTTTAAAAAGACGGGGGGGGGGAGGTGGGATTCTCAGGAATTTGATGACCCCCTAAAACAATGCAACCATGCATGTCAGGACCACAGTGTCCGCTCTTTGAAATTTAAGCCTTAGTTTCCAACATTACATTTTCCAGAACGGACCATTCATCCAGCCATTTCCAGCGACCGTATCCAGTGCAAGGTCGCAGTGACCCTGAACCTTTACCCAGAAAGCATAACACATACGGTAGGGGCCATCAGCCGTACACAGGAGCAATCAAGCCACCCAGCATTAATAAAGCAAACTCTGCATGGGTCCCACGCATCGGCTGCGAGCTTTGCTGCTCAGCCTTGCGATAACGTTGCCAGGCACCAATAATGAAGGAACTACCCACTAATACTGGGCGGATGAAGCAGAGGAACCCCCTCACTGGTCTATGAAGTGGCAGAACCAGGAGATGAACAGTATGAATCAGACATTATTAATCAATCCAAATACCTGACAGCTTGTACACAGGCATAAAAGCTTCAGATTTTGTAATCAATCGATCATGAATATATTCATAGTCGATTCTCCCAACTCCCTCCTCCGATTGTCAAAATCTATCAAGGGGAACTCTTCCCCACCCTGATCAGCAAAAAAAAAAAAAACATCGCAATGGGTAGCTTCCCAGATTAATTTCTTTGTATAAGTGACTCTCAGTGTAAAAAAGGTCTGAGACAGCTGCCATAAGGCATAAGACGTCGGAACGAGTTTCGGCTGGAATTCGGGAAAAAAAAGATCCCGTAACTTTACTTGGCGGTTTTGCTGATAAAATAACTCGTTTGCCATGCAAGCGGGGAAGAACGGAGAAACGCTAGAGGAAAACATTATGAGGCGAGTACAGCGTGAACATGACCGCAGTTAATGCTGCGTGCCGGACCACAGGGTTTCCCCACATGAGCGCTGGACTGACCCAAACCTCATGCCAACAGCAAGCCTGGCTGACATGGGCAACACACAAGTGTGGAATGACAAAAAGAGAGCTGCTGATCAGATACAGCATTAACATTCACTTTTTTAACCCACGGAAACTCACCTCCAGCCCAGGAGCCCCAGGAGGTCCGATTGGCCCTTCATCTCCCTGGAAACGGTAATGATGTCAGTATCCACGTCGCAACACGATACGCTGATTCACTCCATAAAAAACGGCCGACGGATGAGTAAACCTGGAAGCCGTCTCACCTCTAATCCAGCTGCCCCTCTCGGACCTGGCAAGCCTCTCGCGCCTGGTTTTCCCTGGTGTACCACAGCACACATTTAATTACCATCCATTGTTCTGCAGGTACCATCAAGGACAGAGGCAGATTTGCCATATACTCAGGGTATTACACAGAGGCCTCACTTGCATAATAACGTGTACATTAGTCAGAATAATAACTCTGTTAAACTGGGCCAGGGAAATCAAAAGCAGCAGTGATTTAGCTCTCAGGTATATAATTGTGCTTAACTGACCTTTGGTCCTTCCGGACCATTCTGTCCCGGTGGTCCGATGTCCCCTGGAAAACCCTGTAAAAACATTGGAGGAATATCAGCAAGTCATTATCTGCATGAAATTCCAGTGGTTTTGTGTTATACCATATACCACAAAAAAGACAGCTGTCACACTAGAGTGACTGCAAAGAAAATTACATGTAGAGAGCACGACGACGGTGACCACGGAAAGCTTTGCTGAAACGATGAATGCCATCAATCTCCAAAATATGTCTTCATGTAAGACAAGAAGCACATCCCAAGCTGCTGAAATGGGAAACGGCTCTTTCTCCTCTAACTGAAGATAAAACAGAGAGCTGAGCGGTAAGGCACTGAGCTGCCATCTGCCCACCATTAGGGGGCGTAATTATCAAGCATTGCATGCCTGGAGCTGACAGGCAATTAATGTACTCTGCATTTTAAGGCCACCGAAAGGGGCAAAATGCCAGCAATGGAATACTACTCAGCTATTTTTGCTTAAACTTGTGAAAAAGAAAAACTCTGCCTATGGCCATGTGCAACAGAGCATCAGACTTACGTTTTCTCTAGATGCATGGGCCATTATTATATCATTATTATCGCATTGCTTAGCTCATATGTCAGTGCAAATCATACACATACAGACTGTTATAGCTGTGGATTACTAGCATGTTAATCATAGAGGTTACAAGCCCATAACAACAGAGGCAACATTTTCTATCTCCCCCTAGAGATTAACAGGACTTGCTTTTTCCCAGGTCTTCCCAGATGGACTGTATATTGCACTGCATTCTTCCCATTGTCATCCATGAGTACAGTGACAATTTTGTTGACATTACTATGGTTAAGTACTTTGCTCATGGGTATTATAACAAGGACCCACCTGGGACTTGACCCAGCAACCTTCAGGTTAGAAGCTTAATCGTTCACTATAACATTACTGACTCCTTCTACCTATATATCAACATGGTGCATCTACAGTAGAAGCTGCTCATGGGTGAAGGTCTTGTTTCATAAAGGTTATTCTATATCAATGTGATATTTCATTAAAACACAGATAAGGCTTTGGACTGGATGTGGAGGACAACTCAGACTGAGGATTATATGGTTATACTGTCACCTCGTCATTGATAGATCATTGTGTGTCACATTCCCTAAGTAAATGATATATAGCTAGCTGTTAGCGGCAAGCTTCTGAACCCTGGAGTAATACATTTAGGGTGTGCTCATGCGGCGTAAATCTTATTTTCGTTTCATTACTGGTCCTATTAAATAGGCAAAGATTTCCCAGGCTGATATTTTAAATAGGTATTGATTTAGAAGAAAGAGCAAAGCTACAATCAGCAGTGAGCTTATCATTCCCACAGCACAGCACTTACTTCCGGCCCAGGGGGGCTGCCTAAGCCGTCAGGGCCTTTATCACCGAGCTTCCCCTGTGGAAAGAGGAAAACAAAACTCACCACACCAGAGTAAATTACTCATCCATCCATCCATCCATCCATCCATCCCCGCTTGTCCTATGCAGGGTCATGAAGGTCTTTAGCCTATCCCAGAAACTGCAGATGCAAAGCATGAAATAATCCAGGATGGGGTGCCAACCCACCGCAGGACACACACACACACACACACACACACACACACACGCACACACACACACGCACACACACACACACACACACACACACACACACACACAGACAATCACACACAGACACTCACCCACATACAGACACATGCCCACACACAGACACACACACACACACAAAAAGAAAACACATGTATGTACACAGATACATAAAACACACAAAAACACAGATATATAAACACACACCCAGATGCATAAAAACACAGACATACACACACACACACACACACACAAAAATACACATACACACAGATACATAAAGACATGAACAGAGACACAGACACACTGAACCTGTGGTGTCCAGCAACAGCATCTTAGCACAGGGGTGTGAGCAGCATCAGCACTGCCTGTAATTCAGCGGTGCTAAGGCAGCCTTTATCAAGAGGAATAACTCTGTTGTCAACTCTCTGGCTTAAACTTGAATTGAATTGAATTGAATTGAATTGAATTGAATTGAACTTTATTTGCCATTTGCAGTACAAGTACACTGGAATTCTTGCACAGTTCCCTACATCAAGATTTAAAGAAAAACAACAAAAAAAAACTGCATTTGAAATCAACAAGACTATACAAGTCTTCTTTCACTATTATTAAATAGATTTGAAAAGATACGAGTCGCACCTTTACAGATCAGACATGCACAGACACACTGAGAATCACAAACGCAGCCTTGGCTGCTTCATTAACAGTGACTCGTTACCTTAAGGCTGTCGGTTCCAGCTTCCTCTGCTTCCTCTAGCTTGCTTCTCTTGGATGAGAAACTTCCAGTGAGTCCGTGGGGGCCCACGTTAACTCGTAGGGGGGGATGGAGCGATGCGGGCAGGTCACCTGACACACAAAGAGCGTCCTGCATTGGAAGGTCTCTGCTGCTAAGTGGCTGTTTCCACCCTGCCTACCATTTCCCCGTCATTGCCAGTGCGCTCCTTTTTCCGGAAGGTTCCTATTCCTAGGGTCATACCTTTTGTTTCATTTCAATGCAGGCAATGATTGTTGTGCAGCAGGCGTTTTCTGAAACATCCCGTTTATTTTGTGTGAATGGGGTTGTTGTGAAGGTCTCCCTTCTCCCTGCATTGTGAGACTGGTTGTGGTTGTAGCAAAGGCTGGGGGGATGGGGGGGGGGGTCCTCGGCTCTCCCTGAACCCCCCCATTCAATTTACACCAAAAAAAAACAAGGCCATTTGAGACCCTGCCCAGTTCCCTACCAGAGAGGAGAAGCACTGCGACAAAAAGAGGAAGGTAACAGCCCCGAGCGTAACAGCCCGAGCGTGACGGCCCCGAGTGTGACAGCCCTGAGCGTAACAGCCCCAAGCGTGACAGCCCCGAGCGTGACAGCCCGTGTGTGACAGCCCGTGTGTGACAGCCCTGAGCGTAACAGCCCGAGCGTGACAGCCCCGAGTGTGACAGCCCGTGTGTGACAGCCCTGAGCGTAACAGCCCCAAGCTTAACAGCCCCGAGCGTGACAGCCCGAGTGTGACAGCCCTGAGCGTAACAGCCCGAGTGTGACAGCCCCGAGCGTTACAGCTCAGTCTCTCAGCTTGTGGTCGTGCTGTCTGAGGAGAGAATTACGGGAAATCACCTTCCTGCCTTGTTATACATTAATCCATATGATATGATTTCTTCTTTGTTATGGAAACTAGGTGCCTTCCCCAGGGTTTGGATCGAAGGCAATGAGTTCAAAACAAGCAGGGGCGGGGAGGGGGTAAGCACGAGCTGCCCCCAGCTGGGGGGTCTCTGGGGCAGCAGTTTCCAGCATCCAGGGCTCTCCCATCGATGGGTGAGGTACTCCCAGTTCTGTGTGCTGGGAAGGAGTTCAACCAGCTCTGCCTCTCTTACACGTTTCCTTCTTCTCTGGTTCTCACATGCACGTCACTAGGTTGGTAAACGCTTACCCATTGTAGTTTCGTAATATTGTAGTTTGAGGAAAGGCCTCAGTTATTTTCTGGTTCTATTTGCTTATAGCTGCTGAAACCAAAATGCAAAGACACTGCTGCAGGCAGGGTGAATAATCTACTGACAAATACTGTTTCCTCTAAAGCAATGAATGCAGCAGACATTTGAACTGGGGTGTGGAGTGTGGTTTACAGAATACAGTTTTACTTTCCTTTCCTGGGAAATGTTTCCTTCATGATTTTTTATCTTCCTGGGCACTGCTGGTTATGATTATCATCAATAAATAAAGTACACAGTACCAGTGAAAGGTTTGGACACACCTGCTTTTAAAGCATTTGTCTTTCTTTTGACAATGAAGTAATACATATCAAATACTCTTATGACCAAGAAAAGGGTACATCTCAAAATATTCTCCAATTTTAGACTCTTCAAAATACCCCCTTGCGTCGATGACAGCATTGCAGACTCTTGGACTTCTGTCACCCAGCTTCCAGAAGTAGCCACCTGGGATGCTTCTCCAACAGTCCTGAAGGAGTTTACACAAGTTTTGGGCACAGGTTGGCTCCCTTGCTCTTACTCTTCAATCTGACTCATCCCAAACCAGAGCTATAGGGTTTAGGTGGGGGGAGTGTGGGGGCCTGGTCATCTGTCCCATCACTCCATCTCTTTGCTTATTCACAGGATAATACAGCACTTACATAAACTCGAGGTGTGCTGAGGGTCGTCATCTTGTTGAAAAACAAATATATTCAGTAGGTGTTTGATTCATTTATATTAAGTTATTAAAAATAGTCAGTGGTGCTTTCACTTGGGCTACAGCTGTGTGATGTTGCAGTCTGGAACAGTCCCACCACATGTTACCCTGTGCTGGGTGTCAGAAATCCAACAGAACCAAATGATGGTAACCCTGGGGGGCAGGGGGCCTCTTTGGGAAATTCAACAAGCCCACAGAGTATTTATTTCAACTTTAGCTACACTGCATTAATAAAATAAAGCTTTTTGCTTTTCAAATGGGCCCACTGTCCATTTCACAGGTCAGCCGTCGTTTTTTTTAAAGGTACGTTTCTGAGCTGCTTCAAAGCCTCAGATTTTTCATGCCCGTTTCTCTCTTTGAAGGTGAAAAGCACCATCCGCTAATGATATGACCATTCCCCCCCCCATCCCCCAATCGTGGATGTGCAACTGCTTCAAAGCAAAACATCTCACCAAATCAAGAGATAGAGCAAAACAGCATGGTGGGCAGCCTGGCCCGTCTCCAGAAGGGGGGGGGTTCACATTCCTTAGGCGTACTGAGGAGCGATAAGGCCAGTAGGCTTGCAGTTGCCATTTGCTCCTTCCTAATGTCACACAGAAATATTCCTTGAGGCAGCATAGAGAGAGATACTGAGAGAGAGGAACAGAGTGAGATTCTTAGCAGAAGATTGACAGTCAGCATCAGAAAGATGGTCCCATTATGAGGATCCATGACCTCAACAAACAGACCGACACTCACGCCTCAGTCACAGCATTGCACGAGAAACTGGACCATCTGCTCCCAGCGGACACTTCCACCAAAATTATGAACATTACATAAATTCTGACAAATTTATATTCTATTTATTTCTGGTTTTCATACTACAACCAAAAGGATCAAAATTTCATACTAGTGTATGGGTCATACTACTGAAGATGACCATACAGTGTCCGTGAGCAAGACACCGAACCCCAAACTGCTCCCGGTGAGCAGGCTGTGGATGGATGGGTGAATGTGAGGCAGCCTCCGCCACCGGTGTGTGGATGTGTGTGTGGATGGGTGAATGTGAGGCAGCCTCTGCCACCGGTGTGTGGATGGGTGAATTTGAGGCAGCCTCCGCCACCGGTGTATGGATGTGTGAGTGGATGGGTGAATGTGAGACGGCCTCCGCCACCGGTGTGTGGATGTGTGTGTGGATGGGTGAATGTAAGGCAGCCTCTGCCACTGGTGTGTGGATGGGTGTGTGGATGGGTGAATTTGAGGCAGCCTCCACCACCGGTGTATGGATGTGTGAGTGGATGGGTGAATGTGAGGCGGCCTCCGCCACCGGTGTGTGGATGTATGTGTGGATGGGTGAATGTGAGGCAAAAATTGTAAAGTGCTTTGAGTACTCGAAGGAGTAGAAAATGTGCTATATAAATGCAATCGATTTACCATTTACCAATACAGATTTTGATTTTGATTATTCGGCTAAATAATGTGAATTTACTCGTCTCAGAGGCAATTAATGTTTCTAATAACCAATCCATTTTGCAGCCACTTACCCCGCAGAAAGGGCCCCGCAGAGACAGAGCACAGGCCTGAAGCCTATACCAGGGAGCGCAGGTCAAAGGGCGGAGGCCTGCTCCGGTGTGGGTGCCAGGCCGTCACATGGCTCACGACAGTCATACATCCAATCACAAACTAGGGCCAGGATAGAGATGCTAGTTCCCCCTAACCCTAAGCCTAATTGCAAGCCTAACCCTAACCCTAAGCCTAACCTGACCCAAACCCCAATCTCAAACCCTAACCCAAAAAAGCAGAAGAATAAAGGAAACAAACCTGGCAAAAGCACAGCAGAGTTGACAACAGCAGTTTGAAGGCCAGAGCATCACTCATCTCCGGAAGAACTCCAGACCAGAAAAGAAGTCCTGTGGCCTGTGCTACAAAGTGGGGTTACTGGCTTATCGGGGTAACTTGTCGGATTTAAGGTAGTCTGGGCAAAATGTAAGTAAACGAATATGAAGTCCATTTCAACTGTGGTACCTTAAATCCGACAAGTTACCCCGATAAACCAGTAATCCCACTTCTTAGTACAGGCCACTGGTCCAAGCGAGGAGAGTAAAGTACATGAGGGACACCTGCAGAACATGGGCAGATCATGGGCAGAACATGGGCAGATCATGGGCAGGACATGGGCAGATCATGGGCAGAACATGGGCAGATCATGGGCAGGACATGGGCAGATCATGGGCAGGACATGGGCAGATCATGGGCAGGACATGGGCAGATCATGGGCAGAACATGGGCAGAACATGGGTAGGACATGATTCATTTTTGGACCTCTGAAAGCTGTTCTAGGCCTCAGTTCTGGGAGTTTAAGCAGCCTACCTGTGAGACAGACGGTTTCTATGGTGTTTATAGCAATTCTTAGCAGACTCGCTCAAAGAATCCGCACTCCGAAATCTATTTATAAGGCCTGTGTTTGACAATATTGTGACACAGCTGTCATTGCCATTTTAATAGGAGTCCTTTATAATCTCTGAAGTGGAAAACAATGCCCAACTGCTAATGCAATTACACAAATCTGTGAGAAAAAAATGTAAATGTAAAACATAATTTAAAGTAATTCAGCTGATTTGGGGATATTGATGGAATGTGAAGTACTTATGGCATTTATAATTTATGGGTTTACATTTTTCCCTGCTGGTCCTAATGCATTCTGTTCAATTCAGTCTATTAAACAGAACACTTTGCTTTGTTTCAGCGCCTGTCTCAGAAAATAAGAAAGGGGGATGGGAACTGTGAGTCAGTTTCTGCAGCAGTGATGTGCCCATAGCCTGAGTCAGTTTCTGCAGCAGTGATGTGCCCATAGCCTGAGTCAGTTTCTGCAGCAGTGATGTGCCCATAGCCTGTGA
>JAODJU010000119.1:16366594-16380294 GCA_026776725.1 Gnathonemus echidnorhynchus
CTCATCAGAAGCCAGGTAGGATAGAAAACCTACTGGATAGTAGCCCTCCAGGACCGGAGTTGGTGACCCCTGATCTACTTAATTCAAAGCAGCTAGCTCACCTGTGGCCCAGGCTTCCCACGAATACCTGGCATTCCTGCCAGGCCCTGTGCACCCTGGGAAATTGAGGCAAAAGAAGCGGTCAAAGGTAAGGCCACAAGGTAATGCCACTCATAACAAAGCTGGCCAATCAGAAAGAAGATCTAGCATGCAGCAGCAAGAACCTCCTCCCACAATTTCGCACAAATAAGGTTTGATGTGTACCTTGTCACCTTGAAATCCGACTTCTCCTTTTTCCCCAGGAAGACCAATTTCACCCTGAGAGAAAAACAGGAGAGAGGAAATGAGATTATAAAAGTTTAGAGAAATGCTTTATCAAATTAAAAACCCTGAAAGAGAACTTAAGAAGCACAACATTCCTTACAGAGCCGCCAAACAGTCACACAGAAAGGATACCACCTTTAAAAGGGTATTAACTGAAATTAATTAGAAGTGACTACATTAAAAGTATGGGTACTCTAAAGTATGGTACTCTAATGTTAATTCATTCTCTAAAGTCGTCTTACACTGTCTGTAAATTCTATTGCATTCTTTAGTTTTGCATACACTGTCACGCGGAGTGTTTCTCCTGTATCTCATGTACTTCATGTTTGGCCCCGAACCACATAAAGTTCTGGCATGTCTGTACATACTGGCAACAAAGTGTTCTGGATTCTGAGTTCTCTGACATTTTGCCTGCTCTGTGACGTACCATGTGCCTCACTTTGGTTAGAACCGTCTGCTAAATAAATGAAAGCAAACGTGTGTTTTGCTGTGTTGTTTTGTGTGACTGCAGTGTGCAGCCTGCAGCTGATCTGTGCACCACAGAAGATCACTTCTGCTGAGAGTCAGGTAGAGCGGGAGATGACCCTCAATATCGTTCAGTCTGGCCCAGCTTCTCTCTCTTAGATGTTAATCTGTCTTATATGTACGTCACCCTCACAAGTTTATGGAACCATTTAAAGATCAACATTAAGAGGAAGCAGTCTGCTGAGCTGCTTGTTTGAGTCGTTTTGTATCTTCGGGGTGGGGGGGTGTGGCTTGGGATGCTGCATCTGTGATCAGAAGATCACTGGTTCAAATCCCACAGCTGATAAAATATAGAAAGCATGTGTGCTAACTAAATGTATTGCATCTTTTCAATACCAGTGACTGTACTGCAGGTGTGACATGTTCTGGTGGCCAGTTAGAGGAACTGGGCACAAGAAGAGTGAACACGTCGTGTGAGAGTGTCTCATGGCTTTGAAGGTGGTACGAAACCAACAGGGAGCACTTTCAGGTCACATGCTTCATACGTGCAGGCCAATAAGGGAGCACTTTCAGGTCACATGCTTCATACGTGCAGGCCAATAAGGGAGCATTCAGATCACCTTATCACCTTTCAGTCCGGGTTCTCCTGGATTTCCTGGCACTCCCTGTGAACGAGCCAGATCACATTAACATCAAGGTGTGCATGCCCTATACCGACCTGCAACGCTCCAGGCCCTTTGCCTGGGAATTCTGGGTGGACATTCGGTATACCCGTAACACATATTACATTATCACCAGAGCTACCCATCAAATCATTTAATAAAAAAAAATTGCTCCAGCCAATATGAGGTTTATGTAGCTCCACACGAGAGTAACAGTGTTCTATTCTAAATTACGCCAACCTGATTCAGATTTCATCTTGAGTCGTCTTGAGGGACATTCCTTGTGCTATGAGGGGAAAATACTGTCCCAAGCACACACTGCCTTATTATTCCTGTGAAAAAGGCTGTTATATAACACATGTGCGCTTCCTCGGGGGGGCAGCGGACCCCGGGAGCACGGCGAGGTGGAACGTTCTGTTGGTATGACTCCTGCCTAAATGAGCAGCCATTTCCTCCGGCATACTGTGATAATCACCTTGAGTCCTTGAGGTCCTGGTTCACCCATTTCTCCTGCGGGCCCCATGTCACCCTACCAGCAGAAGAGACACAAAGAGCAATGTTAAGTTATGGAACGCCAGCAGGACGGGGAACCGGCCAATTCCGCATCTCGACTTTAGGCACACCTCAGTGGATCTGCAGCTTTTTGGCTCAGAGTAGAACGTTGTGCCAGTCTGTACTCTGTCATAAAGACAGGTTGTGTGTCGAAATGGGCGTACATCAGAGTAGGACAATCACACAGACTTTTAGGTGTGAGAGTGAGACTGGGAGGTGTGTGTGAGGCTGGGATGGATTTCTTGCAATAACTACGGTACGTTGTGCAATGCGCGTTAGGTAGCCTAGCGTTAGGTAGTGCGCGTTAGGTAGTACGCGCTAGGTAGTGCATGTTAGGTAGTACGCGTTAGGTAGTGTGTGTTAGGTACTGCGTGTTAGGTAGCCTAGCGCTGTTGTACGTACTGTATGGCTGCCCCAAGTCTATTTTTACATACATTTACTTAAATTAAAAGAAAAACATCAGTTGTAGGTATGAGTCCTTGTAAGTCGCACAGGTTGTAAGTCAGTGGACAGTCTATATCCTTTGGTAAAGCTCCACGCAGCTAATCGACGGCCACAGATTCAAAACCACAGATCCCTCTGACAGTCTTGGGATTGTAAAACAATACACAAAAAATCCTCATCATTGATGACAAAACCAGTTTACATCTCCTACTGGAGTTACTTCATTCTTATTCAGTATAGGTGGAAGGGTCAGGTCCACTTAGTACAAATCCAGACCATGATTTTGTTTCAACCATACAATTGAGCATCCAGTGCAACAGTCACAGAGTATTCAACAGGTTGACTGAAACAAAATCTGGCCTGGATTTGTACTTCCTGAACCTGAACTGTTCCTCAGTTGTTCACATTTCTGGAGAATAAAGCCTGAAAAGACAGCTCACAGCTTGTTTACTTCAGGAGAGTGAGTGTCTGAATGACTTTGCTACAAAAATAACCCAGGGGAGTTATGCGTAGACACAATAGTACTTATAATGTGTAAATCCTAAGCTTTTTCATAAAAATAAATCAGAAAAGACTTCTGAACCAAAGTTCAAAAGATACCCCCCGACACACACACATTGCTGCATTAACCAGTAAACATCCTACGTGTAACTGCAGCCGGACAGCTGCCCTGCCTTCATTTCATACCCTAGAGGCTCTGCTTATATCTGGATAAATATTTGGAGGGGAAAGAATAGCAGCAGGGGGCTGCATCTAATTAAAGACCCTGAGTCTCTGTTGGACTCGCCGCTTGCATTACGCCCATCTTGACCCGTCATGGTAACAGACAGATGTTAACGCACGGCCAATAGCACATTACACTGGCATAAACATGCATAAGCCTACCCTGTGTACGTCTGATAACTCTGCATTCGCCACGCTTCCAAAAACATGCCCTGCATGCACCAGAGTAAAAACTACTCCAATTATTCCAAAGAATGAATTATCCAGCCCACAGGGCACCATCTGTAAACTGTGTACAAAAGGCTGGGAGAAAGCAGGAAGTATGACATATCTGACCCCAGGCAAAACTGCCGCAGACTGAGCATTATAAGCCGCTGGTATAGTGTAGCTGTGGTACAGACTGGGCCATTGCTGATGGCGCAGGCAGGAGGGAGGCAACTGCGATCAACTGAACGCACATGTTGCTCCACCCAGGTGTGCTGGCAGCCCACAATGCATTGCGGGTGCCCAAGGGCATAGGTTGGGTTTCAGCGTCGGTAGGGACCAAATCAGGCCTGAACCTCCCATCCTCCTAAACACGTAAAGTACTCTGACACCCAGGTTGTAGGTAAGGATGGAGATGAATGTTTTGAATGTTTGGAAGATGGAGATTATCTGCCTCACATAACCTTGAGAGTGAGAAAATACCTGCTTAGCGTGGACGAAGGTAACCCAGAGATGGCAGTCATGACTGTCCTCTCCTCTCTCTCTCTCTCTCTCTCTCTCTCTCTCTCTCTCAGTCTGCCGGCGTGAGATGAAAGGGCAGGCCACAGCTCTTGGGCAAACATGCCGAGATAACGGGTGCCCTTGACACGTCCGAATGAGAGAAGCCTTCAGGCTGAAAGCATTCCTGAGTGCACTGCCTTGCTGGACAGCAGCGTGCCCACCCTGCATGCGTCCCTGCGTTCCACCCTGCGTTCGTCCCTGTGTTCGTCCCTGCGTTCTACCCTGCGTTCCACCCTGCGTTCCACCCTGCGTTCATCCTTGCGTTCCTCCCTGTGTTGCACCCTGCGTTCCTCTCTGAGTTCCACCCTGAGTTCCACCCTGTGTTCCTCATTTGTATTGTCTTTATTGCCTTTTGATGCAGCTTCTCATTCCATAACATCAAGTTCCGTATTTTATCTGTGTCCTACTGGAGATTTTCAAGCCTCCCTGGGTGTCTCTTAACAAGAAGCAGTTGTATTATGATCCATTACTGTCTGCCCACAGGGAAATTTTTAAGTTAAGTGTAGAATTGTACTTTCCTATACTCTGTTTAACCCTACAGTATCATCAATTTCAAATGAACACACATCATAACCTTCAACCCATTAGCAGGTAGATCCAGTCATTCATAAAATGCACTGGGGAGCTAATATCAATGTTTATGCATCTTAATGTAGGTCCTGATCCTAAGAATCCATCCATCTTCCATAAGTGATTATCCACTGCAGTAGGACTGCAAGAAACGACTATTTTGATAGTCGATAAATCTATTGACTATTAAAACAAATAATCGACTAATCGGATGGATTTCCCAAATACCAAATAACTCTTACTTGGTATCAGCAATCGGCTTTCAAATTTCATGCATTTGATTGCAACGAATATAATAAAGTTGAATACTTTATTCAAAAATGCACTCTCTTAATGAACGTTCCTGTTAATACAAAACAAAATCCAACATCCATTTGTCCTGTTAAAATTTAAAACCAAGCATAAGCAAAAGAGTAGCAGTTAAATAACCCAAAACTACATCAAAGTTACGGAAACACTTGCACATGGTAAATCAGTCCACACCACAGAAACACACACAGAAGTATAAGCCTGTGCCGTATACCTGACATCAGTATAACAGTATAGGCTAATACAAAGCAGATCTCTCTCACTCTGTCGCTATGGCTGTCACTCTCTCTCTCTCTGTCTCTCTCTCCCACACACAAGCACTTTCTCTCTCTCTCTCATGTACGCGCACTTGCTGTCAAAATAATAACAATCATTTCTGGGATATTTTATTTCATTTATAGGAGTTAGGGAGCTGCTATCAATAAAGGCGAGAGTCCTGGAACTTCCAGGAGAGGTAGGGTGTCTATTTGACAGTGTCCATGTTAGTGACATGTTACTCATTTTGCAACTGACAACTTTTTTTTCAGAGTTTGGTGTGAAATGCTCCCACACTTTGGGGTTTTTTGTTTTTGAAGCTACCATCTCTCTTTAGTTAATTTCTAGGGCGAGAAACACGCGTGATGATGACCCCAACTAATCAACTATTAAATTAGCTGGCAACTAATTTGGTAATCGAGTTTAGTCAGCTAAGTCGATTAATTCTTGCACCTCTACACCATAGGGTCATGATGAGCTGCAGACTGAGGCAGGGAGACCCTGACAGGGGGCCAGAGCGTGATACAGCACAAGCTCACACTCAGTCACACATTACGGGCAACCAAGACACCTTGCTGTCTCAAGCAGGGAGACCCTGTCAGCGTGCCAGCGCGTCATACAGCAGACGCTCACCCACCCTCCGTAACGCATAACGCACTTTATTATTATGCCTTTATGATTTTAATTGCAGAACCATAAACAAATATATTTTAACATCCTCAATTTAAAACATAAAAGCACAAAAATCAAGCCTGATTGAACACAATATACGATGTAGATGGATGGAAACTTGAGAGAGCCTATTTCCTTACTTATTATAATTTAAATGGTCTCAGAAACACAAATGGATCTATTTTCGCATGAATCACTAATGTATTTCCACCGGTAGAAGAACGAATATCATTGAATAGAGAAACACTCTTCAAATTTCAGCGCATTCCCAAAGAGCAAACACTGTATCCCTCTCCTGGATATTTATAAATGTATAAATGTAAGCCTCCTTCTTCCTGTACAAAAAAAATAACGTTTACTCTTTCTGCCTCCAATTAGATGCAGATTCTGCAGCGGAGGAGAGCAGCATTTTTAACAGCTGTAATCAGATGGTCTCTAACATCACAATTACTGGCATTAACTCATCTTAGAATAGTGTAGGATGGAATGCAGACTTGGGAGTATATAATCTACATGTATTATGTGGCTTGGTGCTGGTTCGTAAATTCTCCAAGCTCTTCGAAAGCTTATTTTAAGAATTTAAAATGCTCTGGCTCACTCATTAGCCGCGGAGAATATGGCTTCTCTGCATTTAACGCTTCAATCTAGTTGCATGCATCTAAACCAGTGTTTCCCACCCCCGGTCCACGGGGACCCACATTTAGTCCACGTTTTTGCTCCCTCTGAGCTCTCTGCCAGACAATCCACATTTTTGCTCCCTTGCAGCTACTGCTAAAACCATGGACTGTCTGCGGGTCCCTGAGGACTAGATTGGGAAACACTGATCTAAAGGATTCGCCTCCAGTGCTTCCATTTTATTGTGTTCAATGCTGGAGAAAAAATTGAAGCCTACTGTCATTCTGACCCATGACAAACATCAACCAACCAATTTAAAACTCTGTGTATAAAAACAAACGGACAAGTACATTTTTAAGGGTTTCTGTTGAACTACTTTAAAACCAAACAACAGGTTTTAAAAACAAATTTAAATTGAAACCCACTATCTGCACTGGAAAGACTCACAGCAGAGGTAAAGTAAATGTAAATCCATCCCTCAAATGACACCATCCTAGTTTTCATCTTAAGGAGGAATAAGTGAAGTTGGAACAGTTATTTGCCTAAAGTGTTTGTATCCAGCTGCGAAGTGGAGGGAAAAAGTTCACTGCCAGGTGTTTGTAAGCGAAGGTGAGCGTGCAGAGTGTGCAGGGAGCGTGCAGAGTGTGCAGAGTGTGCAGCGTGTGCAGGGAGCGTGCAGAGAGCATGCAGCGTCTGGCACACGGCGGGAAGGGAGCGACGGATCCGATGCCACGATGATACTCACAATAAGTCCAGGAACTCCATTAGGACCAGGGGCACCCAGCCCCCCCTAGGAGAAAGAGCAGGTTTCTAAGGTTAGGGGCTCTATGTTAAACAAACAGAGTTTGAAGAGAGGCCCAGTGTTTGGCGCTGCTGCGGGAGGGGTGGGGGGGAAGACCCCAGCCTCTGTCCCTTGATAGCTCGTGTGATCTGCAGCTCGCATCTCCTCGGCCAGCCTAATGAATGGCGCCTGGTTTAGGAGACAGAGAGGCTCTTGTTGTTCTGCTGAGGCGGTCCTGCCGCTACCCGCCACGACCACTTCCTCCCGCGCTGGCGGTCAGGATGAAAAGAAAGTGTTTTTTTTTTTTCTTTCTTAAAGGCCAAAAAGATAGGAACTGGCAGACACACTTCCACCTCCTCTGCGTGCTTCTGGATATTTACAGGGAGGCCGACAGAGCTGCTGTGACAGCCCATAAGCATCACTGCGTGACGCAAACACACGCAGACGCAGACGCAGACGCAGAGCTGTGCATTTCCACAACTGACATGCAGTAGGTCTGCTTAATGCTTTCGAATTACCGGGCGGCAACAACTAGCTGATTCTCAGATTTATCTCTTCAGTGATATTCAGAGCAAACTTGGAAAGGCGCATTTTATAGCCAGAATAAGAAAAACAGAACCACATAAGTCAAAGACTGCAAATACACAGTGATCTGCACTGATTTGCTATCGAAGTACCTGATAAATCAAGGCTGCTGCTTTGATCCGTACATTTTCAGACAGGCTGAAAGCAGCTTCATAAGAAAGTACAGGTTAAGGCCGGCTCCCCGCTACACGCACATATGCATTTTTAGAGATTCTTTGTTTTAACAGCTAATGAGAATGAGTTTGGATTTATCCTTGTGATGCCCAAACTTTCAGCCTCTGATTGACTGGATTATAGTTCCTCTTTACCATAGAAAATATAAAGGATGGAGATCAAAGAAATACAATGACATTCTTGTGTCTTATATCTGCTTTGCAGAGGCTGCGCTGAGTGCTTGTTGGGTTGCACTGGGACAACCAAGAATGTGATGAAGTTTCATGAGATATAAGGCCTGCACCAGACCAACTAAACAGCTGTAATTATACTGTAATTTGTTTAAAAGAAGTGAAAGAAAATGTACATAAATTCATATTTAAATACAGAATTCTGGCAAGGGAAGGTTAGCTTTGCCAAAAATCGGTGCCACTTTACAATAAGGCTACGCATATAAAGAGTTTATGAATACTTTATAATCTGGTTATTAATTACGTTGTAACACTTTGTAAATTATTAATAGACAATTTTAAACAAGTTATAACACAGTTTTCTTTTTATTAATGAGTCACTACCATTTACAAGTGGCAAAAGGGAGCCTTATTGTAAAGTGGTACCAAAAATCTGACTGATATGTAAAAAAATAGAGGGAAAATTTGGTAATTTAACATAAGGCATTAGGGAATAGATGCAGAAAGCTCTACAATACTCATCTGAGCTAAAACAGTGCGGCCTATTTGCACTACATATAACGTCATAATTTTACAATCAATATGGTGAAATTGTAAAGAAATCACTTACCGGCTCCCCGTCATTCCCTGGGGGTCCTCTCTCGCCGAAATCCCCTGGAAAGCCCTGGGAACGAGAAAGAGGGGCTGTAAAGTCCCAGTGCACAGAATTGCTATTGCAAATGCACACAAGAGCAGCCTAGGTCAGCTTTTTAAAAGTTTTATTGTAAATAGGATCCTCAACAGACAAGTTCTGAGAAAAACAGTTATAGTTTGCATTGATGAAAATATAAATAAGATGCCTGGTATTATCTGGATAGTTTATAAATTCTACAGTTTACTTTCTGGACAGAATTGGGGAGGGCTGTAGTTGTCTATATTATTCTGAACATAGCTAAGCAAACAAAAGATTTATTTAAACTAAATCAGATGGTACTAAACCTTTAATAGCTAACAATAATCCACTATAAAAGTCCAGTCTGAGGCTTTCCTTGCCTACAAAATAAACAGAGTATTGACAGATGTACAGGTGGTGGAATTAAACTGTACCAGCAAAGCAGACCTGGTTAATGAATAAGTCTAATAATTTTATGCCTCTAAATTTTTATCTAATGCTAATCCATTTAAATTTAACTTAATTATTTAAATGTGAAGGCCTGTCTTGGGGGTCCACATTGCCCTTGTCCTGCTTGCCTCCTGTCACGGGCTTCAGTGAGCCACTGCACTGGTGACATGTCATTTTCCGCAATTGTCCAAACACTCCTTGAAGCTTACCAGCATTTGCAAGGACCGAAAGCCACACAACCCGGACAGATACAGACAGCTGGGATAGCTGGTAAAGACCCTGGAAATATGCTATAGAACCCCTCTAACCTCAGCTTTCTGAGGGAACCCGTTTGCCAAAACCAGGTTTGACCTGACAGATAAAGCCTCAGTGATGAAAGAGCCCTGATCTCTGAATGACCGGAAAGTTGTCGGCTGTCCATTTAGCTTGAAGAGAAATATCTTTTCAGCAGTACTCGTCTTTCCGATGGTACGCTAGAGCCAGCTGCCAACTCAAGCCTTATTCTTGGCCGGGACAGAGTAAAACACAGAAGAAACATACTCAGTCCAACCTCCTGCTTCTCCTATGAATGACTCTGATTTTCATGCATTTGTAAACAAATGCTCTAGTGAAATAAATAGTGAAGCAAATAGCAGCCACATGGAATTCAGGTAACCCAAACATTTGAATCTCTTGGAGTATCAGCTTTAATGACCGTTCTGTCGGTTTATGACGTTATAAATTGGTACAAAGAGACGTTCTAAGTGATGGCTTCCGGCATTGTTAGGCTGGTAAGCAGATTAAAGCGTTAGAGCAACTAAAAGCAACATGTCAGAAAAATTCTGGAGTTGGAAGTAATTCCGTCGCCAAAATGTGCAACAATAACAGTTTTTCTAACTTCAAATTAACACTTATAAACATAATGCTTATAAGTAGAATAAAAAACAATTAACATAACCGCTGACTTATTTCACTCGTGTGAATGCATGTGTCAAAGAAACAAGTGAGGTCAGTAGTAGTTTGTTAATGCTGTGGCTTAGCAGTACACACATTCATTCTCATATATTCTTGCCTTCAACATTCTGGAGGCAGCCAATAACTAAAGTTTGAGCTTTAGTAGACTTGATCTTAGCTAAGCCGAAAGCTGGTGTCCCTTCCCACCAAATATTGGCGTGTCGGCTACCTGCCGTCTCCCGGACAGTTCAGGACAGATGGTGTATATCACCCCTGTCATATGCTCAAAATTAATTTCCACAAATGTAAGTGAGCGTCACCATCTCGGGCACATGGATGTATGTGGTGCTTGTGTACCAGCCAGTGTCCAGCAGCAACCCAAAGACCTGGGTCTTTACAGAGATCTGTAGAAAACGAGCAAGAGAGTCATCTCGAAAACAAGCGAAACCTTCATTCCTGTCAGACCAGCAGGAAATTCCATGGCCGAGTCTTTCCTAGCAATTTGGCAGAGGCCCTAACCAGTGGCAGGGATATGCTGACTGAGTCCTTTTTTCTCTAGGTTTACGGTTACATTATATAGAATACAATCCCCACTACAACGTTTCCTTAGTGTTTCACTATTTCAGGGCAAGATTACGGCTTTGGTTCTTTCTGGCCAGGATGCCAGGATTCCTACCTTATCGTGTGCGACTAATGACACTCCTGAAAGGCTTTCCAAGTTTAAGACACCCCACAGTGGTGCCAGGAGCAAAGGATTTTATAATAAAAGTGCACAGCTCCACATGTGTAAACGTCTCCATGTGCATGCGAGCCCTCGTGCCAAAGTCAACATTCTCTGCCGTTCTTCATGTAAACGGTCATGCATCCAAAACAACCCTAAATGACAAACGAAAGCACATTTCAATGGCTAAGAAACCCTAGAGAAAATCAGACTAAAGTTAACAAACAAAGGATAATTTTGACTGTAATGATTATTCCTTGCTAGTATTTCTTAGGGCACTCGTTTTATATACGACTGAGGTACATAATCAAGAGATGGATCCAGAAAATCAGATGATACAATATCCCGACATCAATCTGACATTGATGTTAATATGCAGGTACAGTTAATTTCTGCAACTCATTAAAAAAAAACATACTTTTGTTGCAGCTACACATACGTTTCATTATATTTGTTTGACTGTTTGCTTTCAGTTCTTTCTTTGTCCAAGTGGTACAATTCATGGACAAGTGAAAAAATGCTGAGGTTAGAATTTCCACATGCAAGAGTGTGAACATCCATGCTGCAACAGTGTCTGATGACCTCTGATCAGGCCCAGACCCTCTGGGGGGTGGAGAACATTCAGGGGGTGAGATATAAAGACATGCCTCTTTGCAGCCTCTGCCTCCAGCAGAGGAGAACCAATGGAATGATCTCAGGCCTACAGTCGGTTTTTACACAGTGCAGCAATCTATTTCCTCAAGAAGTCTGTGTTGCCATGGTACCAGTATCTCTGTTTGTCTATACATGATGGGATTTCAAAGCCAGGAATACCCTGGGGGAGGCTTTGCAAGGAGCAGTTGTGAAGTGAGAGACCAGCTGGGTCCATGCATCATTTGAAGCTGGTTGCTTTGGGACACTTCAGCCATTGAGCCGACGAACGCCTCGGCCACAAGCTGCTGGAGCTGCGTAGGTGTAGAATTAAGGGTCTGTCAGCATTTTGCTCTGAAGACTGATCTGCAGACAGTAAGTCATGCATTTACAGTCAGTCTCTCTCTTTCAACTGAGTGGGCGAGCAGAAGTACTCAATTCATCTCAAACTCTGCCACTGTAACACCGTAGTGATGGTGCCCATCGATAGCTGCGTTTTTTTGCGAACATAAGATGTACAATGACTTCGCTCTAACTCTCGTATTTATGCTGACTGACAGCAAAGCCGTGACTGATGGAATGAGATGAATGTGTTTCC
Organism: Gnathonemus echidnorhynchus; assembly: GCA_026776725.1. Lineage (NCBI taxonomy): Eukaryota > Metazoa > Chordata > Actinopteri > Osteoglossiformes > Mormyridae > Gnathonemus > Gnathonemus echidnorhynchus. The sequence goes on from JAODJU010000119.1 coordinate 16,378,684, forward strand.
CTCATCCATCCCGTTTGTCCATCAGGCCGTCCAGCACAGCCCTAGCGCCGATGCTACAGGAATGCAGACAGCCTGGCATGCGATTCCAGTCCATGATTCACTGCCAAACACCAGCCACATTCACACTGAGCGGCTTCAGACGGGGCATGGACAGTACACCCGTCATTAAGCTGAACAGAACAATGGAGAACAGCAAGTTAGCAAGGTCATCACTACAAACTCAACACCCTCTTACTTGACTGAATACTCAGCACAGCTTGCGGCATTACAGATAGTGTAAACATAGTAGGATTCTGTTTCTAATATTAACCCCTTTCATTTTAGCACCCAAAATGAGAATGAATGAGTCTGGCCATCTTCGTATTTTTCTTAACAGCTGTGATATTTACTTTTGCCCAAACTACAAAGCTTTACATTCTCAGTTTGACGAACTTGCCGAACAGCTCCGATTTTTCAGAAGACTTTCTATTGATTAACTGGACAAAAAAAACTCCATTTATGGCTAAGCAGAAAAATCTTCAGAAGAAACACCAATTAGGCTCCCCGCTCAGTGATTTCCGCACCCTTTTCCTCGACACTCACGGCCTACAAGAAAGAGAAAGCTGGCTCTGTGTCTCGAGGATTTCCAGAATTAACTCTTGTTTTTTCCCCTGCTATCTTCTAAAGTCCAGAGTGGGAAGGGGGTCCCAGAATCAGCCACCGCTCCCCTAAGACAGACAAGCAAGCTGGGCCTGGATAGAGGAGAAGATCCCTGTGTTTGCTGGCGGCTTATCCAACGGACTGGGCCCCTCTAAGCCCAAAGGAGAGAGAGAGCAGCATATATGTGATCTGTGAGTCCATTTCTGTACCTTAAAAGGTACAATTACCTACAGCTATAGGGTACAATTGGCAGACCCTTGAGGTGCAGCCCCAGTGACAAGCAAAGTTGCAAATTTTAACCATCTCTGAGTGCAGGGAAAGCTGGATGAAGACTTGAGAGGAAGATGGTGAAAGTGGGAATGTACAAGGAGACCCAGTAAAACTCGGTAATAAAAGCATGGCGTCCATCTTCCTACATTTGTTTACAATATACTAGACTTCACATTAAATACTCGACCCCGATACATGGGCAAAAAAGGAAGACTAATGCCTGAGAAGATAAACCATTCAGAGAACAGCGTCAGACAGATGAGGAGGGTGAGTTTCCATCTTAAGGTTTCTGTTCTGCCAGTTGTTCCTCGGAACCATCATGGAGCTTTGCGAGATGTTCTCACCGAGGGAAAGGAGGAGGCCCAGAATCACGCCCTCCAATCCCTGTAAAGCATTCTGGCGCTCAGTGAGCCACATGCGACTTTAGGTTAAGAGAGAAATAAACTCCCTTCCGAGAGTGATAAATACTGTCTTCCTGATGATGAAATTGGTTCTGGAATAAGACAAATTAGGAAAAAAATGTAACAAGTATATTGCCTTAATTTTCCCATATATGGACCTGGAGAGAGGATAAGTGAGTTTAGGGTTAATCTGCAGAGTTATCCAGCCTCTTCTGAAGAATAAACTCCACTTTAGCAAGAAAGCATCTGTCTTCCTTTTGTGTTTATCTGACAATCAGAGTGCACGTCTGCCCGCCCCCCC
>JAODJU010000119.1:16384434-16405446 GCA_026776725.1 Gnathonemus echidnorhynchus
GGGGCGGGGGGGGGGGGGGGGGTTTGGGTATCTCCATGAAGAACTAAGCCTTGAGGCAAGTGTATATGCCCATGGACTGCATGGTGCTGGCTTCCACGATGTAGTCCAAGGGCACATACGCTCACGCCAGGGATCACTGACGTATCCACATCGGCTGCTGGGCCGGGGAACAAAAAGGGGGTTAGACACAGGCGGCAGGATGGGCCAACGTCGGACATTCAGCAAGAACAGTGTTCTGCCCGTGGACCGCAGGACCAAGACGGACCTCAAGAGCAAGAGGCAAGGGGGCTTCAGGACCACAGGCTTTAAAATGGAGATTCCACCACGAGACACGACAGCGGAATGGTAGCGGAGTAACACAATACTACAGATGTAGTCACCTGAGCAGGGAAAAGCAAACCGCATCAGAAAAGGCAGAAAAGACATGCAGTAAAAACTACTGAATTTATGGATGTGCATGTGCTTGAAAGTGTAGTATAATACCTTGTTTTCTGCATAACGGTAGAGAGAACATAGCAGTTGGGATTTTAGTAGCACTATAGTCAGAATGTTCGTGCTGACGGGCCAGTGACACCTTTACACCCACAACATGGGGCAGCACGCTCTCTAACCACCCAGGCACCAAATTAACCTAGTCAATTTGTCAAGATTAATTTATAGACATGCGGGATCCCTTGGAAACGCCTGCAGCCAGCACCACTGTTTCAGCATAATGCTGATAATAGTTTTTCCAAGGTACACTTCGAGTCCTCCAAGAGTCTCCTGTTTTCACTGGTTCCCATAACTCACAAGCAGGAAGACAGCCACCTCTCTAGGGCAGAACTACAGCCAATGAGTGATGCTTTCTGGAAAGCATTACCGAATCTGACGATGAAGCAGGTTTTCAGTGGAAACGGGGGAGACATGCATTCCTTACTGACCAGTAAATATCCAACAAGCTTCTAACAAAGCCCATTGATAAACTGCATTGCCGTTAGTGTATAGGGAAGTGCAAAGACCGGGATAGAGCCAATTCGACAACATACAATGAGTTAAGAGAAGAAAGTGAAAACAGTTACCTTTACATGACGACGAAAGCTCGATTTTTTTGTCATGACTTGCAGGAGACGTGCAGAACACAGAGTTCCAATCAATAAATAATAAATAAAGATTCCTCATTCGAAAGTAATATTATATTTGGAAACTCCCATTATGAAGAGTTACACTTTCAATAAAAGACTCGACATTTTAAAGAACTTTTTTTAAATGATTTTTTTCAGCCACACTAACAATGAGCAAAGACTAAATCACACACAGGCTGTTAAAGTTTGATCTCATACTGGGTCACGTTATGATGACCCAGGGGTGTCTTAGCTTCAGTCTTCAAGTGCTCACATTTCTAGTGTTTATAACTAACGAGGCAGAATTCATCGTAAATTCAGCGAGTGCCAAAAACAGCAGAAAATCTAACTTCTGTTTAACACTGGTCTCACTTCTCCATCCACCCAAATAACATCCATGAAAAAGAAGTGGAATCCAGCACTGATCTGTCCAGCAAGACAGATGACATTTCCTTTCTTAGTCTTGTTTGCGTTCAGGCAGCCTGCTCCTTGAAAACCAATCACGACATTCCGCATTTTCAACAAAGGGTGAGCTCAGGACTGCTGGTTTCATGTTGCAGTATTTTTACCCCATAGAGTGAACCTCTCTGCCGGGGTGAGAATATTCAAACCCAGGTCTCAGGGGCTCTGCAATGAGCTCTGTATACGTTTGCTCCAGGGTTCACTGCATTCCCAGTCAGACTAACGTGAGCATTAAGCTGCATAAGAATATACAGTGGCTACAGTCTTACAATTATGTCATAAATGAATGAAGTGGCACATAGGGAGTAGAGATACCCATACAAACGGATGATATCTGACTCACCCGAGCGCCTTTCGGCCCCATAACGCCAACAGGCCCAGGTAAGCCCTGAAATACAAAAAAAACATTGAAACATTAAGAAAACATCATAGATTAACAGCACGGAACAGACGGCTCTTCAGCCACATTGAAGAATACACTCTCTGTTGTGGTATTACACACATTAAAATGCTATTAAAATGAGAGAAGCCAACATTTCACCCCATTTATTTGTACATGTGAAAATGAATTTGATTGTTCAGTTCCAGACCAGGATCTGAATGAAAGGCAAACCAGCATCACCCATATTTAGTTACAGATGCCACCCTAGCTAACCCTGGTTTAATTTCATGCTCACCGAAGCAGAAAATGAACGTATCATGATAGTGATAATGAAAGTGTGTGTAATGATTCTGCAGGCTTGGGAATACATAGACTCCTTCTCTGTCTGTCTCGCTCTCTCCCTGAATGCTCCCCCCCCGACGATGAGAATCCCCTGGCAGACAGGCGCTATGAGGAGCGGACGCAGCAATCGGCGGCTTTCAGGTGGTAGGGGACGGTAAAGCCTGATCCGTCCCAGTGCGGCGCATTGCTCTGGGGAGATCCGCATGCGTGTTCAGAAGACGGTGTGGGCTCTCTGGCACACGTTCACGCGCATGGGGCTTAAAACGAGAGCGCTGGCTGCAGGCGCAGACAATGAGCGCCACACAGCGCCGATCAGACGGGGCCAGACCTGAGGCACCATGATGAAGGCGTACCCGAGGCCAGACCTGAGGCAGCCTGACGGAGGCGTACCCGAGGCCAGACCTGAGGCAGCCTGACGAAGGCGTACCCGAGGCCAGACCTGAGGCAGCCTGACGAAGGCGTACCCGAGGCCAGACCTGACACGGCCCTTGTTTAAAGCTCCCATTAAATGGTTTTCCAGCTGTTGAATCTCGTATTTGCAATGGGAAACAACACAGTGAAGACCGTAACTAATACCCAGACAAGGGGGGGCGGGGTGGGGGGGTGGGGGTCAAGGAAAGCTCAGAACCCCCTTTTCCATCCTCAATGACATTAACAGCAGTGGTTTTGGCTATAATTTATGGATCGGGCTCCTATAGCAAACAGACAGCATATATCAGGAAAAAACAACACGTGAGATTAATCAGAGAGCGCCAGCAGCGACGGGCTCGTAGATATTACGGTGTTGTGCAGGACTGAAATGCTTTGCTCCATTTTGTAGTTGCGAAGGACTTAAAGACTTCTTGCCTTTCAGAAATTCAATACAATATATGCAATGCAACTTATTAAATGCAGTATAACATACTGCAGACACAGGCACAGGTATCTGAGCTGCTGCATGGAAGCCCCAGGGTCCAACAGCTACCCAAAGGGAAAGATACTTTTACTGTTTTTAAGGCTGAGATATATAACTTCTGACACTTTGCTTGGTCTCTCATACAATCTACAAAAGTGAAGTCTGCAACTTCAGAAAAGACATTCAGCTGAACTGTGCTTCACCCCCATGTCCCAGGTCTCCAGGAAAGCCCCCCCACCACACACACACACACACACACACACACACACCCATCTCTGCTGGCCTGGCAGAGGCCTTCATGAGAGTCATTAATGGTGGAGAACCTGGTCTTACTCTCCCAGTCCCCCAAAAATGTCTACTTTGTGCAAAACTTTAGCCAGCACAGCAGCAAACGTTTTACTGCACCTGCCTGCCAGGATAACCTTTGTCCCCCCGGCTTCCGTCCAGGCCTCTCTGTCCCTGAGGAAAGATGGAAGACAGAGAGAAATGATCAGTGTTCCACACGGCTATGGGCTGTGAGCTCTCCCCTAAATGTGCCCCCCCACCCCTCCAAACTGCCAACAAAAGGCCTTTGCTTACTCAATATTGTTTTTGGAAGTTTGCACCTGACTTGAAATTAGGTCTTATTTTTTGTTGTTAGGTATATTCATACCATATGGCCCATTTTGAGTAAAAATTGCTTTGCCAGGATTACTTGCGTGCGAATACATTCACGTATAACGTCCTTTGACGTGGTTCTGACTCACAGACAAACTCCTATTCATCTGAGTTCTCTAGAATTTTATGTAGTTTAAAAATCTTCATCCCTCTAAATTACATTTCTGCTCAGCCTTGTAGAAAGTTGGGTAACATTAATATGTATTTACTCTCCAGACATTATCAGTAGCCACGCAAAGCTGTGATAAAACAGATTAAAGTTCTAATCAATCAAATGTGTTATTGGTATTACCTTGCAGCTTCCTGAAAATGTCTGATTTTGATATAAAAAACTGCAAAGTCAATTAAAAAAGTGCTTTTGGAATCATTTCAAACTCACAATGGGCCACGACTTCCGTAACTTTCAAAAAAGAAAGTCATGCAGCTGACCCTGGAGAAAAGGTTTTGAGCTCTGACTCACTCTGACTCACACTTTTCCCATCCATTGCCAGCACTGATGAGCATCATCTTTTGTCATTTGAATGTAAGAGCTAAAAATAAACTGGGCTGAACACTGGAAATGTGTCTCCTGGACTTTCCCATGGGACCATTCCAAGCACAGTTGTGCAGTATATAGCAGTATTTCATTTACTCCACTAGGATAAATGATCCTAATGTTGTTCATGCTGCAGACAGCATGTGAATAGCATTTCGAAGCTTCTTCTATGCATGTATGCTGGAGCAAAAACTCATACAAAAACTTTTATAGTACTGGGGTTCAACCAAGTTTGGCAGAGGACTTTATGAGGGCTGTTCAGCTCGAAAGACGAATTGCTCTTGAACTTCTGTGGAACATTAAAAGTGGAGTATAGAATTACCACGAGCATCCGGAGTACTGAGTGACGACTCATTTGTCCACACGAAGTTCAAAAGCTATGGCCACATACCAACCAAACAATCCAATAGACAGCAGAGTGTGTACAGAAAAGAGCTGCCTGATCATCTTAGGGTAATGAAGTACCACTTTGCCCAGATGAACTCAGGTTAGGAATTCATCCTCACAACCTCTTACTTGGTATAAGGTCTCTGAAATGGGAATATCTCTGTAATTCAGAAAGAAACATGCAACTCTGTGAATCCCGTCGGAACCAAACTGGGATCAGCAAACATACTCACTGGATCTCCTGGGTGTCCAGGATGACCAGGGTGCCCCTTTTGACCCTGTAAACAGAAACACAAATTTAAGTCAAGAGAGAAGCACTGGCATCTATGTTGACCTGCCACACAACTGAGGGTCTCTTGTTTTGATTGATTAAAAACATGTGTTGTTTGATGATTACTATAAAAAAAAAAACCCCAAGCATTACCAAAGTGAAAAACTTCTACTGGATACGTAAATTGCAGCATAGCTTCTAGCTTTGCATTGCCTGCCAGGAGCATTTTGTATTTTAGGAACATAAATTGTATCATTGTATCCAGACGGGGCACTCAGAATTGCGGGATCACTGAACATTTTGACTTTGCTGATGTAAGCAAAGGGAAGAGAATAAAGAATGGAAAATTGGAATCGAGCATAAAAGCCCCAGACTACGCTCGAAAACAAACACACTGACTCGCACAAGGAAACCCGTCGTCATTTTCCAAAACCGCAGTGCTGAGTAACTGGCTGATAGTTCCCATAAGCTCAAGGCTCAGGTCAGTCGTGCATAATATCTCATCATACCCCAGGGATCCGTAACGATTTCGGGGAATGTTCTTAGGGAATATTTAATGGTCATTCTCACACGTCTCAGCAGAGGTTCCCCGAGGGCATTAGGACATACTTCTCTGATGTAGTAAATTAACAGCAGAAAGTGTAACATGTTCTATAACCCAAGGCAAAGGTATGTGTGAAGAACATGTATGATGAAAGCTTTATGTTTGCAAAAAGGAACTAAAGTTCATCAGTACTGCTTGTCTCATGTTTTAATTCTGTAAACTATCAGTAACTGCAAGGCATCACAAATAGACTTGATCCATTCCTGAAGACATACTAGAATAAAACCCAGTACGACAGAATCTCATCACATAACCTTTGCTAACTTGCCTGCAGTGCCTGGCATCCAGGATATCCAGGTTTAGTATGATTGTTATGATCCTTATCAATTATATGCATGGCTTATTGTTATAATTATAACTATTTGCCTCTTATAATGGTCATTCATAGCCCAATAACAACAACAGCGTTTATGTGCAGCTGCAGCTCAGAAGCAACGAGGAAAACCTGACAGCAGATCAGAGCTTGATAAACCCTGACTTAGTCATGAAGATACTTTTTCTGCTATGCTGTCAAATCTTAGCCAGACAATGGCATTTGAATTCAGCCCAAAAGCTAGAGTTGAATTTAAATGAGCCATTTCAATCTAATTTCCCGTTCTGGCAAAGCTGACCTTACTCGCTGCCCACTCCGGATTGTCTGTACTTGGTTGGTTGTTTTCACTGGTATGTTAAGCTCAGGTATTGTGTACTGCCTACCAGAGCTAAAATATTCCTGAGCTACAAAGTAAAATCTAAGCATGGTCTTCCTGTAGGTTCCTACGTTATACTCAACTGGCTACATGAAGATGAATAATACCCTCTTTGTTTAAATATGCCTTCATTTCTACGTAAAAATGATATACTGGTGGTGACTGCAATACCTAATGTTACAAAGTTAAAGGGTCAATTAAACATCAACCTTTACCAGTGATGTAATTAGGCATTTAATTATGTATCCATTCTAAGACACAATGTAATGTGATACTGTTTCTATATTGTGGTCTGTAGTCTAAGAACTCTTGCAGACAGTTATAAATATATATATTGCATAAATCACACATCTCTCAGACCTGGGGGGCACTAGGCAAAGTCAGACTTAAATCAGTGTTAGAACTATACAGACAACATCTGAAGTTCAGTAATTTCCTGAATCATTTGAAGGAAACATTAGATAAACTACACCTCACTTTGGTCCAGTGGAAGATGAAGGATCACAACTAAGACATTTCCACTGAAAAATATAGACCATGAGAAATGCAGTAAATACATGGAAAAAAGGAGACCACAGCACAATTTTTTTGTTTCAATCATTTCTCAGTTTATGGGTGTGCGTCTGTGATAATATATTTGTTTTTTTTTGCAAACTGCAGTCTGGTTCTTCATTATTTCTCATTGATGAAGGGCTTCTTCTTTGCTTTAACTCTGAGCCTGGAAGCAGCCTGCTTCTCAGCGTAACTTTCTCCCAGCAGAACCAGGATTAAACCAGGATTTTACAATGCAGATTTGTCTAAAAATATAGAGTGGTCTCTTAATTTTTTCCACAAGCTGTTTATGAAAATATGAGCAATAGAAAAGTTGGCCCACAAAAAGGCCTCAGATGATGGACAAACTGCCCCCCGGGACAATTCAAACACCCACCCCGGGACACTGCAACCTGCCCCCCGTGACACTGAAGCTCCCTCAGATTCTGGATGCAATTTGCAAATGTGAATACTCAGCATTGACGGGCATTTTTTGTTCCCCTTTCAAGACTGTTCCAGTTTTTTCCATCCATTTTGTGGTTTTATGATCCATGACCACATCAAGTGGTGATAAAAGTCACTGTACAGCAGAAGTCACTTTTGTATCAGATTGTCATTCTGAGAAGTGAGACTGGCACGAATTTAAATAATGCTCACAGAGTCTCGTCAGGTCATGATAATCTGACAAGAGCCAAATGTACTTGCTACTTGTAGCAGAAAGTCTTTGAGAAAAACTCACGCTGCAACTTTTGGTGCTTAATTCTTCTGTTGTTTGAGGCTATTAAATCCTTCACCCATCTTCTGTTATGACATATTCCATCTAAGGTCACAGGGAGTCCAGAGGCTCCAGGCAGGGAACAAACCAGGGCAAAGTGCCAACCCATCACAGGGCACACTCACACACCAATCATTCACACCTAGGGGCAATTTGGTAACTACAGTCAACCTCAGCATGCTTTTGGACTGTGGGGGGAAACCGGAGCACTCAGAGGGAACCCCACGACGACACGGGGAGAACATGCAAACTCCACACACATCGAGCCACGGCAGAGACTCAAACCCTGGTCCCAGAAATGTGAAGCAACAGTGCTAACCACTGCACCACCATACAGCCCCTGCTGTTCAATTTTAAAGTGAAAAAAGCTATTCATCCCTAATTACTTAAACCCCAAAAGGTGATAATTAGGCTAAGTTCTTTAAATCGTTTGGTAAATGCCTTAATTTGGCCAGCTTGGCAAAATATAAATGCTAAAGTAAATTTGCCTAAATTAAGGCCATAGAGGCAAACCTGCAGTTTCTAAAGTGCTCCGTGAAGAACCTGCTGATGCCTCCGTAGATCACTCCGGAGATGCCTGTGAAACGCTGGGACTCGTGATCCACAGTCAGAATCTGGAGAGAGTTTGGGATGACAGTCAATATTCCCAGGAGTGACTGTCCAGCCAAAGGCTCTAAAAGATAAAAGTGCAAACATCCAGGAAGCCACAAAGAACCCCTTTCTTGGCTGAGCCCAGGTCAGTTTTCAGGACTCCAGCATCAGAAAAATGGAATATGTAGCGGTGCAGCAGATCAAAGAGGCACCTGTAAGATCTTGAGGAGTTCTGGAACAACTGCTCTAAGGAGACAAAAAGTTTATTTTTTATCTTGACATGGGACTCATTATATCTAAAAAAAATAAGTAAATAAAGATTGAAAACCGATTCCACAGTAAGAACCTCGTATCCAGAGTACAGTTAGTCTACAGTGGGACGGTTCAAGAATAACAAAAGGGAATAAGAAAACTGTAAGTTTGGACCTAAATCCAGTTTAGTTAACAAACAACAACTGTCAGGGCCAAAACTATTTTCTGGTGCTGCAAGGCACAAAACATTTGGTTGCACCCATAGCAGCTAAATATGCAAGATATTATGTGTTTGCTGTCTTCTCCTGCTGATTTCATTATGAGAGTTTCTCCTGTTGAGATGAAGAACAGAACCGTGCAGCACGAGGAGCTGCTTCATAATAGCACAACATCCAGGAAACGAGCACATGGGTGACTTTCTGGGATTTAACTGGGAATGGAACAGACACACGGAGCTTAAAGCACTGGAACGGGTAGCACACTGGAGGACAAGTAAACAAACCCAATCAAATGAATTCTCCAAATTTAGCTGCAGCACGTCCAGCACACAATAATTCAGCATTTTTATTGGTTTAAGAAACATGCAAACATGCAAACCAGTGTTTCTTGTGTGCATGAATTGCACGTATATATTGTTTACATATCTGTATAGAAAGAGACCAAAACATTTTTTGTAATCGCCATAAGTACAACCAAAGAAATAAAATTTAATATTAAGTACATTCCACTGGCTTAATGGCTGTATGCTTTTCAACAAATAATTGAATCATCAAAAATAGACCATGGTCCCTATCATCGACTTGTTTTCCATCCCATGCTGCAAGCAGCCTCGATGCCGCACCTTTGAGTGATTAGCAGAAGTGCACCCCAAGCATGTTTCGCCAGAATAAAGAGAAACATTTCTTGTAATCAATATCCTCTGGTGAGTCACTGTGGGAAAGGACTGTTTGGAAAACAGATTACATGAAGAAGGAAATGGAACGAGAAAACACACATCAAAGAGACTTGCTCTCATACGTTCATTTTATTTGATGAAAGCATGTAATGACCGAAAAGAGTCCAGGTCTATTATCGAATGACAGCACCTACATAGGTCATAGTGCAAAGCCAGACCAGTAGCTGACATGGCACTCAGCTGCTGAGGTAACTGGGTCCATGAAAATCGGCACATCAACCATACAGTGTTTTCCTGTCTGGATATAACCATTTACCAACACCAACACGCCAATTCAATGACAATGCTACCACGGGGGCAGTGTGTGGCTCTGTGCCTGTGATCAGAAGGTTGCCGGTTCGAGCCCGGCCTTGGCACGTCTGTAGGTCCTTGATCAAGGCCCTTAACCCCCAGCTCCCTGGGCGTCGCTATGGGTGGCTGCCGGTCACAGCCAGCTCGCTCTCACCTACAGAGAGCAAGCTGGGGGAGGCGTAGAGAGTTTCCCCACGGGGATCAATAAAGTACCAATTATTACTAATGTTAATGCTTTGATCTTAATTAAAAATCAAAATAATCTGCTATATTAACCATTACGCTTTACATCCCTATTATGCATCAGTGGACATTTGTGTCCTTACACTGGTCTCATTTATGGTCCTTTCTTACTGAGCACTGGACCGATTTACAGTCAGACATTATGCTACAGTGGACCACGCTGGAACATTTTAATGATTGCTTATGATGCGTCTTAACTGTGTCCAGTTAAGAAAATACAGCCCAGGGACTTTCTACTACATCAATTATACACATATTCAAAGTCCCCAATCCAGAGTAACACACTATAAAATTGCAAACATGCTGTGCTTCTCCAAAGCTGTAAAATGTCACAACTTCGTCCAGCTTTCTTGGGAAGTTTTGGTTTTTATTGAGCTTTTCTATGGAAAATGAGCTCTTGGTTCTAGATTCCGAAACCTGAGTGTTCTGTCTTTCTCAATGCATGCATTATGAGAGACGCTGATGGAAAATGTCTACATCCAGGAATTATATCCAGGTTCAGATGCCATGCCTGCAATCAGAAGGTCGCTGGCTCAAATCCCACGATCAGCTGCGTGATCCCATCACTGGGGCCTTAAGTGTGGCCCTTAACTGCAAATGCTCCAGGGATTGACTGAATATAGTAAAAATTTAGTAATGCATTGGATTTTGAGATAATTCTGGATCTTCAAAGAGAAGCTAAAATCCTTCAGAAAAAAAAAGAATTTTAGAAGTTCTCTTCCTCCATCCTCGCATTTTGATTAAGATATAATGTAGCAATACACAACAAAATAATTTAATATTAAGGTCTTTATCATGTGGAAAGAATGAGAATTTTTTTGTAAAAGGAGGACAGAGCTGGGAGGTTGGGGATTAAGAATGGGCTGTAATCCGGATCTGGACAGACGTCTGTGGTAAGAGACTGCAGAACAGAGCACTGACTGCAGAACAGAGCACAGACTGCAGAACAGAGCACTGACTGCAGAACAGAGCACAGACTGCAGAACAGAGCACAGACTGCAGAACAGAGCACTGACTGCAGAACAGAGCACTGAATGTTGCAACACTGAAATACTGAAGTCGCTTATTCTAAAAACCTGTGTCAGACAACACAGATGAACTAAAAACATGTATCTAACCTCTGATTGTAGAGGTTAAGGACTTTCATGAAACAGTCCAAAGCGGCATTCAGGCCCTGCCATACACTCATACTCTATTGTTTGCTTGAGTAACCTTGAGAAATCAGGGTCTTCAGCATCAGTGTGACTGTTTTATACAGTATTTCTGATGTTCTCTTACTGTTACTGACTGCATGTATGAATCCATTATTATTACCAACATTTAATGAGACATTAGAGAATATATCGCCTAAGTTTCATTCATAAAAAAAATCATAAAGTAGCATACCACCATGTCAAATAAAATGGTTTGTAAACAGACTGATTTATACGAGGGAATCTGCAAACTGAATCCGATTTCTATGCTTCCCAATAGTCCTGATGTCCATGAAATCCAAGGAATTGCTCAGCATCACTGATGCAGCAAATACCTTATTGGTGGAATGTTGTTCAGTGCGGCTAACTTAACAATAACTTTCATAAATAAAACACAATTAATCAGCACCAGGTGCCGGTACTCCTTGCCATTCAGTACCAGGTGCCGGTACTCCTTGTCATTCAGTACCAGGTGCCGGTACTCCTTGTCATTCAGCACCAGGTGCTGGTACTCCCCTTGGTATCCAGTACCAGGTGCTGGTACTCCCCTTGGTATCCAGTACTAGGTGCTGGTACTCCCCTTGGTATCCAGTACCAGGTGCTGGTACTCCCCTTGGTATCCAGTATCAGGTACCGGTACTCCTCTTGTTATTCTGTCCCCGGTGCCAATACTCCCTGTTACTCAGCACCAGGTGCCGATACTTCCCTTGGTATTCAGTACTAGATGCTGGCATTCCTCTTGTAATTCAGCACCCGGTGATACTGATAATAGACAATTATGTTACCGGTTTATGCATTTACTATACTGTACTTTTTATTGCTATTTAGGCTATAAAATACAGCCTAGGTGTGTAGTAAACTATACCATCTGGGTTTGTGTAAGTACATGCTGCGATATTCTCACAATAACAAAACTGCCTAATGACGGATTTCTCAGAAAGTGTCCCTGCCCTAAAGCGACGCATGACTGTATTGATTCTGGTAAGTGAAATTGCACTGATGCATTATTTCTACTTCATATATCCTGTGTATTTATCCTGTCATTCCTGCTTTTGCTATATGTTAGTGTTATTTTAGGTTTTGGTGTTATTTGGTATGATCTGCTTTTTTGGGGTCTGGGGACACTCACATTTTTTCCCCCATATAAATTAAGGGTAATCGCTTCTCCGCTTCACGTCCTTTAGGCTTTTGAAAGGTTTCACAGGAATGATCTCCTTTTGTAAAGCAGTGCACATTTGCAGTGCTGATTCCAGCTGGACATTTCCAGCACTGCATCCATCTTAGAGGTCATCATTATGCCCAAATAAAGTTGATGAAAATAGATATAACCTATCAGCTAATAATAGCCCACGGGAACGTTCGTTGCTTGCAATAAATGTAAAAAAAAAAGGTTTAATATTGATATACTATACAATCTCAGGATGCCAGTTGTAATGGTACCTGACAGCAAAGATAAACACGGGTCTTGGGTGACCAATGAAGGATGGAAAGTTACGCTTTAAAACGCGCTATAAACCTGCCGACTAAGAGAATACACGAGGAAACAGCTGATGCGAGTCCCAGGAGAAGCGTCCGCACGCACACACTCTGCTCGCTCTCCTACAAAAGGCATTCAGATGGCGAGAGCCACATGGCCAGAGGGTCCCCAGAGACCCCACCCTGCAGCACCTCTGACAGCGCAACAGCGGGAATTTCCTGAGCCACTAACACGATAAAAGCTCACGCCGGCTAAAGGTCCCGCTTCACCCCGCCGCTGACTAGAGGATGACCTTGTTTTACTACATTGTGCGCACATTTGCTTGCCCCATTTGTGGGATGTTTCAGGTCAGGACCATTTATCCTGTCCAGTGCCACCACAATCTGTTGCTTACGCGCGGGGAAAAAGGGGGTGGGGGGGTTTGTCAGATGATCACGTGTGGCTTTACTGTTGGGGGCAGGGGCGAGATTCCTGTAAGTGAAGCCCAGGTTGATTCCCGTTCACACCAAGGCAGGGTGTGAGCCTTTGCACATGCGAGGAAGAGACAACAGCGAAGGGCAATGCTGCCACGTCTCCTCCAATGGCGGTGGGAAGCGGGCAGCGACAGCGAGCCAGCAGCCAATGAGGGGACGGCTGCGGTTGTGGACCTCACGCTCCTGCATTGTTGTGGTGCCTCAAAGAGCCAAACGCCTGTGCTTGTCCTGGCCAGCTTCTCCAGCCTGGGATAAGTGGGGCATCCTCATTTGTCTCTCTCTACGTCGAGCCATGAGGCGGCGGTGAGGCTAGACACTGCGGAACTTCAGCCGGTAAACAGACTGCGGCCTTTTACGCTGACAGCAACAAAGAAAAACCCTCAACATGTAAACTGAAGGCACCTTTAGAACAGCTCTAGGACTATGGAAGAAGTTCAAGAAACTGAAATGTCCGTCTCAGATTGTTTTCCGGAAACATCACTTGTAACATTTAATCCCACCTATGAAACGTCCTACCGTTGGGTACTGCGACGAAATCACGCCCCTTTTCTCGTGCTTGAAGACCCGCCCAACGATCTATCCTTCCTTGCGCCGGAGTTACAGCCATTCTTGCGTAATTAATCTTATTTGTGCATTTTTCAGCGTTCAAACAATTTTAATATTTCATTAAATATATTTATCGCACCTTCAGTATCATGCTGATTTACTAACAGTATTTTGTATCTTGTATATTGAAGTAGCTGCATGAGTTCCGTAGGCAATATGTGTGAGTATCGCTCACATATTTCTGACAGCACATCCTTATAAAGTAATTTAGTCTATTGAAATTGGCTACCCATGTATTTTATAAAGGTAGGGTGCTCTGATAAAGCATTTCAGCCTATTGAGATGTGCTACCTGTAGTTTTAACATTGGTAATACAATCTGATAAGGTATTTCAGACTGTCACCATGCCGACTTATATTACATTAGTTTTTTTTTAATTAGTTATTTATTTTATAATATAGTATATTATTTTATAATCTGCTTTCAGTTTCAGCGCATAAGAATGACTGTAGCATTTTTCAATAGGGTAGCACCCATTGATAGATATATCTGTCAAAACACATTTCAGTAGGACAACTCCACATGATAGCACAAATCATCAGAACAGCAGACCTCCATGCTGAACACACTGAAACATAGGGCAGTAAAACAGAGTGACGGCAGTAGAACGAGGTTCAGAGAACATTGCTATACTGAGTATACCCGAGGCCCTTACATGCAGAACATTTGTAGTGGGCCACTTGCTTCTGTGGTCTGTTTCTCCACAGCGACACAGAACAGGAAATGTTTCTACGCACAGCTAAGCGCAAAATATCAGCAGGACCAACCTCAGAAGATCACCGCCAGCATCGCAATCAGTTTTCCATTGCCGTGGATTTCACACTTACATTCATTTTCTTGCTTGTACAAAAATCACATATGGAATAACATCATAGTCGACTGCCAGGAATCATTTTTCCAGAAATGGTTTTTCCATTATTTTCCATCAGCTATTTTGTTCTGCACTCAAGACACTGAAAAAACCATGTAGTGTTGCCAGGTAACTTCTGTTTTACTGGGAGGTTTGCACAATAGAAAACAGAAATTAACATAGATTAACTTTACTTTTAAAATTTAAACACATACGGTACATACATTTTGTCTGGGCACACTATAGCAGAGTTTGGGCCAAAGTTTTCATGAGGGAAAAACATATGTTGCGTTATACCAGTCTCTTACGTAACAGAAAACCAGATTTTGGCAGCACGTTTAACTCTTAGCGTTATTTTTCAGGACTCTGATTGACACTGATGATTCCCCCAGACTGAAGCATTTTTGAGGAGTCATGAGGGGTTCCTGGTACTCACGGCATGACAGAAAACCCCCTCAAAGATCTGGGACACTGCAGATCAGGTTACAGAACTGAGACCAAACCAGTTCTCACCATACTAAATGAAAAGCAGCACAGCCCCTCCCGGTTTTTGGCTGTCTCTGTCTGTGCTGACACAACTAACCAGACTTCATCCCTGCCGGGGGAAGTACGATTCCGCCCCAGGAAAGCAAACTGAAGTGTAAGAGGTGGATCTGCCAAGGAAATCCGAGCGTCGTTCACAGTTTGTTTAACTATTTGTAGCGAGAATATGACGAGTGCTATGACCCGAGAAAACGCGACTAATTCACCCCTGTCACAAACCCTGACTAATTCCACAAGGTACACTTCTACAGTTTTTTGTGTCGCTGTATAAAAGCAGGTAATTCTCTAGCCACGGTACCATATAGGACAAATCTTAATCATGTTAAATGCTGCCTCCAAACACAAAGCTCTCTATGAGTTTTATTCTCAAGTATATTTTTATCCAGTGGGAGTCTTCAATCAATACTGATTTGGGAAAAGCTTCTCATTCTGTCTGTATGCACCTGGCATCACCAAACTACACGCTCAGCAGTAACGAACGCCAAGCAACTGCTCTTATTCCCAGACCTTTTGCTGTGAGCATCATTCTGATTGGACAGGCATACACAGTGACGGTTTAGAAAAACAAGTCAATTCCTACCTTTCGACCTGATTGGCCAGGTAATCCAGGCGGGCCCATCACGCCCGAGTCTCCCTGAAACAACAAACACTTATTAAAGTCGCCTTGACACAATGCAAGTAAGACTCATCGAGCTTAAAATAAAACTATTTTGGTCACATTCCACTCTGATCCCACACAGTTTATTCTCATTATCTTTGAGTGTTTATTTACCAGTTTTCTGGTAGAATGACGGATAAAATGCAATTATATAAAAACAAACAAATTTAAAATGTTTTCAGTTGAATTGCAAAATGCGTTGAAGAGAACCACTTACACGTGCAAAGAAACATGGTGGTCTGAAGCTAAGATGGCAGCTACAGTGCTAACCCAAGATGTGTATGTCTGCAAATCTATATGCATTCAAAGTGAATAAAATATGTCTATAAGAATAACAATGTCAAAGAAGGACAGATTGCCTGCACTATCCCCCATTCATGTAAATCATAGGATACTTTATAATTACGGAGTATTTATATTTATTTATTAACTGTTGTGACATTACAATTGCGTGCTACGGTAAAATTTCCCAGCTGTTAGGGTCAGGATGTACATGAATTATCTGTTTGTTTGACCTTCCCAAACATCGTTTCCTCTTTGTCACAGATGGTGACCTGAGTTTTCTGCTGACAAATGCTGACAAGATGAGGGAGTATGTCAGCAACCAGAGTCCGTGCCCACAGACATACACCATCTTTGAAAAACTCAGCTCTTGTAACCTAGTGAGACAATGGCTTAAATGCAGGGTTGTGGGCATCTTCTCGGCAAGGAAGAGGGATGAAGATGTGAGATTCGGTTTAGCGGTCAAGCTGCAATAAAGTCTCTAGAGTGTCACTGACCAATAGAGGAGGCTTTAATTGGTTGGTGGATGGGGGGAAGTACCTGATTGGCTGGTGAAAGGAGAATAGTCCTTCCTGAAAATACCTAGTTCCCTGTGCGAAATGAGCTGCACATCAAGGTTCTGTTTACTTTGGTTTAATTAGTTTGTATGTTCCCTCCTGTGCTCCACGGCTTTCCTTCAAAGCTTTGACAACTTCTTTGACAACTGCAACAAAGACCTGAACTGGAAATCGAGTGACCGTGACATGGCTGTGTTTGTTCAATACCTTACGATCAGGTTCAGTTCCAAAGTGTCTCAGTTGGTTTTGTGGTGCGAAATAAATACAGTCATTTTGAATATATTTTTATTTCAAAAGTGGGACATTTCAATAACTGTTAAACTGGTCTCAATTGTATCTAATCATAGGAAAATCAGATCATATTGAATCAATGTTGAACTGATGTGTATGAAATTGTTAACTTTACCCATATCCTTTTGTATCATATCTAGATGCGTGTTGTATCATCTGAGTGGTACCACGCAGGTACCAGGTGTGCATTTGGAAAAGCACTGCTACAGACATGAGAACAAACATTCCACAGAATGTTCTGGAACCAAAAAGGTTACAGTACTCACTTTGTCTCCACTGGGTGCAGTTCCAGGTGAGAGTCCTGGGTCTCCTTTTTTCCCCTGAAACAATAGCAATATTTCCCGTGATCAGTGACTTTATTACACTTGTTATTTGGGCTTATTTAAGTGGTATTTTTGCAGACTCCTCTCTGCTTCTAGCAATAGAAAATAGTTCAGCATTACAGTTTGAACCCAAGGGCCTCACTGTCCCATCATTACAAAATCTGTTATGAATTTATAGTACCAGAATAAAGAAAGTTCTTTTCTTTTGTCTAGGGGAACCATACTGTCCTACTGTTTTATTCCTGACAACTGCTTTGTTTATGAAACATAGTTTATAATTCAGATATATCTGAGTTCATAATATGCATGGTGAGCTTCTCTGCAAATAGAAAACAACATCCGTCCTTAGTGTTCACCCAGTGACGGGGGTAAGACCCCCTGGGATTTATGTTAAGGACAAAGGTGTGCTCTCTCTCATGAGTCATGTATATCATAAATTACACTCATGATGAGTCTCTGTAGGACTTTGTAGTGGAAAAAAGCACGTCAGGCAAATGTACTTCCTGCCCGGTATGTAAAATAATGATGTGTGTCACACATCAAAGCAATCTGTGGGAAATGAAACAGAGAGTGACACTTTTTTTCCCACAACCACTCCAGTGGTGTAGAACTCCCGGATGAAAAAATTAAATTACAATTTAGGACACAACATCAAATATTTGGGTAAACTGTTGTAAAAACCTGGCTTGTGACAAATTCTTAACACATAATCTGACAGAGGAAAAGCTGTGCATATAAAATCACAGGAAAAAGAAATGAACATGTTATAAATTAATTGCTGGAATAAATCTGGAAGGAATTTAGTGATGTAATTCTCCGGCTCAATACAATTGTTCTTCGGTCTTTTAAATGATTAGCATAAACTGCTTTCACAGAAACAAGACAGTATTTGGTTTGGTATTGTAAGCCCTTTAGTGTAGTAATTACTATTTATTTCTAAATATGCTTATATTAAATACCACAGAAAATAAACATTACTAACATCTACTAAAATGAAAGTATTCTATAGTACATCTTTTTCCTTTTCCTGTCAAATCATAATATTAATTGTGTCTGTACAGTCTGTCAATGGATCGATGTTACTGTAAATAGCATTCAGCCTCCACTTAAGCAGCCTATACAGTGGTTATATCTGGGTCCTGTCCAATTAAGAAGAGTTACTGCATATGAGGCCTATTGCAGGTAGATATACAGATTGTACAGCATGAAATTTAAAACCCTAGGAATACTTCATGTTTTGTGAATTCTAATCTGATACTTTAACTAATCAGACTTTCATGATGATTACTGGAGTGCAGAAAAGTTGCGAAGCGCTGAAGAAAACCTCAGGAAGGGTCCTCAGCGCTGGTGGAGGGACCTGAGAGCGACACCTAAGTTCTTTCGGGGGGGGGGCTGATTCTGTTGTTCCAGCTGCCATTTTCAGGAAGCTCACAAAAACGCGACTCGGCTACGGGCGAAACACAAGGGGCCTGTTCACTGGGACGTCCTATCCGCCGATCTCCACATGAGGTGTGAAAAGCCGGCTTCGGTCCCACTGGCACACTGGGAAGGCCAATCTGCAGCTTAATCAGGATCCCTCATTGCATAAACGGGCTTACAAAATGCGGGGCTTTACAGAGTGCGCTCTAATCTGGCGTGGAGAGATCGCTGCAACGTTATGTTGAATGAGGGCCTCGATGAAGCCTTGCAGTGACCCAACAAAGTACGACACGCGTGGTGAAGGAGAGCCGCACTGGCTGCAGCTGGAGTCGTTTTTACCCATTTGTGGTGTTTCTCTAAACACTCGGGTACGTCTGCTACAGTCCTTTCAAAGGCGTCAGTGACGATACCACCTAACATACAGTACATGAGCCGTCATCGTAAAGTAATGACTGCAAGGTTTCTGGACTCCGACAGGCATGGAAGCATTTCTGCCTCATTTGTTCCACTGACCACTAATAAATCGCCAATGAATGTCTTCTACAGTCCCATGAATGGGATGACATCACAGTGCTGCTTTAGGGCCTAGGTGACAGGAGGCGGCTCTGACATCCTGCTGTTTACAATGAGAGTACAGTCCTGACCCATACGTCCTCTACTCTTTTCCACTCAGAGTTTTATTACCGACTCCATTCTGCCGACTGATTCATTACACGTTTCTGGATGGAAAGCGGCCTGCTCGCAGGCAGGTGTTTTTCCAATTTCGCAGTCTTCCGCCGTCTGTCTGCACAAAGCATTACATGAAAAGGATCCTTTCCTATCTGGGCTAAACCCAACATCACTGGAACTGCGCCCAGCCATCAATTCGGTGCATGGAAAGACACAGCGGTACCTTGTAGGAACCAAGACGGCAGATATTTCCTGCAGGTTTATATGGGGTGTGGTGGGGTCATAACCTTCATATGTAGACTTCGAGGTACAAATATGAAGTAGACTCAGGCTGTTTCGTTCCAAGTACTGTAAATCCCAAGAAGAAGAAAGAACAGAAAGCTATGTCTAATAAGAATCAGCATATGCAGCACTGCACTGTACATTCATACCTTTAAACTAATGACAGTCCTGCCTCTTCATTCATTCTTCTTAGAGTACTCTTCTTAGAGTACTCTTCCTAACATAGAATACTCTTCTTAGAGTATAGTACACTTTTCATTGACTTTCAACTTCTTCCTAGCATAGAATACTCTGCTTAGAGTATAGTACACTTTTCACTGACTTTCAACTTCATCCTAGCATAGTGTACTCTTTTCTTTCACTTTCAAGTTCTTCTTCGAATAGAGTACTTAGAGTACTTCTCTCCAACCAGAAGTATCCAGTGGGGGTGGGGTGGGATAATAGGCTCTCTTTATGAAGGGGATACTCTAGCCCACCGCCAGCTACCTCCCATACTCCCTGTGGGATGTAGGGCAAGTGTCACAGAGACAGGGGTAAAACCGGCTCCAACATAAAAGGAAGATTTAATAAGAGGAACCGAAAGAGCATGTTGACAACCTTTTCATCAGTCTTGTCTGATGTTTGCTTTTTTCAAAGACAACACAGAGACAGAAGCAGTGGGGCTAAGGACCTGCCACCGGGACCTGTCACCGGGACCTGCCACCGGGACCTGCCACCGGGACCTGCCACCGGGACCTGTCACCGGGACCTGCCACCGGGACCTGTCACCGGGACCTGCCACCGGGACCTGCCACCGGGACCTGTCACCGGCAGGTGACGCCTTTCCCTGCATTTACGTGATATTCGCTTTATTTAGCAGATGCTTTTCTGCAAAACTACGTACGAGTGACGCAAACAGCACATTACAAACACACAGCTGTCAAAGGATCAACTAGGCAGAAATGCAGACAGGCTGAGCTTCCGATGAGCAGCCAGGTACAAGTGAAAGCAGTTTTGGAGAAGGAGCTACACAGCATCATCCTTACAAAGAAACAGAGAACCTAACATTACTACTCAAGTCGGCAGAAAGTGGAAGACTGAGCGAGCATGGAGACTGGGTGGGGGATTCCCGGGTGAGCTGGGTTTTCTGCTGTTTCTTGGAAGTGGAAAAGGAATCTTCAGTTTCTCTTTCACAAGACATGCTGCTACCTAGTTTCATTCAGCCTACAGTACATCTATGATGTAGTCTACAAAGCAGAATTCAGTAACACTTTACTTAAAGCTGTCATCTATAATGCACTGTAGATACCTTCATAATGCACTATAATGGTTGGTATAAGAATTAATAAAGTATTACAGCATCTTATATTGACAGTAGGCTTGGGCGGTAATACGGTAATATGGTATACCGCGGGATCTAAAAATAGCAACGGTATCAGTTTCAATAC
>JAODJU010000119.1:16423144-16438302 GCA_026776725.1 Gnathonemus echidnorhynchus
CCCCCCCCGCTAACGTCACCCCAGGCTTTGTAGCACCCACCCACTGCACCCATATTTTTTGACTTGACTTTTTAGACGAATTAAATTAAATTATTTATTTAATTAAATGAGCTGATGTTGAAATTTAACGAAGACACTGAATGGCCGGGGTGCCCCTGAGGAGAAGGTTGGGAACTGAAGCGGTGATCATCTCACCATCCAACGAGATCTCAGTAACTTTTTAGAAAACAGAAGAAATCCTCTTTTGAGTTTTACTGGGTTATTGTTCATTTGCATAGGATATAGGAACCGCAATGTTAAACTGAGTTTTTTTCTGAGCAAATAAACAGTTACAAGCCAGATAAATAGTTTAAGCATTTTATTTGTCTGCCTACGACAGTGCTGTACATCAAATAAATGCCCAGCAAAGATACGGCGAGGTTTCCATACAGTGGAAAATGGAGCCCCGCTATATGCCTAGTATGAAACACTGACCAGTAAGCAGTAAGACCTCCCCCATTTAGAAAACCTTCAGGTGAATTTTTACTGTCAACAAAACAGAGTACCCTAAGTGTCTGCCTGGCTCTGGCTATCCAAACTATTTACTTAAGTAATTTCTGCTTCTGCTCACTAACTTTTTATGTCCCGTGTCAAACGTCAGGCACCCTGGTTGAATGTCAGTACCAAGCTTCACTCTGAGGTGGGGAGAACACGCTTCCTCTATAGCAGAGATGCTCACTGGCCAAGATCGCCAAGAGGAGTGCAGGTCCTTATAGGTGCGGTATAAATACCGCACATTGGAACCATCTTGCATTAAGGCTACAGTAGATGTGCCTGCCTTTGCAAATTAAACAGATGAGGGCACCATGAGGAGAGACCAGCATTACAGAAAATCACCTGCGATTGAGTGAGATCTACAGGACTCAATTATAACCTTTGGAAAGTAAGTAAATGGTCATGCTGCAGCCTTCTTTAATGGAGAGCTGTCTTCACAATGCTAAGGGACGTCTGGAAGCACCTTTACTGTTGACCCCCCATTCAATGACCTCATACTAAACTGCAGCTAATATGATTAAAGGCTTGATAACTCACTTTTACTGTACACACACACACACACACACACACACACATATTTAAGCGTTCAAGCTTTAACAATTAGTGTCATGGAGGTGCAGCTCAAACCGGGCCCAGGACACGGCAGAAAGCCGGCCACCTGCATGCAGCTTCCAAAAACCAGCACCGACTGCTGCCAGTACAGAGGCGACAATCAGGAGGTAACATAACACACCATAACACATCATAACACACCATAACACATCATAACACATCATAACACACCATAACACACCTCCACATGCCAGTTTCAAGCAGAGGCCGTAGGTCGTGTGACATCGGTAGGTTAACATGAAGTTGAAAGGCCAGTTCTTTTGAGTCTTGGGTATCTTATACTACAATGCAACTGAAAAACATGCAGGTGATAGCTGACAATGCGAGGAACTGCTCTTAAGTTCCACAGAAAAATCTATCTAAAATTCATGAAATTTTAGGCTTTTCCCATAACCTTCACATTAAACCTTTCACAGGGCATTCAACTCGCCAGAATCCCACCAGCCCAATATGACTACAACTTATTTTTGGGGGAAAAACTGTGCCAAAGGTGTCATATGCATAAGATAAAGCTGTTTTGGCAAATTATAATTGGTGGAACAATCTTATGCACCGAAGAACAGGGTGTTCAAAAAAACAGACTCAGCAAAAAGAGCCACTTGTACCAGGGAGAATAATATTGGCTAAAATGATTAATCCACTTGCAGTGGGCAAGGCTGTATCAGTGTCACACACATGGAAGTAATGTAGAACAGGATGGGCCACTCAGAGAGAGAAAAAAACTGTGGAAAACTATAAGCAATCATTGACTGCAGCTAAAATTTGACAGCTCACTCGTAAGATATTCATGAACAAGGGGCCCCTTGCCTAATTTTACATGGAAACCACATTCTTGGGATCCCCAAGAGAACCAGCAAAGTCTAGGAAACATCATCCGTCGACTGCTACATGTAGACACTCGGAGTAGAAAATATCGAGCACCACTGGACAGCTTCAGCTGGGTGTAATGTTGAGCACCACTGGACAGCTTCAGCTGGGTGTAATGTCGAGCAGCACTGGACAGCTTCAGCTGGGTGTAATGTTGAGCAGCACTGGACAGCTTCAGCTGGGTGTAACCAGCTGAGGGACCGCTGTGCAAAATCCTCCTTTGGATCTGGGGGGTTCCTGCAGTGGGCCCAGGCCACTCTCAGGAAGACCGAAAAACAAATGAGGGCGAGAGGCCTCTGCTTCCTACAATACTGCAGACTGAAATGAAAACTAATAAACTAGGACCAAAAACAAAACTGAAATGTTTAGATTTTTTTATATGGAGAGTGCCACATGGTTGTTTCCTCAGTAGTAACTTTGGCCTACCCAGATGTAGACAAACGTAATCAAACAACACAGTAGTGCATACCAGTCTGGTGGACAGACCTCATTTATATATCGTGTGGCATTTCATGATTAGCTTGGCTACAAATGCTGCCGTCATGATCGGGACTCTTTCTCTGCAGCAGAGGAGTGCAAACGCGTCGGGCGCCCAGGCAGTCTTGGATGACGCGGCATTGCGAAATGCCTTTGTCGGCTCCTTCTGAGTCGGCATTAGCTAATCTCTGGAGAATTCCGACAAAGGAGTCGAAAACAAAAAAAAGCCGCTTGGTTTATATTTTTAAAAAAAATCAAGGTCGCTTAGCTCTAACGGAAGCCCTTGAACTCCTTCATCGGTTATGCAGGGGAGTAGCTGAGGCTTTGAGATCAAATACAAACCTCTCCCTGGCCCCCTGACAAACCATCTGATCAATAACTCCATGGGAAGCAGCCAGAGGACAGATCTCACTCTGCTAGGCTCATCATCTACCACAGAATAGCTCAGGCAGGCTGCACTGTTTCCTTCATCAGTGTCTGGAGAGGAAGCCCTGTTTGAGAAGTTACGAAACGGCAGACAGGGCCCGGACAGGACAGAACCATCCTTCAGCCAGGCTTGAGCTCTGCCTTCCAGCTGCAGTCACAATAAAGGAGGCTAAATCCGCATATCGCAATCCAGCATGAAACCGGTGATTTACAAACGGTTCTTTGCTGATGCATGGCGACTGCTTGTTTGAGCTTCACTGGCTCTTTTCCTTCCCAATAGAAATCTGAGAAAATACACTGGGTCCACAACTTGTTCTTAGCCTGGCTGCCCTCCATGCTGCGCCTGATCGTTCTTCATATGAGTGCATTGTTGCCTCTTTATTGGGTGAGGGGGTCTCAGAGTATCATCAGTGGACAAAGGTTAAATATGCGTCCAATGAATGCAACGATAAATTTGATGCTAAATCATCCAGAGCAAAGTCCTCAAAAATATTGCAATGCCAATATTGAATAATGTAAATAATCAGACCTTTACAGCCTCTGCTATAAAACATCACACATCATCTACTACTCATTTGTACGCTGTTTAAAAATATACCGTAAATTTAGGGTTATGGAACTTATATAGTCTGTTAGTTGCCCCTCATTCCCCAGATGTGTCCACATGCCACAGGTTATTAAAGTCTTACGCTATACTTTTACACTTCAATGAATATTATACTCAATAATAGGGATGTAACGATAAACGTAATATCGCGATATCGTGATAAAAAAATACCTCGAAACTGTTGTCGGACTGTTCCGATATCAACCAAGATATCACGTGTGTAACCCACATTAAATCTAATTAAAAATTACAAAACAACTATTGCAACAATAATTTATAATTTGGTCAAATAGAAACAAAAACCCATTTACAGTATATTAACAAAACGATAACATCTCTTTAAGAAAAAAAGATGCAGATTGTGAGGTGATGTCGCGCAGTAACATGAAGAACGCGGGTTGTTTTTTTGCAGAAGCAGTTGAGGCTGGCTGCTGCAAGTACTGCCATAGGATTTAGAATACGGTAAAAAGAAAACTTGCTAAATTTGATTTTACAGCTTATGTAGTGTAAGAAGATTTTTTTTAATTAACTAAAGGAAAAGGAAGATAGAAGAAATGTTTTAAACCATGATAAATTGTTTTTTTCTGCTGCTACATTGACAGTTCTGAAGATTTGAAACGGATATTCCTGCATGTGCTTCGCCGAACAGGGACCCACTGAATAGGGCTTATATCAGGATGGCGAGCTAGAACCATGGAGGAACAGTGAAGGATGAGTAGAGGGAACTTTGAATTTCTTACAACATATGTAGTTAGGATATGATGGACTGAATTGAACTGTATATTAACATTTGGACTTTGTTATGCCTGAATTGAACGGTATATTAACATTTGGACTTTGTTATGCCTGAATTACACGTGCACTGTCTTCATGCATTATTTAGCGTGTTAGTATGTATGGACATGGCCTATATTTCACGTGGTGAAAACAGAGCCAGTGGAAAAATGGCAGAAAACTACTTCGGAATTGCAGATTGTGTTTTGATTAAAAAATCAAGCTGCTGCAGTAATAATTAATATTTTATAAAGGAACTACTGGCTGCTTGTTTTTGTTTTATAATTACATGCATTGTTCAGTCATTCATTGCAAAGGACAATTACTGCTAAGTTCTGGCAAAGGCTTATGGTCATTGCTGCATATTTCACTAATGAAGAAAAGCAGAAGCACTTTATGTTAAAAGGAAGAACTAATTTGATGTAAATAAACATGTTGATTATTAATCAAAAGGGTTTTTTTCTTTTTAATATCGCGATAATTATCGGATTATGAACACTTTATCGCGATATTATCGTACTGTGACTTTTTGGAATCATTACATCCCTACTCAATAATAATAATATTATCCGATTTCACAGCTGAAAGTTTAGCTTCTCCCTAAATGTTATAGCTTCGGGAGTAGTTAACGGCCTGTTCAGTGTCCTTGTCAAATAGAAGTGCGTGTGAAACCCACTGGGTTTAACAACATTACCAGCCCGATGTTAATTTCAACAACTGCACATTAAAATTTTATTATTATATAGGTTAACAGTATGATTGGGGGAAAAAAAACGCAAATCCATGTATTTCAGTTTCTGATTCATGCACTTCCTGCTAAATATCGGTGAATCAGTCTGCAACCTCAGTCTGGCTTTAAACCCTCCATGAAAAAGGACGTCTGCCGCTAGTCCTGGCTGAGTGATCGGTGTCTTACGGCCGATTATGTCATAATCATATCGCGCCGTGACACTTCCATTAAGAAGCACAGATTTTTTTTGCGCTTTGTTTAAAAGTTCTGTTTCGAGGTAATTTCCTTTGGCAGCGTCCCTGAGCTCAGAGAGCCAAGCGAGCAATACTACAGCCCTAAATCAGCTCTAAATAGCATTCCTGTGACTAATACATCCATAGCTCCATAAGAGTCAGCATATAAAAGCCGAATTGCTGCACACACACATTTTACCGGTAGCAAGACAACTTGTTCCATTCAGTTTTACTATGGTTTCCTCATAAACAGGGACTGACAGATTCACAAATGAATGCCTGAATGATGAACGTCTTACCTTCAGAGTGTACTTGTGCAAGTCCCAGGTAACAAGTACAATATAAAACAGTACAGAGAATTAAGGCTCTCCTGTAAAAAGAAAAGAGAAAGATGATTAGGAATGATCACAGCTAGCTAACACTGCCTAGAAGAACAAATGTTGTGTTAAAATTCCCTGAAGTTGATATTATTGGTACGATGGTCAGGGGGGGCAGGGCTACTTGATCCCCAGCTCCCAGCACATGAAGATTTTTACAAAGAGACCCCCCGCCCCAGTAAATCTACAGGGGTAACTGGTTACACGGCGGCAGGCCAGAGAATGGCGTCAGTGAGTACGACACGGGGACGTGTGGGAGGGTGTCTGATGAAAAGCCAAGAGTCGTAGTGCTGTCGCGTGTCTTTATTGGGCGGACTGCCACTTTTTTCCATGTGGGATAACGCATTGTTCAGGCGTGGGGGTGGGGGGGGGTGTTGGATCACATGCTGGGAGTCAGAAACATCTCACAGAGAAGCCGATTCACCTGTACGAGTGGAAACAGGAAGTGTGTCAGCAGGATCCAGCGGTCCCACCAGGCTCGCCCACTTTACACAACCACTCCCCTCCCCTTCCAGCTGTAATTGGCAGGGGGGGGGGCGCTACACCCACAGCACTCCCCCGGCCAAGGCAGCTGTCTGCAGTTGCAGGACAGCCTCGGGGGGGCCTCCTCTCAGCCACGAGGAAAGCCACTGGCTGCAGGGTGAGTCATCTCAGCCATTGGTTCCTCCGTGGAACTCGGCCAAGGTGAGACGACTGCAGTGGGGGCGCCTCCGGGGGGGGGGGGGGGGGGACAGAACTGGAAACAGAAAGCTAAAACACTGCTGCTGGGGGCCCTAGAGGCCACATGGCGTGTGGGGAAAGGGGCCGCGATCACGCCGGCCAGCGAGCTGGGGCTGTACGCGGCGGACGCCGCTGATGCAGTGACCAGGGAGGCCCTGAACTTCAGGCATGTTCGCTTTGGCAAGACTGACACTGAGCAGATGGGTCTTCTGCTCTGAAAGGCTCCCGTAGTCAGCAGACTCCCCACAGTCCCAAGGCAGGAGAGCAACTCTAATACTCATACTAATACAGCTGCATATGTTTCTGTTTCTGCGATCTAGTTAAAAATACCATCAGTCAACCAATTCTGCTTATTACAGGCAAATGTTAATTCATTGTTTCATTGCTTGCTTGACTATTCTTCATAAGGCGCTGAGACTCCCACCACTCACTGTGGAGGGTCTCAAAGCAGCAGCCTGAGGGCCGCAACTGCTTTTATACGGCATTGTTACATGTTTTTAATCCATTATGAAATCTGGCTCAAAGGTCGATCTTTCTATTTTCCGTTTGTTATTTTTCATTTGAGTGATCTGCATACACTTGGCTTTCTTATAGATTAGCAAAATACAGACGTTACATTGTGTTTTTTTTTATTCTCTCTCGTTTCTCTTTCAAATTACAAAAAATATATCCAGGGGCCCCCTTGAGAGAAGAGCTTGCAGCCAGTGGCCCACAGGTAATTTGACTTTGAGACCCTTGACTTAATGAACGCAGCATCATCTGTCCATCTATCTCCTTCAGGCGCTTACCCACCAGAGGAGCAAGGTTGGGCTTACCCCAGGAAATCCCCAGGACAAGGGAGCAGATACAATAGCCAGGCGGGGCATTTACAGAGCACAGACACACAAACTCACGCAGCACCAAATCCTATAAAATACCCCACACCTGGGGGCCGTAATCAACATCGCCACCAAAAATGACCACGTCAAGGCAAAAGTCCTTTCAAATAGAACAGAAACATCTTGCAGGAAACTATAAACATTCACATTTTAACATCCAAATAAATGATACATTGATATTAATCTTCTTTTACTGGAAATTTGGACACGTGGACCAGGAACATCCCTGATCTTCGGGTATTAATAAGAAGACAAACAGAGGTCAAGTTGTATAGATATCGGATCACAGTAATTAAGCCTTTATAGATCCTTTATAGATGAGTAAGTCATTGGTGTATTCATGCTCATGGTGCCAAAGGGCGTTTAGAAAAAAATGAATCTCCCACTATTTTTAGAACCTGAGGGCAAAATGCTTCAGGTGCTAAGCCTACCCTCAGCTCACGCCCCAACTCAACTGGCTTCTCTGCCCTCCGGGGCTCTTCGGGGGGTGGGGGCTGTCAAGGGAGGAGAATCACATCGCCCTGCCTCCAATCACCTGCCGTCTAATTTCTGTCAGAATGGCACCAAAAACATAGATGACAAGCACTTCCTGGTTGATTAAAGCTAATGTTAATTACACCCTCCCACGGCTTCGGCCTGCTGGCGTGAACTCTGGAGCTTTTGCCATCTAGTATCTAGTGATACTCTCTAGCCAAAGCCTGCTGAGGGCACGGGTACCTTGCCTGCCTAATGAAGAGCTGGCGAAATAAACACCGACCTCACTGGAGAGCTGGGAATCAAACCAGAGCTTTCCAAGGAACTCACTGACCCCCCGCCCCCCAGTCCCCCGCTTTGATGACATCCTGGGTCCGCAGCCAACCTCAGCCGAGCCACCCAGCTGCTTGGTACCCACCCAAAAACCAGGATGAGACTCATATGCTTGTCTAATTTAGACAGCATTACGGGGGAATACCTTCAGACTCCTATCTTCTTCCCCTTTTGCGGCTCATTTAATTTGCATGTGCCAGTCACATCACAGAAGCCTCAGCGCAGAAGAAATGAATTCTGCCCAGTCAGCAGAAACACGACATTGAGGGAAACACGAAACGACTCTCCAGGATTTCAGCATGATACAGCAAAATAACACGGAAGGTTTTTCTTTCATGATCCTCTCACTTATTGTTACACTTTGTTTTTTTCCCCTTTTTTCCATTTCTTATATCTTGGCTTAAAAAGGGTTTGTCTGAAGGAAATCCAAGGACCCCCATGCAGAATCTGCAGCTAAAAGCCAGAGCCCCCATCTGCAGCTAAAAGCCAGAGCAGTGGAAAATTCCGGTTATTCACAAGCACCAAGGGACTTTGTGGGGGGGGGGGGGGGGCAGAGGGGCTTCCCTTACTAACACTAAATGCCAGTGATTGCCCACCCACTAAAGTGACCATTCAAGGACAGGACTTCACTAACATCTCCGCAAAATAACCACAAAATGTGAGAAGCTATTCTACACCCTGACTGCCAGACTTATATTTATTTGCAACGACATTTTGGTAGGCTTACTTTTTTGTACTAGTCAGTGTAAAATCTGAGCAGATATTATGCTTTTTAGGACTGTGTGTTTTGTTGTCGAGAATTCCTGTCAATGATAAGTACTTATCCCACGCAAACATCTGGCAAAGATGAATGAGTAATGTCGGCATCTAGCGGTAAGGATACGGCACTGCCGGGGATTCATAAAGGATTTCATGGGTAAGAGAGGCAGATAAAATGCACTAAAATAATCTATCAAGGACTGCGACAGAAGACCCATTTTGACACTTACGATAAAAAAGTGCTCACAATCACAATGTAAATAACGCAATCTAAATAACTTGGATAACAATGCAGCCTACGTATATTACAAAGAACAAATTTTAATTTAGAAACTCATATCTAATATTTAAGAAATACTTTGACGTGCTATTCAGATGAGTCAGTTTTATGTTAAAAAAATCAACAAAGCAAAACAAAAACCGTAGCCCCAAGCCAAACTACTCAACACGATAACATTCTCATAAACACACCTGAATGAATATGCATATCTGTCATTCATATCACTTTTATCTGCTGTACAGCGCCAAGACGATGTTAGAAAGCAAATGATCCGAATCCCATTCTGTTCCAGCAAGGCTTAAAATAATCCTCTTAAAACACTATCGAGAGTTAAAAAAGTTTAGTAGTAAAGGCGCGTTTAAAAATAAAGTCTGTTTACGGAACATCTGGTTGGATAAAAACCCGTCATTGATTTACAAACGACTGCAATCGCAAATACCCAAAATCAGTTGAGCTAGTCTTAAAGAAAAAGATCTATATGACTACATCTATTGAACCACTAATCGCCTGTACTTATTTATGCAATTCTGTTTTAGATTCTAAGTGATATTTGTTACATTGTTATTGTTGTTACAATGTTGTCTTCGTTTGTCTAGGGATTTTGTACTGAAGACCATAGCGCCACTACTGCAAGCGTTATTTTCAATAATCGTGTTTCTTAAAATAATATAAAAATGTCTCGTATCAATAAAACGGTACGCATACAGAAGCACTTCCGATTGCTTAAAGAATGAGTGTCACAACTCAGAATATCCGACAAATCACAAGACACGGTAAGATTGTCGGCTAAACATCTTTCCTTCATTCATTCGAGTCCTCACCCTGCTCACCATTGTGTTAATAAAGGTCTTGACCAATGCATTTTATGAAACACACAAGACTGTAGGAGTTAAACATACGGTATCCGTGTGCGATGCAGAGCATGCATCAAAATACGGACACGTGTGTGCTTTTAATGCCACTACGGGATCGAAATAAGGCGTATGAAGTGGCACCAGCTATTGACAGTTACTCCCCTCGATTCAGCTAAGAATGACCGTGCAGAGCAGTAGTTCTTACTCACCCCCCGACTCCAGCTGGTTTGAGTTTGGAGTCCGGGGCATTATGCGCCTCCATCGCTGTTACTTCATTCTTTCTTGTGATTTTTTACAACAGTCCCGCCTTGACCATATTATGCGCTCTCCTTCCATTCCAGCCGGTGCCCTACAGCTTTCTGACAACGCACTAAGAAGGCGCAGAATAACCTATCAGTCGCTGTCCTTTTATTTTGCGCGATATTACCTGCCCTGCGGAGAAGTGTCGGGAGACCTAGCGGCGGGGAGCTCCATCTGTGAGTCCGCACGGAGCCCGCAAGCCACGCATCGGCACGCAGAGCGGCGCCGAGTCCCGCAAACGCATCAGCGAGCCGTTATGGCGAGCGCTTCGTGTGCTCCGCCGACAGATAGCTCGCTGCTAAATATGCAGCTCAGAAAAGATTTTCCAGTTTGCCAAGGCGAACTGGGGATAAGGACGTGGAGCCCCCTCTCTCTACTGCCCTCCGCTGTCTTTATAAAGAAAATATCCGTAACTCAGCAGACCTGTAACTGAGCTCAACTTAACGCGGCACGAAGCTGTTACGTTGTCGCAGTCCCTTTCCCGATCCTTCACATGCTTCTTAATGCTTATCATTTCTTTTTTAAAACATTTGTGTAGGCGTGTGATACGAGATCGCTCCGACTGCAGTGTCCCGAAACATTAATGAGAATACAGCCCATGTCACACCACGTTACAAAGCATTCCGGGATAAGCCAAAGCGACACTTACTTTGTGGCGAGTAGAGAGGTTCTGCAATCTCTCCTTCGGGTCTCTAAATTCATTTGTATTCATTTGTCCCGGCAGTCAAAAACCTGATCCTTTTAATCACAGCGTGACTCCTTAGTTAGGGGAAGAAAATCAGCGACGGCCTTCCTACACATTGGATAAGTTTGTACCGGCGATCCAGAAGGATGTTCTACAGATCGCTGCGGAGACACCAGCGTAAATCCCTATTTTCTGCAGAGGAGTTTGTGCAGGAAATGTCCACTCATGGGTTTTTTTCTGTTGATTTCCCCTTGTGACTTATTCATTTATGCCAATCCGGAATTGGTACTTGTAACTGTAGGAAGATTGGTTGTTGGGGTGGGAAAGGAGGGGGGGTCGAAATCAGACGTCTCGCTTTGAAAGCGAGGGGCACATCATCCTTTTCGCTTTTAAATAGTTCTTAAGAGGATGACTTGGGCATAGGCGACGCCAGGTGTCGGGTTACAGCGGCGGTTCCGATCGAGCAGCGTACACACCGCCTCTAGGGGCAGAGTACACCAGAACCAGAACTGCGCGCGTACAGTGCATGCGAGTGACCGGCGGGCGCTCGTCCCCGTCCGAATCGGGAGCGCCTGGCGTGCACTGCGGCTCAGAGGACGGCTGCATTATCCCGGACCTGGTGTGCGGTGTTGTCACACCCGAAACAAACTCCTGCGACAGTCTACTGGTGTTTGCAAACAAGGCTGTTGTGTCCTGTTTTGTATAAATCGTTTGAACAGTCGGTGAAGTACTTCTTCGCTTGATACTTTGAGACGTAAGCACCATTATATTTTTATTATTACATTCTCGTGCATTTGTATAGTTTCATTTTAATAGGAACTCACTGTTGACCAGACCGGTCCACCACACATACTACCGATATATTTTACTGATCGCGGGGTTCCCCAGCATAAAGACATTTATAAAGACAAACCCATCGGCCCACCGAGAAAATGCCCTGCTTTCATTATGTGAAACGAGAAAACCGCAAAGCATGTAATATACAGCCCAACACATTTCACATGCATTTATGTCCTATTGTGATCCATCCATTGCAATGCAGGGGGCTGCTTACGAGGCTGGTCTTTCATGTAAAGCAGTTGATTAATATTAATTTAACCCCTTACCTTCAATAGTGTCAATGGAAATATTTTCATGTACTTTCTAAATGTGAAAGAAAACCTTGATTGGATACAGTCTTTACTTGGAATCCATGTTTCAGTTCAGTATATATCTGTCGTTATATTTTGATGGGTTTTTTTTTCAGCCTTTATAATTAATGTCCAAACGTGACTTGACCAGGACAAATGCATTTTTAAATTAAATTTTGATGTCCAGCAGCAGATAGGATTATTTAAGACCATTTAATCTTAAGGTTTCCTGGTGTTGCTCACAGCTACATCGGTCTCCCAAAGGATTGGATGGGATTTTTCAGCAGTACTGCAATGGCTGGAAGTGCCGGGGTGAATCGCTTAGGGTCAGAGGTCAGGGTGAGGCCCTGGCTTAGCCCGCTTTCACATGCTCGGACATGTTAGCTAACTTCAGCCACTCTGCAGTGTGGATTTTGTCTGGGGATAATGGATATACTGTATGTCAATGCCCGTGAACTTTTCAGCGTGATCCTGAAGTTACTGTCATTGATTCTCTTTGATTCTTGCGATGTCGTGATAAACACAAAGCCTGGAACACAACCTTCAACACTTCCGTCAGGCCACTCGAGGGCCATCCTACCTGCTCGCCAAATATATTCTTAAAATTCCATGATGATGAAGTTTTCCCATTTAATAAGGAGAAATTCCCCACCTTCAGCACGTTGGGGATGCCTGAGTGTTTGTGTCGTAGACGTGTCTCTCAGCACCCAACGCCGATGTCAGGTGGGGGTCCATTCTGCAGAATTCACTGAGTGATGCAGCGAGTTTGGACAAGAGCCCCTCTTGCTCAATTTGACCCGCAGCCCAGGCTGGCACCCTGGAACACGTTAAGCATACCAGCTTGTACGTGAGATATCGCTTATAATGGTTTTGCTGTAAAATCGATAGTATGAACACTGTGAATTATGAGCATACAGGAGTGTATCTGATTACCTAAGTAGATGAGACCCTGATATGCAACGGCGTCAAAAGATGAATGATTTCAGTATTTTCTAAGAAGCGGCAGTCAGGAAGCTGAAGCCGGGCCTGTTAATCTCCGCTACCGTCCATTAACGTCCTCTTCAGGCAGTCGCTTATGTTTAAGGGCTTGGTGCCGTGTCTCTCCCATATATTTTAGATGCACTTCATTTTCCTCCTGAAATTACAGCTCAGTCTGGCTTGCCGTCACCAATAGCTGTTTAATTATGGTCATTTACACTGGTCACAATGTACACTTTATCCCTAACTCTCCCGAAATAGTCCCTTTTAGAACCCAGCCAGCCCAGATCAAACGCTTCCCAGTAGAGGTAGTCATTAGCCCAGGGCAGGCAAGCCACTCCCCGAAGGCTGCCCCCGAAATGCCCGTTCTCGATAACCACCACTGGCACAACACAAGGCTGCTTTTAATATGCCTGGCAAATCACATGCAAGAAAGTCTGTTTATCTGAAGCAATCACCACAGCAATTCAAGAAGCTAAACACACCTGGTCGCTATCCTTTATCTCCAGAAAACCACTTACCTTTAATGAGGCATACGTTTATACATATTCACTTTCTCAGAATGCATACTCCACACATTTCAAAAATAAGTCTTTTCCCGCATGGATCTACATTCTTCAGATGACTGTTGTTTCTTGGCTGTGATTAGAAACATCCTCGGGTGACAAAAACCGTCAAATGCAACATTCTTACAAAGCAATAAACTCTTAGAAGTGTTCTGTTTTAGAATTTCGAGTTGAATTGATTCTGATTTTGTTCAGAGGTTGAACATTCACTTTCAAAATAGCAGAGTTAGTAAAACAGGAGAGGTAGGGCATTCTCATTTTCCACAAGAAAAGCAGATATGAACCTCACAATGACACCCTGGAGCTCCAGAGAGACAGGAGTGACCACACCTGCTCTTGTCTCTACTTCTTAGAAAAAAAAAGAATTAGACATGCGTTTTGGTATGAAATTGCAGCAACACCGATTCAGCCCCACTGGACGGAAACCATGTTTCAGTAGAAACGATGACATCAACCCCTTGTTCAGTGAAGCACCACACACTGTTGCATGACAAGGACATTTTTCTGTTGCTGACCAGGGTTTCTACTTATAGAGCTTTTCAGAAGAGCGAATAAAATTATTCGAGAATACAGTTTAACTGAATCATACCATTACTATTATGGTTACAACTAAACTAAGCGTAAACGTGACAGATAAATCGTCACTAAGAGGCAAGTGACGAGTGCGCCCAGAATTTAGTGTGTGTTTTTGCCTCTGTAGTTGAATAATGGCCGTGTTTGACAGCCAGACAGTGGTGTCCCTCTTTAGTACAGTAAATTCACAGCAGGAAGTCAAGTAGAAATGTTTTCCTGGTGTTTGTGCTGTAGCTACACCCAGCTGTTTATTTTCCACAGCGTTATTTTCGCTGCAGGTTTGTGGATGATAGGCAGGCCTGTATAGTATAAAAAGCGCACTGTACTATATGATCAGGGTACAATGCCCTCTCTCTCCTTCCCACCACAGGCATTTTCATGGGTGGCACAAAGCTTAAATGTGGCCATTTTAGCCCATAATGGTCACTGCATAACCTTATAATAACATTATGATGGTGTAGAAGGATGCATAGTTTTTGCGAATCATCTAACATTTGGATACATTTAGATAAACATGCATTCGGATGCATGCAGCTCCAGTAAGTGGCTTGCGGCTTATTGTCATAAATTTTAAGAAGGAAAGACAGATCAGTCTTTTTATATGCCAGCAGAAAATGGAGGTTCTTTGGATATCACATAGCCCATCTTGCTGTACTTTGAGTGAAACACAAATATAGCTGAGAGCAGAGTGTCAGTCACTTATCAAACACCTCTGGAACAGTTTTGGGGACCAAGGGCTCAGTACAAGTACTCTGCCGGTGAAGGGGTGTGAACAAGCGACCAGATGCAGAGCGACAGGCCCATCAAAGGTATAAAAAAGAATCCAAAGTATCCTCTCCAGCCAAAAAACAAACTTATTGTAAAAGCCAATTACTGAACATATTGACTTTTGATACAGGTATTTATTTTACGGTTTGCTTTGATGTTAGTTCTGCTTCAAGTTGATTGTCTCATTTGCAAGGACATGCTGGGGGGGGGGGGGGGGGGGCGA